>OY728138.1:658134707-658734707 GCA_963277665.1 Viscum album
TTGTACTACAGTACTATTTTATTAAGGACTTGAGATTGTGTGGAACCAAGAAAAGTGACTCAATAGCAGGTTAAATTTTTGGAAAATATATGGTTGAGAGAAAGATAATCCAAAACATGGTTCTGATACCAAGATAGTGATTTTTGAATAATACATGATTTATTTGGATAAATTATATTGGTTATTCTTGACTGATTAATGTTTTGTATACATTTTTGGATAGAAGGAGTATATCTAGTATTCTATAAAAAATAAGGGATCATGAATGTAATCAATAAGTATTTATGGTAATTTAGGATGTTGTAGTGTTTTAAAAAGAATACATGATGAAGGTTTTCACATGTTATTACGTGGAAAAAGATCATCATTGTGTTTAACTTCCTTTTAAAATTTGGACTGTGAGTTTGGACAGAGGTATTTTGGATAACTATAATGGTTGGAATGGATTAAGTTGAACTTTGGATAGTATGGCTTAAGATTAAAACATTTCTTATAATTATTTATGTAATATTATATTACTATAGTTTTAGAAAAAGGACAACCTACAGGTTGGGGGATAACCCATCGCGTCGAACAAAGCTGTAGGAATCAAACCCATAACCATAGTGCGACATGCCTTTATTACCTACCACTAGCCTACAGTAAGTCCCTAGTTATTACAAAATAGTTTTCCTAATCTAAATGGTATGTGTTAATGTTTGGAACCTTATAAGATTAGGATAAATATAATAATTTCTGGTTCTATTATCTTTTTGAGTGAAAGATGGGTTTGTGGTGAAAATTTATAAAAGAATGAATGACTATATGACAAGTATGTATATTTCCTTACATTCTTCGTAAATCTCCTAAATAAATTCCTCAACTTTATGAAAGGTAACTTAAAACAAAAACGTTGTCGGTTAACTTTTCCTACTGGGGAATCAATGATCGTTTAACCAATCACAATTTTGTGATTTTCTTGTAGTTAACCATTCTCCTAATCCTGTTTTATACAACTCTCCATCAGACCTTGTTGGTTTGGTTTTCCTCCATATCCATGTTGTCATAGAATCGTAGTATGGGCTATCTCGGGTGACTTTTGTACTTCTCTTTATTTCATTTAATGTTATATTTTTATGAACCCTATTTCTGATGTGGGTTTTCCACAGAGGTATTTTCTATTTTCAACATTTTATTTTCGAAGAAAATTTTCAAATTGTGAAGATGCAATTTATTGAAGGAGGGGAGAATGTAACACACCAAGCTTTCATGATACGGTTCTCTTTCAATAATGCAATATCTTGCATTGTACGCAAGTTTGAGATTCTAACACACCACGACCAATCAAAGAATAAATTATGAATAGTAATACCCACTTTTTGAAATTATATAAATTTTATATTTCAAAATGGACTTCATTTTTGTATTCGGAATATCGAATTTTTCCTAAGTTGATTTTTTGTAATTTTCTGAGAACTTCCAATTTTCTATGAATAGTAAAAAAATACATAAAAAAACTTTTTAATCAAAATAATTTATAGTGAAAAATTATGCCATTGAGTGGTTTTAGAGTATAATTAGAATATATTTTTACAATTTTATCCAATTTTGGTCATTAGAATTAATTTCAATTTGGAATTGGACATAAACAATTGTCAATCTTTTCATATGTATTGCTTCTTAAAAACACGCTATTTGTTGTGACAGTGGGAATTATTTATTAAATTAATTAAACCAACTTATATGTTTTTAATTTTGTAAAATAGACATCATTTTTTAATTTGGAATATCAAATATACCTTAGGGTGAATTTTTGGTATTTTTCTGAAAAACTTCAATTTTTGATGAATAGTTAAACCACTAAGTGGTAGTTTCAAAACTAATTTTTCGTGTAAATGAAACATTACCACTTCTATGATTTGATTTTCAAAAATCTGATATACATGGTTATCATTAGGAAGAAAAATGTGGTTAAATGGGATTAAAATAATTTTTGGTGAATAGTAACTTTTATGTTTTATTAATCGCGATTAAAGGAAATTAGTGAAATTTAAGGTAAAAATGATATTATAAAAATATGAAAAAAAATACTGACACTTGTCCTACACATATTTTATGAGTCATGGCCGACCAAGACAATCCATGGGTCAACTTGGGTACCCCATGGAGCCACTTGGGTAAGAAAATGACATTAATAACTTTTTATTTAAAGTAAAAATAAAATTGTCACAAACATGTGTTGTTTTACTAAAACAATTATTACATGGGGTTATATAATTTACCTTTTTTCTATAAATATTAATTGTAAATATAAAAATATTTCCTACATCATGGTAATTTTTTTATAATTTTTAGACATTAAATAAACTAAATTTTTTAGGACACAATGATGATGCAGCGATTACCTCATTAATTAACGATTTAAATAAAATGAAAAGATAATGTAAAATCTAAGACTTACACTTGTTAAAAACCTATTTAATGAGTATATTTCGAACCCTTATCACCTCATCCTCTAAATATATCACTGTGGGACCTCAAAAATCCGAAAATCATTTCATGATAATGTAATATTTCATGACTTTCCAAGAGTGCCGCTCCTATCCTCTTATAAAAGGCCCCCATCTCTACCACCTTATTCACACCATCAAAGCCATTTGGCTCGGCCAAACTCTTCCCAAATACTATACCAACTTCCCTCTCTAACTCGTAGAAGCCTAACTTTTGGCAGAAGTCTTCCCAAGGATGCCTTTATCTCACATCAAAAAGAGCTACCCGATTTTAAGGTAATGTCTTCTCTTGTGTTATTTTTTTATTTTGATTCTCCAACCCCCTAAAATATTTTTATTCCTTTATTTTGTTACAAAAACAGTATCTTAAATATACTTTTATGTTGTTATGAGAAGGATTTTATTTACACTTACACACACATTCGTCTAATGGTTAAAGAACATACTGTTTCTGTGGGTGGCGAATTACTGCCTCACAAAACGATGATTGTTCAATCTTCTTTTAACACCTTTCATGGTGGCCATTAAGATGTCACTATATTTATATATGATATATATTATGTTTATATTTTTCTTATGCTTCTGTATTTTTCATTTATGGCATACCTTTATGTTTTCCATTATGGGTAAACGCGATAATTTCATTTTAGGAAGTGCGGACTACCGCCCCCTCAAAGTGATTTGAATTGTTAATGCCATATGTGAGATTTATAAAGAATTTATTTAATGATATTATATATGATATTATACTGGAATTATAATATACCTTTATATCATTATGATTTCATTCCATTAAAAACGAAATAGAAATGAAAGTAGCATTCATGTGTACGTGCGGCTTACCGTTTCCATGAACGGTGCATTTCATTTCTTACCTCTAAATGTTATATAATATTATAAATGAATGTATATAGTGGATATATATGATATATATGATATCTACATCATGAATATAATTCTGTATATAATGGATATTTATATCATGAATAACTTGTAATTATAAGAAGTTTATTTTTGACTCAATTTCCAAAGATCAACAAAATGACCGTTATTAACTTAATTAATTACATAACGTTCATAACATGGTAATAAGTGATATAAAAGGAATAATGAACTTGAAAAAGGTTCTTAATCAAGTAGAAATTAATTCTAGTTTATTATTCAGGAGGTTAAAGAACGATCGAGTCAAGTCGGACACGAGGTAAGGGAACTTCATAACCCAATTTCTGTTTTTTGGGTTAATCTCCTACTTTCAAATTATGTCACGATATTATTATGCCCTATATTTTATTTGTACTTTCTTTATTTGTACTTATAGTGAATACACATAATAGATCTATTTTATTTAAAAAAAAGACCTTTGTAAGGGACTCCATCTCAATCCCCTTTCATTGAGGCATATTTTGTTTTATACACAACTTTCTTTTATGCGGTGTATAAACCCCTTTTACTTTTACTTTTATTAAAAAAGAATATTTTTATACGAACCGTTTTTACTAAACAACAAAAGGAATGTTTGGTCTTACGTATGCAGTGACAACGAATTCTCCGCCGCCGTGACCATTATTTGAGTTTCGGATTCCTCTATAAGCCATAGCTTTTTTTTAAATGAAAAATAAATACCATGTTTTACTTTTCTTTTAAAATGGTTTTGATAATGTTTTTTATTATATCAGTGTGATTTATTGATATCTTGTGATTGAAAGGTGGAAATGTTATGTTTCCTTTATGTATGTTTTATGTGATATGATTATGTTATGGTTCATGATATGTTTAAACCTTTTCATATAAAGAATTAATTGGACTTAATAAGTGACGGGTGGAGCCCGCTATAGCTCCTCGATGCATCGGTAGGTCTCATTAGACAAACTAGTGTCTTGGCACGAGGCCTTGACAAAATCTTATTTGTAGTCTTGGCACGAGGCCTTGGCTACGTGGTTATGATAGTCTGGTATTATGCATTCCATCATTATGAAAGTGGTTATTGATATTGCATGTGATTATTCGACCAGTAGAATTTCCATGTGAATAAGTAAATGGAATTATTTCATTTTACTTTTTCCATATTATGCTAAAGTTCATGTTTAAACGGATTTTGTTTTAGTTATACATTTCCTTAAATGTTTATTTTTATTTATGAAAGCTTCCGCTATATTTTTATCCTTACTGAGCATCTGTTCTCACCCCTTTCTATGTTTTATTTTTCCAGGATGTGATGAAATATTTTATGACTGACCCGCAAGGGTGGTCTGAATGGGATATGGGTGTGGAATATGGAGACTATGTTATTGTAGTTTTTCACTTTATAATGTAATGTAACATTTATGAATATATCTAGTGTTTCCAAGGCTACTAAACTAATCGGTCTTTCGAGACTTGATCTTTTGTGATCTTGCCAATGTTACGCAATAAGGCACCGACTTTGGGTAACTGTGGTCAGGCCATTACACCCTGGATACCCTAGGTCATATGCCTCAACCACATGCAGTTGTCCCCGCCCCTATCCCCCAGCTCCCTGATCCTGGTGCAGACCTCTTGGGGGTGGTGCGGGAAGTCGAAGCGTCTGCCACCACACATAGCTCTCCCTGCTCCTCTGCCACGTTCGCCGCCTAGTGGGTCTATCTGCTCCACTTTCTGCCTTTGCCTTGGTGGTCCATCCACTGATTCCATGTCATTAGCTCAAGGGGTCAGGCAATATCTAGCGATATGTCCCCTATTGTCGCATGCATTGCATCGATTCTCCCTAGGCTGACTGGATCCATCCTAAGAGCCATGGACTGTTGATCCCCTGTCATGGGTCCTCCTCCGATATCTATCACATCTTGATCCCTGCATCTAATGTCGTTTCACTACCGCCGAGGTCTCTGCACCTGTCTTCCTGCTACTGAATGTCGTTGGTTGTCTCTGCTTCGCCAAGAATCTCTCGACCACCAATGTCTGCTCGAGCACTCCAGCATAAGTTGATATTCATAGAGGCACGACAATAGCTAGGATGTCCCACCATAAACCTTTCTATAAGGTCCGAGCTCTGAAGTACTGATCCCTAACCATATCCATTGAGTATCAGGCGAGGTTGGTGAACCTTGAGGAATAGTCAGCTACTGTCATACTTCCCTACTAGAGCAGAATAAGCTCCTGGATGCACACAACTCTTAGCGTAACCGGAGAGAACTCCTCCCTAAAGATTCCCTCGAACTCTGACAACAAAAGAGTCTCCTCACCGGGAGTCTATGTGGTCAGACTCCACAATCATCCCACTGAACCCTGAAGAAGGCTCTCTCCAAGGATCACCATATGGTCTTCAGGTGTCCTCACTAGACAGAAAACTCTGATCACTGTCTCAATCCAGTCCTTAGCCGCCTGAGGGTCGGGCTCCCCTCGGAACCTGAGGGGTCTCTGTCTCTGTAACTCATAGAGAACGCTAAACCTGCGCTCCTCATCAGTCTGTACTGCAGGTACCATGGGATACTCCACTGGTGGTGGCATAGCAGGGGCACCACCTGGTGGAAATGAATGGGGAACTAGTCTCTGTATCAAATCCTCATCACTGAGGAGGTCATCCTCGTGATCGTGCTGCTGAATCCTAGTGGGTAATCATCACAGAGGAATCCTTTATGGAATCAATATTTACCATGTTCAATGAGTATATTTGGATAGCTGACACAAAAGTCATGGAAAACACAACTCATTCCTATATGATGCATGTACCACTCTTTCATTTCCCCGCAACCAGTGTTTTCGTGTACCGAGTCGAAAAGAAGGTTATCAGAGCCCTGCTGTATGGATACATCAGCCGCTCCACCAACACTGGAGTCTCTGGCCTGAAAGCCAAGCTTGAAACACTAAACACTATTTCGCCCAACCAATCTTACAGAATCTTGGTCCTAAGTTAGAACCGAACACCTCTGATACCACTCTTTCATGACCAGCCCCAGTGGGGCCCGCTCCATGACTCCCCAGGCCCAACTCCAATAGTCCAAGGGCTGGTGACTAGCACCGAGTAGGAATTTTACTAACATGAGAGACATTGCCTAAGAACCTGTACACATGCACACATCTCCAAGCCCAGAAATGCTGAAATGTAAAAACACTAAAAAGAAAATACATGCATATGACTAAACCAAACCTATAGAGTGAAATAGAAAGTAATGTTCTGAAAGTAAATTGGGCCAAAAATACAAGCCCACCAAAACAAAAGTCTGAAAACTACAAATTCCAACCTGTAAACACAAAAGGTATTGGGACTGGTTCTCTTATCCGTAGGAACACCTCGGCCTGTAGGGAACTCAGAAATCCTGGTCCTGTCCTGGTCCACCCTAGACTCTGTCAAAACAATGCTCGTCTGCACAAGACACGACACGTCCAGGCAAAGCCCGTGCAGGGGTGAGTATAACAATACTCAGTAGAGGACCCCTAAAACCACAAAGCAATACACAAAGTAAAGGTATAGTTATCTATACATAGTATATGTCCACATATAGCAAGTGAAACAAAATCTAGATATACTCAAATCTCTGACCCATAGTCTAGGTTCAAGTCACACAGCTACATACCCAGTTAGGGACTCAGTTCAAAGATTCCGTGAAGCACTCGTTCTAGGAGAACACACTCCACGAGTCTGGTACCTCTAATGACGTTCTTCCGAGAAGTAATATTTTTCGAGAACATCCATGAGAGGTAGATTCACTCATTATGGGAGACACACTCTTAAGTGGAAAATATCACGATAGAAATAAGTAGTAATTACGGGAGACACACTCTTTAGTGGGAAAGATCACGATACACGTATAAGGATCACTTCCAGGGCTTTGGCGGATACTGCGACTCATCAGAATTAACTAGCTAGGTGATACACCAGCTTGGTAGAGGATCAACACCCAGTAGAGTTGGTCATGTCGATTCCTGACTCTACCTAGGCTCAGTAATGGATAGAGGATCTCGCTCTGTGCCTCTCGGAGGGATGTTGACTCTATCACATAAAGTCCTGCTGAAGGGATCATACTTCTGTATAAGGAAAAGATGCATGGCCTTCAGGGGAACGAGAAGATGGGGAACTAACCCAAATGAAATATTTATATGATACGGTGAAGAATAAGACCATATCGTTTTCCAAAAAGTACACGGCGTGTAGAAAAGTTACACGTCGTGTTGTCTTACCCCAGGTAGTGCCCGTGTACAGCGGCCTGTGTCGTAAGGCTGGTCATATAGTAAATTGAGTACACGGAATGTAGCAAGATGTACACGTTGTTTCTGAGTGATTGGGGTTGGCCCCATGTACGTTGGTCATGTGCCCGTACATGGTCATCAACCCGTGTACTCCAACCCGTGTAATCGCCACACGGGGTGACCCGTGTTACTGGCCTCTCTTGGCCATGTGATGGAGCACATAGTCGTGTGAAGGGATCATACACCTGTAGAAGGAAATGATACATGACCTTTAGGGGAATATGAATAAGGGGAACTAACCCAAATGAAATATTTCCATGATACGGTGAACAAGAGGACCATTCTGTTTTCCAAAAAGTACACGGCATGTAGAAAAGTTACACGTCGTGTTTTCTAACCCTGGGTACTTCCCATGTACAATGGCCCATGTCATAAGGTTGGTCATATATAAAATTGAGTAGACAGTTTGTAGTACAATGTACACGCCGTGTCTGAGTGACTGGGGTTGGCCCCGTGTACGTTGGGCATGTGCCCGTACACGGTCATCTACCCCTGTACTCCAACCCGTGTAATCGGAACACGGGGTGACCCGCATTACTAGCCTCGCCTGGCCATGTGATGGAGTACACGGTCATGTGCTCCATCCCATGTCCATGCACCCCCTGGGTACACAATGAGTCCCTCATAGTCGCCTCTGTCATGTTGTACACGCCTTGTTCTGAAGCCGTGTAGATCATCTTGTGCCCCTGTTTTTCCCAAAATACATGCCAAGCTTCGGGGAAAGTCTAACACGCCGTGTGACCAGGTTCACACACCGTTTGATTCCTATCTAAATCTTGAATCCCTATCCTCCACCGCCAGCACTACACGCCGTGTTCTCCGGAAGTACACACAGTGTATTCTTGAAATTTCCAGAAACGACGCTCTTTGCCGGCGCGCCTCCCGTGCTACCCGGATCGTCGATCCGCTATCCGATCACCAAGAAACCTTCATGTTTTGGTCACCCTGACACTATGAATCCCCTTACTGTGTTCTTGGGCCTCTGATCGGCTCCGAAAACAAGCATTGATCTTCCCGCACGATGAACTCTTGAAGAACGACCATTACCGATCTGGTCTGATTCGTTGTCCGCTATCGTCGTCACACCACCGCAAGGTCATTGGGGTGTCGATTATTCAATTTGGGATCATTGAGTAACAGAACAGATGAACAATGGTCCATTGTTCGTCACTCGGTCAAGAACGTGAAGAACGTGAATAATGCGCAAGAAGAATATTGGGGAAGGAAACCCAATAAAACAAAAAGAGGAATGAACCTTTGTCGTCGTTCCTCATGTCGTTGATCCTCTCTTGTTAATAGAGTTAAACGGATCAGGAATCAACAATAATAATTTAACATGGATCAATTCCCTGAATCATCCCGATAAAACCCTCCCGCAAGAATGAACAAATCAGTGGATCAACTTGTTCGTTGTTGATACGCCTTCATCGTTAAAAAATCAAAAATGGGGAAAAGAATTCAAATAAAAAACCCCTACCTTTTGTAAAGGATAGGCCGTTGAAGAAAAGGGCCACACTGTTGTTGTCATCGATATCCTTCAACTCCGTTGGCGTAGTGATTCGTAGCTTCGATTCATCGTCGTTCGTCACTGAGGGTTTCCTCTAAGGCTCGACGAATTTCTCTAGAGCTTCCTCTCAAAATTTGTCAATGACCACCAATCGCTTAACCCATTTAAAAGGGAAACATAATTCAACATTCTGTTACGTTGTAGCATTAATGAGTCAAGCTGCTGTTTATAGGCCATTATGACATAGAATTTAATATTGAAACTGCTTCCATGTCACTGCGCTGCAGCGAATGTTTCCATAAAATTAAAATAAACATTGAAAATTTTATTTTATTTTTATTTTACTAAAAATGTCTGAAAATTTAATTCTTCCCTTGACCTGCGCCGGTCGTTGTTAGGCTCATTCTTAGGTAAAGTCGACATCCCGAACGCAACGGTGCCTTCAGATTCTTTATCTGGGCATTCGTTTGGAAACTGCCACAACCACACACAAGTGTCGACTCACTTAACTTGAAAAGTTTCAAACCACCGTTCCGAGCTCACTAGGCCTCGGAATGAGGTGTTGTCTCTACGCCTGGTCTTGTAATAATCCCATGTAATATTCTAAAATAATACATAGAAAAAATCTGAGACATTACAGAACTACTATGTGTTATGTTACCATTAAACATATGTTTTTCACTTCTATGATTTGAATTTAAAAAATCTGATATACACTGTTGCGATCAGTAAGTTATTTCGAGTCTAATATGACCAACTTAATTTTTAGTGAATAGTAACACACCCTTATGCATAGTAATGTTACCCATTTGAATAGTGATATTCCCTAGTGAATAGTAACCTTGCCTATGATATTATATAAATAAGATTCATGTGGGAGTACGATATGCCTATATCCTGGAATAATAAAATAGATGTTTTAAAATTTTTATTTTTAGAGTATATTGTGATTTTAATTAAAAATTAAATTAATCATATTTTTAAAATTGTTTTTGAAAAACCAATTTCATTTTTGTATTCTACACGAAGAAAAATGGTTAGGGTGAATTTTTGGGATTTTTCTATAATACATGAGTTTATAATGAATAGTAAAATACGATAATTTAAGATAAATGCTAAATAATGGAGTTATGGAGTCATTAATGATGATATTATTATGTAAGACCAATTGTTTTTGAAATAACATGCACTTATTACTATTTTTGGTCTTGGAATCATCACTATTTCTAGTCTGGAAGAAAAATAATAAACTATGTAATTAAATATTGTGAAAACCCACCTCTCCTCAACTATAAATATCACCCCTGCATAACTTTTCTTTTCACTCCTCTAAAAACTTGTACCTTACCTATGTTCTGCCCAAATCAATCCCCAAGATCATCCCCCATGTCCAAAATCTCTTGGTCTCCTCCCAAGGCAAAATACTCTCCCCATAAGTTGCTCTCAAAGGAGAAAAACTCAAGAGGTAAATTCATTTTTCCAATTCTTTTCAGTTCTATTATTTTCTTGTTTTTTTCCTCACCTCCCTTCACACTAATGTTATGATAACTCCATTAACATAAATGTTCTACAATTATATTATGATAATGGGATAATTCATTATCATACCTCCTTTCCCCATATTTTATTTGAACAAAATGAAATCATTTCTTGAGATATGTTAATTCAGCACAATTAAGGATGACAGGTTATCAGTTACATTTACTGTCTTCAATTTTGGTCATGAAACGATTTTTAGGGTCAAACCAGACTATTATATCTTTATTTTAACTTATTTAATTTTCTATTATCCTTATGCACTCATGATTTAAAATTATAATACAAAACAATTTACTTGTGAGAAAAATCCCTAAAATTAATTCAAGCGTTTATCATTAATGTTTAATAAAATGATTCGACTTAACTCCAAGTAACTGAATTAAATTAACAACCATTTAATATACTGTATTTTCACTAATGTAATATAACTTTAATTACAGACAACCACTTTCATCTTATATGTTTATCCATTCATGAATATAAGTAAATCAATCATAAAAACTAAGAAAACAAACATACCTGAACAATGAAATTGAACCACTTAACCCATAAAAAAGTCATGAATGAACCTAAAAAGGTTATAATAAATATTTTACATATATAATAGGTTATTTAATTATTAATTAATTAACCTAATTTTTTTTCAGGTCATTAATAACAAGTGGAGAACACCAGCTGACTTAAGGTAAGAGATGCTCTTTTTCTCACATTAGTTAAAGAATCTCATCTATGTTATTCCCTTTTACGTATAATTTCATAATGATGGGGTATCAATTTTCACATACCCATTAATTAACTCATGATCTATAAGTGATTATAAACCCCTTTCTATCTCATGAATCCATCTTAGGTATACTTGATACCATGCCGATAATTTGAAAGGAATTCTACCTGAACCGCCTTTATTCCTTTGGCTTGTTCTATCTTTATTTTTACCCAAATGTAGTTGTATTTTATTTTTATGTAAAACTTATAAATTTTGTTTATATTCTCTAAACATGTGTTTCAAGATCCATCCCACAATCTCTTTCAGGGATATAAATGGTTTTAAGTGATTCCCTCCTCAAAGCTTCTCAATAAGAAAATTTGTTTTAAAGGAACTTCCCAAATTTTTACCCAATTTCAAGTGCACTCTTTTAAGCAACAATTAACTTTATAAAATCATCCTTTTTATTATGAAAACCTTCTTGGTTAACATTTTGTTTTATATAAAGTATTTTTCCCTTTTCTATTTTAAAAGCTCAATTTAATTTTCCTTAAAACCACACAAAAATGTTTTAATACCAAAATATCTCAAATACATTTCTTACAAGTTGTAACTTATGTTTTAAATATCTTACCATGATATGTGACTATTTTAACTTATGAAAGTCCATGCATGTTCTAAAGTATTTCTTTCATGGACACTTTCATGATACTCCCATTGGTTATGCTTTATGATTGTGGTACCCAATTCTTTCCATCGGTAACCCTTGTGTTTATGTAAGACTGATTAAGTACAACTATTTATGTGGAAAACATATTAATGAAATTCAATATTAGTGAAACCATATAGAATTAAAATTAATAGGGTATTTTTGAGTCGCATGATATGTTATGTGAGACCGTCTTGGCGGTTATCCTTGGCTTGTACTACTATCTGAAACGGTTTTGGGGGTTAGCCTTGGCTTGTTCTAATTTGAGATACAGTATTCTCGGTTAGCCTTGACTCATACTAAATTCATTTTTTATGTTTCAACCACATTTATATGATTCCAATTTTAATGATCCCATGTTTATATGTTATGATTATATGTGTTACATTCCTTTTTTATATCATCATTTCATGCCTTCTATCCCATGTGCTAATGCTTTGTTCTTATAGTTATCCCCTTACTGGGATTTTAGATCATCCCTTTGTTCATGTCATCCCTAGGTAATACTATGATGATGTATGATAAAAATGGAATTTAGGGTCTCCTTATGAAGACTAAATAAAGAAATTTTATATTTAATTCCATGTTTTCTTTTTTATGTTCCTAGTCTTCCTGGACACTAGACTACATGATCCATGGCATGTACTCTGATGGATATTATGCTTAAAATCATGTAATGTATTATGTAAAAGGATATGGTTTCTATAATCATCATGGGGATCCTAGTCTATTTATTGAGGGATTGATATAAGGTTATTATCTAGTCATGATAATACTGACTAGATACCCCTTAGTATAGGCCATGCCTTGGCCTTAAGTAAGTTTCACTAGTGAGTTGAGGTTAGGGAAGCCTATTGGTTATAGAATGGGAATGGATTGAGAATATGATAGATGGTTCAATACAATAACATATATAATATCCTCACTAGAAGTTTAGGAACTTTTCTTGATTCTCTATCATTTACTACATCATATTTACACTTGGTATCATTATTTTTCCACTTTAATATTATTCTCCCATGATATGTTCTACTTTTTCCTCTTTTATATTGATTTTTATCATACCTACTCAATTTAATATTATTTCCCCTATTTTTTTAGTTTCATGGAACTTGATAATTTCTATTATTAATTTTTTTTCTTTTGTGGTTTTGATTCATTAATTTAGTTGAATGTTCTTGTCATTTATATTTTTTATAATTATTTTTTAGATTTAATGTTTTTTAAAATTGAATTGCTAAGGTTTTTTTTAATAATTGTTTTCATTAATTGTTTTAAAATGTTTCCTTAAAAATGTGACTCTTAAGTTGATTCTAACATTGAAATATCATGAAAAATATTTATATTTTAAATTTAGATCAAATTGGTGATGTCCCATACACGAATTCCACTAAACGGTGCCCCAATCCCAATTTTCAACATGGAATCAACCACATATCCCCAATAGTCAGAGGGTGAATAGTAGTAGTGAGGGAATTGGTTGTGTCTATGGGGAGACTATGTTATCATTATTAGAGTATCACAATGCTACAATAAATAGATAAATAGAGGAAAATGTATAAAAAAATATAGTAAACTGAGTCATATAAGATATATGATAATGTAATTTCTTTACAAAAAAGGAAAAAAGGATACAATAAGTAGGAAATACATGTCGTACAAAATAAAAAAAATGTTACAAAAGCTAAAAGACTATCCTAGCATCCAGAATTTTTTCCCATTCATGAGTTACCAATCCTATATTCTAATCCATATTGGAATTCAAAAATTCATAGGAGGATTCATCCCCTTATATACACCTAAATGCATATTGTATGTTCAGGTATTATAAGTAGCCCATAAATTGCATCATATAAATCTCAGTAGGCCACCCCCAACAATGTCTATAGATATCTAGTTTCTTTATAAAATCCTGCAATGTTTGGATATTATAACAAAAAGTAGTAATAAAAAATGTAAATGTGTCTCCTCTTATTCATGATAAAACTTAGGCTGACACTACCTACTTCAGCCCATGTCCCAAAAAAATTAAACAAGTATCAGCAAAATCAATACCAAGTATCACATTTATAAGGGAAACCATTCCTTATATCAGAGTAGTAAAGGGTATTCCATACTAATTATCACAATTATATGGGACATCATTCCCCTAATCACTGTAACAAAGGGTACACCATACCCAGTAACACGTTTTTAAGGTATCCTATACCTAGTATCAAAGTTAGGAATTCCATTCTTGTATAGTATCAGAAGGATTGTGATTCCCATACAGTATCACAAGGGATGTCATGCCCATATAGTATCACATTTATATAACGTTATCCATGCCCATATCATAAGAAATTTTTATAAGGATCTCCATTCCCATATTGTATCACATTTATGTAAGGGTCTTCATTACCTTATTGTATAAAATTTATATAATAGTCTCCATGACCGTATAGATATAACATGTTCAAGAGTCATCATGGCCGTTTATTGTAAATGAATAGAAACTCCATGCTTGATTATATATATTATGAATAAGGGTAGCCATTTCCATTTATATATGAATCTGGGTTCATCATTACCATATATCTTTAGTAATAATATCAATTCAATTTATTAAAAACCAAGAAATTATATATAATAATAAAAAGGTTGTAATCATTTTCAATTTAATTAGGCGATGAAGGCTTACGAGTCAGTTATAATAAATTCAATTCATTATAATTGTCATGGGATATGGTTATTCCATGCCACTACCTTTATTATCTATCAACATGACATCTCCATTTAGATGAAAATAAAATCACACCATTAGGTGTTTTGGTTGTAAAAACATAAAATCTAATTCGGTAGAAGGGGGTCACACCTAATGAGATGATACACTCAATGGTTTTTGAAATCAAAATGATTTAGGTTTTATGAAGTATTATAATTCAAGGATGATTAAAGTTAAGTCTATTATCAGTGAAATCGACGTAAAAAACAGTGTTACATATTATAAAACATCAAAACCTAAGAGATAATTAATAGTACACCTAACTGAATGTCCTATAACTTTCCTGATTCATTATTGACCCTTGATTTTTTTTGAATAAATAGAAAACATAATAATAGACCAATTCACTAAAAATAGGTAAAATGATACTATACCTAGATAAATATATAAATAGGAAGACAAATATAGAACATATAAAAAGGAATGTAGAGCTTATTAATGGTACCCAATGACAAGAACATAAGATGAATCAAACATCAGACGAAGGGGTTACATCAATACCTAGGATAGGCCATCAAAGGTGATCAATGGGAGGATAAATGATAGGCCACATTATTGGTAAAATGAAAAATAGGTAGGTGTAATGTTATTCATAATTAAGAAAAAATGTAAAATTAACCCAAAATTTTAGAGTTTTACGGTTTAGCCACATGGTTGGAAAACTCGTGTGCCCACCGTGCAATATACCTCTGCTGAATGATTCAGAGGTATCACATGGGTTTGCGGACCCTATAACATGGTTTGGGAAAGATGTGTTCCATGATTCACCCTGGTATCCATACTCACATGGTTTTTAGTAACTGTGTGGCCTTCCCTACACGATTTCTCTTAACAATGCAACCAGCCTATTATTCCCACTTGTCCGAGTTCCAGGTTTTGAACAAGCCCTCGACAACATTATAAAATTCCAAAACATAAAGGTAATACATATTAGAACTAAAAAATAACTTGAATGAAATTAAAATAATTTTTACCTCAAATAAATAAATGGTTCTTATAGTCTTCTCCCCTTAAATGAACCCATCCCTGAGTTCACCTTCTAAGGGAAGAAAAACATCATCTAAAAACTACTCAGACCACTGAGCATATAAATTTGTTTCCCACTAAAAATTCTTATACTTTACCCAGTCATTCTACCATAGCACATGTACTAAATGGAGATGATGTCCTCAAATATCCTCCTTATTATAATCAATAATACATATAGGATACTCCTCAAAAGATGCATCAACACCTATCTCGACACCCTCAATATAAAAAGTATGAGATTGGTTGGAATGATATTGGAGAATCTACGAAATGCACAAGACATCATGAGTGGAATGCTACCACTGATGTAGGCTACCAGGCCAACTCTCTCTAGAATCTCAAACGGCCAAACAATGAACGGCGATAACTTCCATTGACTTTGTATCTATACATTCCCATGTGTGGGTGATAACTATAAGAAAACATAATCCGTAACATTAGAGTATATAGATTGTTGATGAAAATCAATATAATATTTATATCTAGACTGAGTAGTAGACATACGCCTCCTTGTTGGCTAAACCTTCTCATAATTTTCTTGATTGAGAAGAGGAACAACTAGTGCAGCCTATTATGCCCTTAATTAGCATAGTGGTGGATGGAACAACCTACCCTATAGGGAATCATAGTGATCCATCTTTATCATCACTAAAAAACTATTATTATAAGAGAACTCAATTATAGGGATATGATACTCCCACAAACCACTTAGATAATGGTTTCATGCTTGTAGCATGTACTCTAGAACCTATATAGTCCATTCTGACTGACCATTAGTGTGAGGGTAATAGGATGTGCTCAGAAGCAATTGTGTACCCATAACCTTATTCCAACACTTCTAGAACCTTATTTTGATATTATTGTCCCTATATGAAATGATAGTGATAGGGACCCCATGTATTCGAATGATCTCATAGACATACAATCTATGCATCTCATCAACTAAGAAAGTCTCCCTGATATAAATGAAGTTGGAAACTTTTTTCAATCGATACATGACTACCCAAACATTGCTACTAACTCTTGGTGATCTTGGTAATCCAATGATGAGATACATCACAATATCCTCCCATTTCCATTTTTGGAATGGTAACAGTTGTAGAAAGCTAGTAGTTCACTGGTGTTCTGCCTTCACTTATTGATAGGTGGAACACCTAGTGATAAAGCCTAGTATTTGATATTTCATCCATGGCCACCAATACAATCAATTCATGTCACGCTACATTTTAGAGATACCCAAGTGAATAACCCACAGAGAAGCATGTGAATCACACATCATCTCCTATCTCATATTTGTGGTAGTTCAGATACACCCATGTATTTGTAGGATGTTGTCATCATCGACATACCAATGTTGTGGTAGGACCTCTCTATCCCTACTCTCTCATAGGACCATGAATTCAGGATTAGAAAATTGCCTCATCTTCCCCCTCTCCAGAAGTGAAGAGGTTATAAATTTTGATGCACTTACAGACTATCTAGGATGGTCTTGTACTTATATGTGCATATCAAAAAACAAATCAATAAGCTTCCATTCTATAATAGCCTCTTGAACTTCCTATGTCTGAGTCCACATTCTCAGATCATCAAAAACTATATTTCTCTTCTCAGACATATAGGTTATCTTGAAGTCAATGGACTATAGATATTCAACCCATCCTTACTAACATAGATTAAAGTATCACTATGTAAAAATATACCTGAAGATTTTGTGGTATGTAAACACCACAAATTGATCTCCCAATAGGTAATGCCTCAAAAAGAGCTAGTCATGTATAGTATCTAATAACTCAAGATCATGTTTTGAGTAATTTCAATCATGAGGCCTCAACAGCTATGACCCATACACAACAACTCAATCTTCCTACATCATAACTACTCCCATCTCGATACCTTATGTGTCACAACATACTATATAGTCCCTTCGTAGATCTGGAATAATTAGGTTTCGTGCTACAATAAATCTCCCATTTAACTCCTAAAAGGCTATATCATGGGACTCATACCATAAAAACATCACACCCTCTATACTCAATCCCATAAAGGGTGCTTCTAAGCATGACAATTATTGTATAAAAATTCATGTAGAAACCATCTAGCCCAACGAAACACTATATATAAAATACATTATTGTGATACAACCAAGTAACCACATCTCTCTCCTTCTATCCATTGATTAAAAATCATTATCCTGAGATAATTTTGCCTAATAAGTGAACCTATTTTATCCATAAATTAAATATATTGTGTTGATCATATAGATAGTGGTCTCCAAGTGTATTTAAAACAATATCAGGATGATTGAAATGGTCATTCTGAGTATGTGAACACACTAATATGTTATTTAAAAGGACTATGAAAAAGGAACATAGATAAGGATGTAAAACCCTATTTATAAAATCCATGAAGGTGGAAATATTTTTCATAAGACCAGACAACATCACGAGATAATCATAAAAGTTTCACCGACTACAGAATGTGGTATGTGGAATATCTAAAGGTATGAATAAAACATGATGATTTCTTGATCTCAGGTTAGTCGTCAAGAATACCCTCACTCCTATGATATTTTAAAAATGATCATTAATATGAGGTAAATTATATTGGTTTTTCAATGTAAGCTAATTAATCTTCTAGTATTCCATGAAAATCATGAAGTTTCTCTTCGCCTTCTTGGTGAAAAGGACTGGTGAACCCCTGGGACAAGTATTGGGATCTATGAAACCTTTGGCCTATAAATCCTATAACATCCTATTGAGCTCCTAAAACTTGGTAGTATCCATCCTGTAAGGAGTAATGGATACTGGTTTAGATCTATTCACTATATCAAAAATAAACTCTACCATTCTTGCAAGAGGTAGTCCAAAAAAATCATCTGGGGATATGTCCATAAATCGATCAACTGTAGGAGGAAACTCAATTTAATGTATTCCCTGATCCATTATTTGAAGGTTATAAATATGGGTACTCACTCCACCTTGCCCAAGATTCTCTGGTACCACTCTATCATCTTGGACATCCAACTCTCCCTTGTGAATATATGTTCTACCCTCTTGAGATTTAAATGAAACCCTCAGATGATAAAATTCCACAAATGCATGATTGGGAACCAACCATTCCATCATGAGAATGAAATAAAATCCTATCATCTCAAGGATTAGAAGGTTTCATGAGAATTGATTGATTCCAACCTAAGTAGGGTAGTCCTTTCACTAGTGTATGCTCTCTGGTCATATAACCAAAGGTGTATAATATTCCATAACTCCACAAGAGTACTCAACATGAATCCTAAGGACCTCCACAATATGCACATATATGATGGAATTTGATACACCTATATCAAATAAATATGAAATGATTGTTGGGGATACTATAATAGTATCTAGAATAGTAGATGACCCAGAGTCATTATCTTTTTTATAGGATATACTAAATAGATGTAGCATGATCCATGGAATGGGCTACAAACTAACTACTAGGAGTGGATCTGCTCTCTTGTAGTTGTATATCTAATGTTTGGATACCTTGTCCATGACCTCCTCCCCTTCTTTTACATATAGTAATTCTCCCTTTACCAACCTAGTGAGGTTCTACTGATCCTACTCATGAAGGTGGGTCTAGCACAAATCCTCTCCCACTCAGCACATATGAGTAGGTCCTATATAAATGTTGTAGATTCTCTAATCTACCAAAACTACATCACTCGACACGGTCTTAGGGACACTAGGGCCTCTTATGACCAAGGTTCCCACACAGGTGAAATGCAACATAAAATTCAATAGAAGTCGTCTATAAGTTAATGCTCACATGCACGGTCTCAAAGCCTCTCTAAAAACCTCTAGTAGAACTGCTACTCTGTCCGGGTTCTGAATATCCATGGCTCACACCATCTACTTACCTTAGGTTCCACTAGGTGATAAAGTCCTATATCACTATTTCAAATATAGTAGTCAACGGGAAAACATTTACCTTCTAATGAATAGGATACCTTAGACCATACCAAAATATTCTCCCTTTCACAGGATCATTAGTAGAATAGATAGGCATGAAGGGTTTAATCTCTTTAAAATGAGGAGAATATTCCATGAATGTCATTGAAACCTACTAAACATTCATGTATTCCCTATAAAATCATCCATTAGGGACGTAAGGAAGAAATAATTGAACAATCTCAACTATAAATCCCTTCATGTCTCTTCTGGATATTGGACAACCTAATTTAAAATATCCCACTAGCATTTAGAAGATCCTCAAAGTATATAAGTATAAATTTTCAATCTCCTCTTAGAAGGTGTCTCTAGATGATAAAATATATAAATAATAGTTTTGATCCATAACTCTACAGCATGTGATCCTCTATCCCTTGAAAACATGGGAAGATGCTGCAACTAAAACTCTTGAGTCAACTCTCCCATTGAAGGGGCAGAGCACCGAGCTCATTATATTATATGTAAAGCCACAGAAAATATCTTTGAAACCATGAATCATCAACAATATATAGAATTAGAAGTTGTTCCACAGGAGGCACTAATGAAGTTATAACTAGAGGATAAAATCCCACCACCTCTAGATCATGGTCATCACCACTATCCTGTCATATGAACAGAGGATTTCATTGTTTTATTACTCTAAAAATTCCAACCACGCACCTCATAAATGATTTTATAATGGCATAAGATTCCACTGTAGAAAAATATAAAAGGTATAAAGACTTTATATGTAATAGTCACACCCCTTTTCCATCTCAAAGTTTCTAGTTTGGTAGATAGGCACGCTTATATTGAACAATAGAGATTATACATATTTCCCTCTACTAAGTTCAGGACTTGGTCATGCTATGTATTTTATAGTTTCATTATTCTTTTAAATATATGTTTACATTACCATTCTTTTTAAATGGTTAAGCCGAACGATTCACCAATTCTGATCCATAGGGGATCATTAACCGTATGAACCAATATCTATAATCTATTTAATCCATATCATAAAACATTCTAGGCTATGAGGCCAATGTTCCATGACTCAACATTCCATAGTTCACGACATAGGGTGTCTATTATAGCCTAGTTAGGAAAACACTACATAAGTTATGGTAGGCACTCTAAGTAAAAAGTATTTTTTTAATTCTATACAAGAATCATTATCTAATAAAAACAGTATTTATAATAGTCAATCAATCATGGTAATCATAGGAGATTAAACTAGCACAATTATTCTATATGTCATGGAATATACATGGAATGTGAATATCCTACAAGTTTCCTAATATGATGAATGAGATGGAATGCCCTTATCTCATCGAGTTTCAACAAAAATAGAACCCTTAATAATTTCAATAACAATATCACCATTCATATGTGTCATGTAATGTTGGAATCATATCAACAATAATAAGAAAAATAAAGAAAATATCGATATCCATTTGAGGAAATTTGTGTTTTCTCTATACATGGGGTAGATACTCCTAGGTATATCCCATTATCAAATCCCATAGTGGTCCTAATCTCCCATATATTGTCACAAAATAGTGATAAAAGAAAATAAATCTTTGATACCACTTTTTTATGTCCCAGATATGGATGCACCTAGATGGTGTCCCAAGCCTGATTGGCCACTAAAAATCAAGCATGTCTCACTGAGTGATTGAGGCTTCTCACTAGAAATGAGGGACTTGAGTTTGTCTATGAGAATATTATTCTATCATTAACATAGTAGGAGAGTGGTAAAATAAACAGATAAATACCACAAGTTGTATAATAGTGAATAAGTAGTGGAAATAGACACTAATATTACTAGACCAATAACCCACCATAGTAGAAATAGAAATGAATAACCCAATACTAAATAATAATAATATTCATTAAACTAAATAAAATACGATTTGTGAAAATTATGTTATTTACAAAATATAAAAAACAAAGATAAAAGTAGCTAGGAATACATGTTGTAAAAGTTAAAAAAATACAGAAAGGATGAAAGTCTACCTAAGAATATCAAGATCTTTCCCGGTTATCTACTATCAATCCTTCATCCTAATTCATTCCATAATTCTATCATCCATAAGTTTCCACTTTTCCATATCTACAATTTCAAGCATATAGTTTACCTAGATACCATATGTGTCCTAGATAGGTTGTGATATAAATATCAGTAAGAAACAATCTATGGAGTCTATAAATATATTATTTTTTGCATAAAATATGGAAGTATAAAGATATAATATTGAATATAAGTAATAAAAAATTTAAATGGGTCAGATCTGGTTCTTGCTGGAAATATACTTCATCCCATTCTAGAATAACATTGAACAAATATCAGGGCACTCAGTGCTTGGTTTAACATTTATAAGGGATGCCACACCCAATATCACAGTATTAAAAGGGACTCCATTCCCAATATAAAGTTAAAAAAGGATTCAATTCTTGATATAATAGTAATAAAGGGAAAATCATGCCCAATATCACATTTATAAGTGAATCCATGCATGATATCATAGTAAGGGGTTCCATTCCCATATAGTATCATAGGGGACATCATGCCCATATATTATCACAAGGTTCATCATTCATGTATAGTATCACAATTCAATAAGTGTCTCCATGCTCATTTCATGTCACATTTATATAATTTTATCCATGCCTATATCATATCACATTTATATAATGGTCAACATGCCTATATAGATATAACATGTTCATTCTCTTCATGCCCAATTTGTGTAAAGTGGGAGGGAATCCATTCCCAATTATATAAATTAGGCATAAGTTTCACAATGACCATTTATATTTGCATAAAGGGTTTTCATTCCCACACATATTTAGTAATAATATCCATTGTATTTAATATAACCATGTCATAATTCATACTTCATTTACATTAATTAAGTAAAAGGGCATAACCCTTTTCCATTTAATTAGACGATGTGGGCTTACCAGTAACCTATAATAAATTAAATTAATTATAATTATTAAGGGAACTAACTATTCCACATCGGTAAATTTATTCCCTATCAATATGATATCACCATTTATAAGAAAATCCAAATACAAGATTAGGTGTTTTGGTTGTAAAACATAGAAATACAATTAAGAAAAAGGAGGGACCACTCAAAGGGATGGATCACTCCAATGTTATATACCTTGAAATGATTTGGGTTTATAAAAATCATCAAATTCAAGGAAGATAATGTTTATTTCAACACTTTTTTAAATTGTCTTGTGACACAATGACACATATTATTAAACATCGAACTCTGAGGGGTAATTAAAAGACCACCTACCTTATACTCATACAACTCTCCTCATCTAGTATCGACCCTTGATTTGATACAAATCAATAAAAAATAGAAGAATAGTTCAATGACCAAAAAATAATCCATATGATCCTACACGTCGAAAACTCAGTTGAGACAAAGACAAATAAATAATAGAGAAAAAGGAATGTAGGTATTACTGTAGGTTTTCCAAAGAGACAAAAGTTGAATCAATCTTAGGATGGAGGTGTTCTTATAATACCTAGGTTAGGCCTTAAAAATATCCAAATAGGAGGAGAAATGGTATTTCATGTCACTATATGAAGAATATATAGGGTGGGGGTAATCTTATAAATCATTAAGGGAAAAAGTGAAATTCATCAAAAATTAAAAAGGTGCCTGGTTTAGTGACATAGTTGACCAAACCATGCACTAACCATGTGATATTCCACTGATAAAAACTATTGAGGTATATCCTAGGAGTGAGGACCCTATAACATGGTTAGGGAAATATTTTCACCCAACCTCACCCCATTTTCCATCCCTGCTCAGTTAGGGGTAACCATGCGGCAAATATATTTTCCCACCGACCGGGAATTGGGTCTCTAAATGAGCCCTAAACACCCTTAAAACATTCCTAACCTCAAAGGAAATCCATATTTGGTACATAAAAATATCTAGACCAAAATTAAAATTATATATACATCTAATAATAATCAGTTTCTCAAAGAATCATAAAGTTATTTTGTAAATTTAATCATCAGGACATGATGTTCATCACTGTAGCATTATCCTCATGAATTCTCAACATTTTTTGATGTGAAACCACTACTGCATCATGTTTTTTAATCAAGAACAAGATATATGTATAGAATCCAAAAAAATATCATTTAAAACTTTTTGAAGGAAAAAAACATGACCTTCTAAATCTAATCATGTATCTGACCAGTTTAGGAAAGATTTTGTTCCTCACAATACACATATATTAATCTTTATCAAATCAAGAATTATAGATTTATTTTTAAAACACAACATAGATGATTCAATCACCATGTTATGATGTGGTCATTGTTTCTTCTTATTATGGTCTCTCTTTGTTTTAAAATTTTTTATATATTACATCATGATTCTATAACTTTTCACATACTAGGGTAGCCTCAATATTTTGTGACTACCTATTCATGGTGAAACCTCAACTTTTATGGTGTGATATATTAGAATATAATCTTATATATCATTTAATAACACTTATATAGTGTCAATAATGGTATGATGTATAGTTTTTCAGAAAGATTCTCAAGTATTTACTCATAATTACTATGAGCTTACTCTTATGATTGACCAGTTATATCATCATCACATTACTATTATAGACTTAATTTATCTCTAAATAATTCAATTAAAACATTATACTTATATAACCCCCCCCCCCCTATGGTGTGGTGGGTCATTTTATGAATTAATGTTCCAATATTTCTTCTTACATATACCTAAGTTATTATTATTGATAACTTACTGAAGTGGAGAACCAAACTTTATGGTGTAATTAATCCTCTAAATTCTCAAGGTAACTCTTATGCTAGATAGGTTTTATTACAATTACCTCATTCATGGTGTAATAATCATCTGTATATGTTTTAATTTATTTGTATAGAAGAACCATTATGATGAGTAATATAACCTTACGGTATGTACTACCCATAAGTAATCATACATTGCCTAATATTATTCACACATGACATCCATAACGGATTGAGTACAGCATTACAATGAGACTTTATCATCCTTTTCCAAATATATAACTAAACTTTTAAAAATAAATCTATTCATGTCTATAATTATTTTATATCCTTACTATATAAAAATATAATGGTTTTTTAAATCTAACTTCATATAGTGAATATAGTTGACTTAGTACTTACACACAACATCTATCATGATCACACTCGTGCTTCTAGTCTATATTTATCAATTTCATTACACCTCTATCAATTTTGGTTCTGATGTACGATAAAGATTTCCATATTTATCCAATAATCTCCATGTAACTCCCTTAATTTTTCAATTGTATTCGTTATAGAAAAATCCTACACTTCTTCCCAATGAATCAAAACACAAAACCTCTTAGTTGAAACATCCCCCATGGATTTTGTTAACAATAAAACCATAAGTAAAACTCTATTATTCAACTCTATATTCCTTAAAACAATGAATGGATTAATGGAAGATTATTTTCAATCCCCCGTCATGAATAAAATGTAAAGTGATTTTTCCACATATGTTCTTTTATTCGTTCTTTCTTTTTATATATAATACTCCTTTATCATTGTATTTCATGGGTTTCTACTTATCATTTCTTCTCCCCCTTTGTTAACATAATACCTTAACCAAAGTTTTAGGAAAGTTCACTTTCATGTAAGGACATTCCCAAATAATATTGATCCTCATATCTAGATATAGATAGGCTATGTACTCTCTATTTTTCATACACTCAAATTCTTCATAAAATTTGAGCAGAGTCACTGGTTTGAAAGAATATATAGAATTTTTATTCTTTCAAACACATTCACCTATAACTAAAATTTCTCAAATATTTCATTGAATGAATTTAGAACATAATAAATAGTCATCAAAAATTATTCTAAGACTACCACATCAAAATTTGGTGTAAGAAACATGAGTTTAACTTAATAAAATTAGTTTGATCCATGTCATTCTCCAACATCCATAATGATATGTAACTTGAACAATCTACTTCTGAAAAAATTGTCTTATGCAATCAATCAAACATAAAATAAACCATCATTGAATAACCAATGAATTATAAATTTTGTGACTAATAATGCATGTTACACCAATAGATATTACTTGTTAAAAAAATATCTTGTTACTATATTAAATTAATGATATTACTTTATTTTCAGGGTTGCTCGCCTTATGAAATAAGACTAATCAAAATTTTAATGTTCATTATAAATTAATCTATGAATTGTTCTAGCTCTATAATCAATTTTTTACTCCCTGTACCACTCATTGATTCACACCATGGTAGTTTACTTTTAGTATTGTTTGGTATACTAAAATAAAACCACATGATACCACTTTATTATAACAGAAACAATTAACAGATGTTTTCCTCCTAGAATTCCATTGTTAATACATAAAGTTGTATTCTTCTTCCATTCAGTGTTATGTACCATAAGATGTGGACCAATATAACTTCATGATTATCATATTTTTCATGATACAACTTACAATTCAATATTTTTCAAATAACCACTCGAATTTCCGTAATCCCACTTATAATTATATTTTCACAAGGTTTAACTTCAGTATTCTATATTCGGTTTTGATACCACTAAGGGAAGATCAAGAAAAACCTTATTCCTTTAGATACAGATTCACACTATTTGAAAATTTTACATCAGTATGTAATCACATATTCATCATCTTCATCCACGCTGTATTTTAGATACCACTTGTTTCTTTAGAAATTTGATAAATACCACTCATATTTTATTTTAAGTTGGCTTCAGAGATTGTATATCTTCCTTAATCCAATACCACTTCAAAAGGATATTATAAATATTGAAGCACAAGGGGAAGGAGTGTTTGTTGATCAACCGTAAATATTAAAATGTCATTGGACATTAGGAAATATTCATTTGATTCCATCTAACTTAAAATCATTGTTAGTGGATATCATTTTAACCCCACTTGCACACATTCAATTCTAGAAAATTTATTGTTCATCCTCCATCTTCTTTGGCTTCAGTTTTTCCACTTTTATGAAACTAATCAGACTTTTTGATGTTTTCCCTTCGATGCATCATCAAATAATACCTATTCATCATTCCTCTATCATAAGATATCTTTAACCCTGGTTGTAATGCCTTAACCCTAGAATCCCAAACCTTTTCCATTAATTTATTACATTGGAATAACTACAAGGAATCAAATCCCAAAGTGTTGAATGTTTAGAAGCTTTGTAAAACTATTCATAGGTCTACTAGGTAAAATACCCTAAGAGGGGGGTGAATCGGGGTATGACAGATTAAAACTCTTACCCCTTCAGATATTGTTATGACACTAAACAAAAAACACTTCTATATTTCTCTCATAGCAATATCTGAATAGAAATGTAATCATGCACATGACACAATGATTATACTTGGTACATCCTCACTGAGCTACATCCAAGGATCATACAACAGTGATGTGACAATGTACCAAATCCACTAAAGGTCACTTCCAATTACAAGATTCACTATAGATATTATTTTCCCTAGGTCACTGCCTTTACAAGGTTTTCGGTCTGCTCACTCCATTCCCAACGGTCACTCCCAATGTCTCCTCCTCTAGAACACTACGGGTTGGAAGGACCACCGACTTCCTCTTCCTTATATCACTACTCTTGGAAGAGATACACACATAGTTTATGCACTTGTATTTCTCTTAATTTCCATAAAATAACTCATCCTCAACTATTGTTATATGCTCTGTTGAATTCCCTTTTTCATCCATATATAAAATCCAATTTTCTATATACTATTAGGTTAGCAGAAATTACTTTTTCGAACTGTTTTAGTTATTTTTAAAGCTTCATTGAATCATCTGTGAACCATCTTTCTTTATTAACGAATAGTGTAGAAGGTATGCTTCACATATCGCCTCTCCACGAACTGTCTCTCCTCTGTGTATCATCCAAAATTTGTAGACTATCATTTCTTCTACAAACCATCTCTCATCAACGGACAACATATTATTCTACAGACCATCTCTCCTTCACATTCCAAATATTTATCCCTTGCGTATTTTTTCTTCCTCTTCTGCATACATCTATCTTTGTGGGATATATTTCTTCACAAAAACCATTGACGGAATTGTTCTTAATTAATCACTTCACCCTTAACAGAATTCTCCCTCATGAAACTTTTTCAAACATTAATGAATCCTTGAAGAAACAAAGGTTTCTTATCAAAAAACTCTCTATTTATTAATGATGGGATTTGTGCTCTTTATATAGTAAAAATAGATCCTCAAAATCCTCTAATCCAATATTTACTGAATCTTCAATGTGGTTTTTCCTTTACTGCCTACCGCTTCTTCCATGAATGATTCTTCCTTTGTGGTCCATGTATTTCCTTTCTTCCTTCGCGGTAGCCCAAATACCCATCACAGTTTCCCCATTATTTCCCTTCGTGGATTCTCAAATAAGGTCGTGTCTCTGGAGTGATGGTGATGGAGAAGCCCTAGCGGCGATGCCCGATGCGCCCGCCCCTCTCTCCCAGGAGGAGGGAGAGGGAAACTTCTGGAGCTTCCTTCCTGTTCACCAATCCTGACCTTCTTTCCCACTTCTCAGTGATTCCCCTGTGCCCTAAGGTTCCCGACCTCCACAAGGGTTCACCACAGCTCACGATTTCCATGAAGGAATTCAACGCCACTTAGGATATCTACAGGATGACACTGGTGGCGCCTTTCAGGGGTCATCTCCCTTCAGTTGATTCCTTTGATAGATTCATGTTTGATTCATGGGGGCTTCATGATTTCATGGTGGTGGGTCTGCTCAACCGGAAACATTTGATGATACGCTTCTCCTTAGAGATTTATGTCATTGCAGCTTGGTCCAACGCTCCTAGATCTCTCCACAGTTGTAGTTTCTACTTCCTTTTCTGGTCCTTCGATTTCAACATGAACTGGGATGATCCAAATAGAGTGGTGCGGGTAAGCTTCCCATAATTTACACTTCCCTTTCAGAACCCCTCGATTTTAATCATGATGGGGAACTTGGTAGGTAGATATTTGTGATATGATAGTAGGACTTCAGCAATATGTCACCCCATCTCCCCCTGCGTCTATTTTGAGGTCGATGATTCAAAGCCTCCTATAGATTGGATTTTGATTTCGGTTGAAGATGAATTCAGATGGAAAAACGTGTGGTTTTTCATTCTTGTCCATCATTATACCCAGGCTATCAATGGTTAGGACATCCAGTCCTTGGATGTAGTCATGGGATACGTGCTCAGTAAATGTTGCCTCCTCATGCAGAAGGGTTAGAGATGATGGTCAACCCCACTTTGATTCAGCAGACTCGGGACGGTTTGGGTGGGTCAGAGGAGGCGTGCGCGGTAGTCTCAAAGAAAGGGGTTCCAGATAGGTTGCAAAGCTGTACAAGCGAGGTGTTAAGGTCTGTTTCGGAAGGCAGTTCCCGGGAGGCTCAGCTTATGCAGTACCCTTCTTCGGTGCCACCAGCTGCAGTGAAGGATTTTAAAAAAAGGCGCTCGATCCACAAGTCGTGGATGTCTTGACCATCTTATGACATGATCTGGGGATAATCCCCATATAGGTAGGTAGAGTGGAGGCAGGTCTGTTGGATGGATTGGATAAGGAGGTCTCCTTGAATGTGGAACTGGTGAAACACCCATCCTCAGTCAGTATTATTGATGTTGGGATGGTGAATTGTATTTCTAGTGATGTGCACAGCCCCAAGGGCCCTCAAGGTCAGGGCTGGGAGGACTCCTACATGCAACTGCAATTCATGGGATGAGGGAACGAGCTACCCACAGCTTCAGACATTCCCTGTAGTGATGTTCAAGTGAGTGGATATAGATAGGAGGCTGATCCTTCAATATTTCCATTGCAGGGGAATTCATTCTTACTTACTGCTACAGAGTCTCTTGGACAAGGAAGGAAAGATGGGGTTAGTGTCTTGGGTCCCTTGGACCCAAACATTCCCATTTCCCAGTCCTCTTCTGTCTAGAATTCTACAAAGTGAGGGAAATAAGAATGACATGGAGGCTAAAATAGGCAAGGTGGATTTTCTGTGCAGGCCGGGGCCTCTCAAAGAAGCCCTCGAGATTGAGTTGAAAAATCGTTTTGATGGTCTGACGGTCCACGACCAAACATTGACGCATGAGTAAGATGATTATAGTGATGAATGTTATAGCTAACTCTCAGTAGAAAGTTTGGACCATTTCCAAGGAAAAGGTCCCCATATCCCAAGATGGAAGAAGGGGAAAAAGGAAAGTGTGACTCAAGGAAATGTATTGTGGCATAGGGGAAAAACCCCAAGTGACACAAAGACTATTCTTACTTTCCTAAACCTATGTAAATGAGGTCATCCAATAATGTTGGGTGCAAGAAAATCAATGTCCTACAAGTCGGGGAATGGGGTGATCCAAGAAGAGAACCAAGAGTGATGGAAGAAGAGGTAGAAGAGTGTCTAAGGCTCATATTCCACTCCAAGGAAGAAATTATAGAGTATGTTCTTCATCCCAACGCATCAAATGGGGATATTTCACGAATATATGAAAGAAGGTTCCAAGTTTAGGCCTCTGAAGAGCAAGAATCTTGGATAGACAAGCAAGACTGAATCATCACCCAAGTCTTTAATCAATGGGAAATCACCTTAGAGGAATTCATTTAGACAACAGACAGAATGGTTACACACCTTGAATAACTTATCTGAGAGCATCCAGACATACAGGTTAGTACTCTACACTGGGAATTATATACAGTTTCTAACTCAAATAATCTTAGTCTGGTGTCTAATGATTTTGTAATCTCTTTTAGCACGTAGCGATTCTTGTTTAGTGGACTATGGTTTCCCACTTTCCCTTAAAGTGTCTTTATAATAAAAATTTATATTTGATGGTGGATTCTCAAATCACCACCATGTTTCCATGAACAACAATTCATCCCACATACCACAAGCCCTCCATGTACTGCATACCTTCACTATGAACAGATTGCTCCCCACGAACCTTTCTCGTATATGGTATGTGTCTCATTCTTTGAGGTTATCTTCCTTTTCCAATTTCCTTCAACATTCTGTAGACAATCTGATTAATTATGTCGATGATGGTTCGTATTCCTTATACTACGTACTGCAATTTGAAAATATTCATTTTCCAAAAAACCAACTTTTGATTTTGAGGCCCAATATTTTAGAAAACACATGGAAACTATGAAACCATAACAACATTATTTTTTAAACACCATCCATACTCATTTACAGTCATATTTCTTTGTCAACCAACACAGATACACCAAAAAACCCAAGAGGACCCCTTGGGTAATTTTTCCCCACATTCTCCCCCTTTGGTTTTCTTGACAACAGTTCGATAATTTTGATATATCATTAAAGATTTTTCTAAATACTTCCAAAACTCTCTCCATGAAATTAATATAATGATCAAGGATTTACTCAAAACATACTCTATGCCCACATGATCAATGCTCTGTAGGAGAATCGTTAGTATAATGAAAGGTTAATCAATTAATCACTTCATTCCATTCAAACACCACTCTTCTTCATTCATCAAGAACCTCAGTAATCATAATATATATCATTTTATCAATCTCATCTAGCATCATTAAATTTAATACCCTCCTACATCACTCCTCCTCCAAATAACTTCAGCTCAGCTTCAACTCCCCCTATCACACTCCTCCACCTAATAGCTTCTCCCCCTGTCTTGAATAAGACATTTACTCCCTTTTAATAGTATAATTTCTCCCCATTTGTCAATGAACCTAATGGATAATTCCTTTTAGGTGTGCAATAAGGTAAAGAACATAGATGATCACATTAGGGAAAAGCCCACCACACCTCAGGGAGAGGGGGACCCACATCCACACTTTTTCAAGTGTGGGGAGTCGACTAGACTTTCAAAGCCAGTTAATGACTTTCAAATGCTTCTTTGGGTAAGGCCTTTATTAGAATATCTGCAACTTGTTTTTCTGTAGGCACATACTCCAACATCCCAAGCCCTTCTCCACCTTCTCGTTAATGAAATGATACTTTATTTCAATGTGCTTTGTCCTTGAGTGATAGAATGTATTTTTTCTAATGGATTCTAATTAGGGACTTCACTTAAATCCCTATATCCTAAAGTAGTCATTTCATCCACAAGAACTATGTGAATTCTTGGGTGGTCGCAATATACTTATCTTCTTCGATTCTCAATTAACTGAATTCTTGTTTATTTATTAGCCAAAAAATAAAAAATCCACCAACATAGAAAGCACCACCTGATGTCGATTTCCTATCATCTTCTGAACCATATCAATTTTCTTATGTGTATCCCAATAGCTATGGTTGATATTTTTCATTATACATCCAACTGAAATCCACAGTGGCCTTAATATACTTAATTATTCTTTTTTACTTCAAGCATGTGTCTTTACTTGGGATTTCGTTGATATCTTGATACATATAATGTGGAAAAAAATTCAGGTATTATCATTGTTAGGTACAATAAACTACCAAGGATTTTCCTCTATTAAGTGATATTAATTATATTTCCTTTGTCATACCTTGATATTTTCATTTGGGTACCCACCAGAGTATTCATATCATTGTAATTATCCATTATAAACCTCCTCAAAACTGTATTGTCATATTTAAATTGAGAAATTAATGTGACATTCTTTCCTTGTGTTACCAGTAAACTAAGAAAAAATTTCAGTTCCACAATCATTGACATTTTGAACTCACTTTTCATGAATTCAAAAAACTGTCTACATTATGCTTTATATCAAACTCCAAATATTATTTCATCGACATATATGAGAACCATAATCTTTTTATTACTATCATTATTAACATATTGGTTGTAATCAACTCCACCACGCTGAAAAAAAATTCTTTTTCAAAAGCTGGTCTAGCCTTGAATACCAAGATCTTGGTTCTTGATTCAAACTATATATTGCCTTCTTCAGCCGACAAACATTGTTCTTATCTTCATGAATGATAAAACCATGTGGTTTCTAAATGTAAATTTCTTTCTATAGAACTCTATTTAGATATTCTGAATTGAAATCTATCCCAAACACTGTGAACATTCTTTTCACTACTATGGAAAAAAATAACCATGTTGTCTATATCCTTGAAACAAGTGAATAAGTTTCATTAACATCTATTCATACTATCTGGGAGTACCCTTTTCACACTAGTCGTGATTTTGTTTGAATAACCACACCATATTCATTTTTTTCTTACGAAATACCCATTTTGTCTCAATAAAATTCTTGTTGGTTGGTCTTGAAACACTCTCCCATGTCTGATTTTACTCAATTTGGTCAAGCTCTTCATTCATAGAATGAACCAAATTATCCTCACTAGTTGTTTCATAAAACATTTAGGCTCTACCTATGATAGGTATAATGATTGATATGGATTTTTCATCCTCCTTGTCTTCACTAGATCAATCTGATTACATATTATGTTTTATCTATCAATTTTAGCTCCTCTCTTCTGACTTTGTTTAGATACGTAATTGTTCTCATCTTTCTCATAATCTGAGTCTTCTTCTGAATCATCCTTTAAAACTAGGACATCCACTAGTCTACTTATTTATTCATAATTATACCCCTGATGTTGATCATGTATTTTCTAAAGGTTTTTCTCATTCCCCACTATGGTTACATCATAGATTTCGAACATCTATCCTAGACTCTTGTTAATGAATTTATATACTTTCTATTTATTTGAATAGACAAGAAATATCACTTCATCTCCATGGGATTAAAACTTCCTATGTTTTTCCTTATTGAGAATCAAACATGTACTATCAAATACTTGAAATTACATCAATGATGGCTTCTTTCCACACAATATCTCATATGGAGTTTTTTATTCTTTCAGACATTGTAATTATATATTTGAAGTGTAGACTACAGTCATCACAACTTATTCTAAAAATTACTTTGGAAGGTCTTTCTCAATGAGCATTGTTCTGGCCATGTTATTGATAATTCAATTTCTCCTCCCAAATTATCCATTCTATTGTGGAGTGTTACCCCTGAAACCAGATGCCTTATCCCATGATTGTCAAGATAAAAATATAATTCAATATTTTTGAACTCTATTCCATTATCTGTTTGGATATTCAAGATTTTTTGACCTAGCACATTTTCAACTTCTTGTCGATATCTTGTAATTAAATTGAACAACTCAAACTTGAGGTTAATGTAGTACCCCTAGATTTTTTTATGTAAACCATTCTTTGTTTTTTTTTATGGATATAAAATATAAGATGTAATGTTGGGAGAGATTTGTGATCTTTCACTATGTTCAAGGGAAAAATGGAGAGGAGTCTGAGTTGTGCACGGTTTATCAAAATCATTCAGAAATCCTAGTAGAAACCATGCGTAATTATAGATTTTTGGTATAGATCTTCGTCATGGTGTGTTCATGGTTAGGGAGACCACGTGAGGAGGTCATGTGAGGGTCTTCCTAAGAAGTTTCTAATGCACGGTTAGCACACGGTTTGTCTAACCTTGCGAACTAATCATGCGTGTGGTTTACATGAGATCATAAAAAACTGTATCTCAAACATTTTCCCTCTAACTAGATTGCTTTTTCTCCTAGGAATCTATAAATCTGGATTTCTATTCATTGAAGGTAGAAGAAACTCTCCTGATCAATTTGGAGTAAATATGAATGCTTCACTTGGCATTTCGAACCCAGATTCTTGAGGTATGTGATTGTTCTTCATCATTCTTGATTAGTTTCTTATGTCTACATAGATCTACTTCTCATATCTTCTTTTTTTCCCAAATCTAAACCCATTATGGGTATATCTTTGAGTTTTAATTCCAAATAAGAGTAAATTTGGTCTTTATATTTCTAGAAGAAGAGATATAAGTAGGTTTCGGGTAGAATCTACCCAGTTTTCTTAAGCGTTCATTGTCCATAATCAAGTTTAGTCTGAACCATTGAGGTATGTGGCTTATCTCTCGAGTCCACTTAGTAGAACTGATGGGTAGGATTTCAAATTAATTTTCTAGTGTTGAATTTATCGTGAATTGGCTGGTCATGAATTTTTTGAAACTTTCTTTGGTGATGGTTTCATAAATTTTAGAAATCTAGAAATTTGGTGTTTTGAATAAAGTAATTTTTATGGTACTAAAATTAGAATTTTGAAATGAGGATGTTCTAGAATTTTATAACATGGATTTGATTATATGTTTTCAATAAAAGGGGATTCTTTATTTAAACTAAATGGTTGTTTTAAATTGGTTTACTCATTGTTTTCAATAAAAGTACAATTTTATTGAAATGTTTTGAAATTGTTATTTGGAATGGTTTTGAAAAACATTGGATTTTTTTTATTTCATGATCAATGTGCCTCTAAATAAAGAATGTGTCCCATTTGGGTACAAGGTGTGTGACCCTGGATCAGGGGCGTGTGTCATTGGGACACAAAGTAATTGGACAAGAGTCCTCCCATGAGTATGGAACTATCGAACGAGGCATGCATGTGGGGGTGTGTTGTGAACCATGTAATGGGTATTCCAAAATGATAATAAGAATTGGTTTTTAATATTTGATTTGTTATTTTTTTGGAAAATTAAATTGATAGATATTGGTTTCATTTAATTTTGTTTTCACCTGGTTATAATTGTTTTTTGAACATTCTAATATTTGGTTAAAAATAGTTTTATTAAATTAATTTATATAAAATATTTTATATAATTTACTAACTATTCTATCCTAGTGGCGTAAGTAGGGAACTCATAGAAAAAACCTACTGAGTATTAAAGTCCCCCCTTCTTTGGCACTTTGGTTCTTTTATAGATTCTACCTTTTGGGACTTGGGAAAAGGTAAAGTATCAAACTTCATAAGAACCATGTCGTTATACTTTCGACTACTTGGTGATGTTAGAGCATAGAGCTTGTGGAGCATGGAGCCTTGTTTTCATCTTGGAGTTTATTATTTTACTTTTTACTGTTTTCTTTAATGTAGGTTTGTCTTCTTTTGTAGCATACCATGGTTGGTTGTTTTATAGAGAGTGATTTGAAATGTCTTAGTTTATTTCATGCATAAAATAGTGAGCTGTTGTGGATGTTTTTCTGGGTTGTTTTTTTAGACATTAAATGTTAAATCTTCCTCCAATAGCTTTGAAACCCTTCGGCATTTATTTCCAGCCTTTGGTGTCTTGAGGATGTCTCTTAAGGCCCAGTAATGACTCGTTGTACTCTCCAGAAAATGGGAATTAGCGAGTCATTACAAATGGTATAAACTTGTTCTGTCCTAGCCAAACAAGTAGTCATCAGTGTTCTTGGTCTTGGAGTTGAAATTCCTTCTTTTCTATTCCATGGGATGGAATTTTAGAATGGAGTAAATTTTTTCATAACATGAAATGTATTTCATAAAAGCGAATCACTAACACTATTATGTTGAACTTCAAGTTACCAAGAAGTTTGGTACATATGTGTATTGGAGAAACTTATAGGATTTAGAAATCTCATTGTCATGGGTTTAGCCAATGAGATGAGATTGACATGCATTTTAGAGGAATTAATTCCTACTTGAATTTCATATTTCATTTGGAGTAATGATTTATGATTTTTTAAAAATTTCATTTTTTAAATATTTAGAATTTATTTTCAAAACAAAGTATTTAAAAAAGGAATTGATTACGGTATTTTGAAAATGGTTTAATTATCAAAAAGCAAGTTGAAAGTTTCAAAAATGGTTAAACATGGAAAAAGGTTGTTTTTGGAAAACAATTTTGTGATAGTTTATGTGATAGAATTTGAAATGATAATCCATCAGTTTCTAGAGAATGACATTGATGGAGTTTGTTTTTGGATTAGAAAATGGAACGTTGTAGGAGTCGTCAAAACCAACCCAAAGAAGCTGTGGAGAATGTGGTTGCACCTGAACCATAGGTGAACTAAGAACTAGTTTATATTATGGTCCAAGATTTTCAATCTGTGGATATGGGGAACTATAGGAATGACCCAAGGAATCTAGATCATACCATCCAGTTCATGAAGTAGAATCCACCTAACTTTTGGGATGATGTTGAACCCGAAAAGGCCGAGGTATGGCTGAGTAGGATGAATCATATCTTTGATTTCATCATCACACCATCAGAGCTCAAAGCCAATATGGAGACTTATATGCTCGAGGATCTTGCATGTTGGTGGTGGAATTTAGTGCTGAAGGAAAAAGTGGATGAAGGCCTTGCATGGGAGAATTTTGAGAAATTATTAAACAAGCAATTCTATCCTCATATGTTCAAAATCTAAAAAATTGTGGACCTATTTTTCTTGAAGAAGGACAATTTTTCTGTCATCGAATATGTGGCCAAATTCATGAATTTAGTGCGCCTCACACTAGAAGTTTCTGAAAGTGATTCCTTGAATGTACGCATCTTAAAATCGAGGCTAAGGCATTAGATTTTATTGAAGATTGGGGTGCTTTGTATTAAGGTTTATAGACAGATGGTGAACAGAGTGATTGTGGATGAACGTGATATCTATGGATCTATGGGAGGATGTATGATGACACCTATAGGGAATGGTGGGAACTCAAATGTTGGGAGTAAGAGAAAAAGGGAAACCTATTTCCAAGGTGTAAATGGAAATCTAAATCAGATGGCTGGATCAACAAACCTTCCTCCATGACCCAAGAGAGAAGCATGTTGTTTTCAATGTGGTTCATTTGACTACATAAATCAATAGTGTATGGAACAACCTAAATCATGATATAACTACAAGTACATGGGGCATCCTCAGTGATATTGTCTCAATACTCCAAGGATAGGTGCTCGAGACACTTCTTAGGAATCGCAAGTATCATATGCTTTGACAGGGCAAGGAAAACAAAATCAGTCTTGTCAGCAGAGAAGAGTTGTCCATGGTGATTCTAGAAATAACATGACTCCACAATTAGGTAAATTTCAATAAGGATACAAGGATAACAGTGCAGTTATGAAGCAATTTATGGAATTGAGCTGATGTTTTTTGATGTGCAGGTTGGACCATCTACGGTGAGAGGTAAGAGTCTTTTTAATTTCACCATTATTCAAGTGCTCTTCAATACTGGTGCATCACATTCTTTAATTTCTTCTCATTCTTTTGATTTTATTTGTTTAATGTTGGAAATGATTCCAACTGTTTTAAAACTGAAAAATATTATTAGGGAAAGAGAATGTCAGGCCCATGTGTCTATAACACGTGATATAAATGTTTATGGAGTTGAGATGAAATGGGAATTCTCATTATTTGACATGGTTTTCTATAACATAATTTTTTTCATAGATTGACTGACAACATTTAAGGCTCACATCGACTGTTATTGTATAAGAGTTAGTTTCATGATTGAGGATGGAATTGAGCATATTTTCAGTGGAGAGGGGATGGTAAAGAAATGTGGAAAGAGATTTTTGGCACTAACGGTGGGAATTATCTCTTATCATTTGGTTGTGTTGACTTCGGTATCAATAGAAGATATAGATAAAAAAATCTAGAAATTTTGGATCAATTTCCATATGTATTTTTGGAAAACTTCTCAGGGTTACCACCTATAAGGGAAGTGGAGTTTACAATTGATCTTATTCTAGGGACCACTCACATTTCCCTTCAACCTTATAGGATGGCACTAATAGAGTTTTGGGAATTGAAAGTTAAGTTTGAGGAGCTAGAAATAAAGGGTTTAATTCGGCCAAGTAAATCTATGTGGGTATCTCTGGTCTTGTACTTGAAGCAATCAGATAGAACTCTTAGAACTGTGTGTTTATTTTCATAAGCTGAACCAAGTTACGATAAAGATTATATATCCACTTCAATTCATTGAAGATATGTTCGATAAGTTAAGGGGAGGTCAATGTTTCTCTAAAATTTAATAGCGATCAAGATATCACCAATTTTGATTTATGTAAGAAGATATTCTTAATAAATAATTAAAAATCATATATAAACACTATGAATATGTATTAATCCCTTTAGATCCGATGAATGCACCAGCGTTCTTCATGTATTTGATGAATTGGATATTTGAGTGATATTTGGACACTTTTTTGTGGTATTTGTGGATGAAAACTTAGTGTATTAAAATAAAATGGGTGGCTATAATGAGCACCTTGAAACCTTGTTACAAATATTTAGAGACCATAGTTTGTATAAAAAATCCTCAAAGTGTGATTTTTTCATACTAGAAGTACATTTTCTTGGCCAGGTCATTTCGGAGAAAGATGTTTCCATTGATCTTGAGAAGATATAAGCTGTTATCTTGTGTAAACCACTAATGAATGTCTTCAATATATGACGTTTTTTTTTTGTCTAGATGGTTAGTACCGATGATTTGTACATGATTTATCATGACTATCATCGCCAATGACAGCTCTGACAAAGAATAATGCTCCATTCCAATGGACATAAAAATTCCAGAAGACTTTCTCAAAAAAAAAATTTCATCTTACATCAGCACCTATCTTGATTTTTCCAGAATTAGGACATGGGTATGGGGTGTATATTGATACTTAGGGATCAGGGTTGGGCTATGTTCTCATTCAAGGAGACAATCTTGTGTCTTATGGTTCAAGGAATTTGAGGGTGCATGAGAAGAATTAACCAACATAGGATTTGGATTTAGATGAAACTGTCCATCCCTTGAAGACATGGCGTCATTATCTCTTTGGTGAGAAATTTACTATGTTCACAGACCACAAAATCTTGAAACACATTTTCCCACAATGATATTTGAATATGAGGCAAAGGAGATGGATGGAGTATCTCTAGATGTTAGACTATGACTTTATGTATACACTAGGAAAAAAGAATTCAGTGGAGGATGCATTGAGTATAAATTCATATTCTCGGTTGGTGAAAGAATCTTCAGATGAATGGTAATTGATGTCAGTCCTAGCTGACATGCATGTGGAATATAAAGACTGAGGTGATGTTGCAGTTTTATTTTCAGCTATTCTTGTTCTTGATTTGGAAAATATGGTCAAAGATTCACAAAAATATGATGGATAATGTCAGATTATGTGTTCAAAGCTCATTGGTGGGGAGACCATTAAGGATTGGAAACTTAATTGGAGTTAATTTTTGTGTTTTATATATCATATGGCTGTACCTATGGCTTTTTAGGTACAACTACTTCATTCTTACCACCTTTCGAAATGGGTTGTACATCTAGGTGCACAAAAGATGTGTAAGGCATTGAAGGAACATATTTGGTTGAGCAGCATGAAAAGAAAGGTGGCTGAGTTTGTCTCACGATGCCTAATTTGTCTACAGGTTAAAGCCGAGAAATATAAACATGTAGGTATGTTGTAGTCTTTACCTATTCCAATGTTGAAATGGGAGCAGATAGCGATGTATTTTGTTATAGGTCTTCCATGAATTGTTCAGAAACACAATTCCATTTGGGTGATAGTGGATTAGCTTACCGTGTTATCTCATTTCATCCCCATTCATGAAACTCATACGGTATAGGATTTGTCCAAAATTTATATCTATGAATTGGTAAAGGGACATGGCATACCAATTTCAATCATGTTGGATAAAGATTCATGTTTTACATCTTATTTCTGAAAATCCTTATAAAAATCCTTTGGGACTCAGTTGACTATGAGCATGGTGTATCATCCTCAGACAGATGGATGGTATGAATGGGAGATACATATGTTTGAAGACACGTTGCAGGCTTATATAATGAATTTTGGTTACTCGTTGGAGAAGCACATAACCTTAGTGTATTTCTCATATAATAACACCTATCATGACTCAAAACATATGGCCTTATTTGAAGAATTGTATGGGCATCCTTGATGTTCTCCACTATGTTGGGTGGAAACGGGTGAGACTTCACTAGTTGGGATGATCCTTCTCTAGGAAACAACAGTGAATATTTAGTTAATCAGAAAGAGGATGGTGACAACTTAGAGTCATCAAAAATATTATGGGGATCATCTTATAAGGTTGTTTTGGTTTTCCATGAATGATCATGTGTTCATGAGGATCTCTCCAGGTCCTGTACATCACCGTTTCAGGAGGCAGGGAATGTTATCTCTTGGATACATTACCCCTTTAGAGATATTGGAACAGGTTGGAGAGGTGGAATATTGGTTTTTATTACCACCATGGTTCAGTTCAGTGCATAATTTGTTCCATGTATCTCAGTTTAAAAAAGAATCAGCCTGATCCGGACCATGTGATCAGATGGGATCGTGTTAACCTAGAGTTGGATATTTCGTTGACACGTATCCTGGTATGGATTTTGGATAGGAAACAGAAAGTCTTTCATGGAAAAAGGATTGGTCTGGTGAGGGATTTATGGAATCATGGTCATATTCAAGAAGAGACTTTGGAATCTTAAAAGTAAATGAAATATCAATGGCTAGAACTCTTTTAGAGTACCAATGGGTTTCTACTTTCCAGGGACGGAAAGACAAATGGTGGAAAGAATTTAGTACCCAAGGACTCTAGTATGTAACTGTTTTATTTGTGTTTTTATAGATATACATTATTAGAGGGAATGTTTGGAGAGTTTAGTGAACTTTCACTGCGTTTTGGGGATAAATGGAGAGGAACGTAGGCTGCAAACAGTTTATCCAAACTGTGTGGAAATCCTAGTAGAAATTGTACGCAAGAGCGGATTTAAGGCAGAGAGATTTGGCATGATGTGCACACGGTTAGGGAAACTATGCAAGGAGTTCGTAAGATGGTCTGCCTTGGCAGTAGCTAATGCATTTTTAGCACACAGTTTTTCTAACCGTGTGAACTAATAGTGCAGATGGTTTAAGTGAGATCCTAAAAAATGTGGGTCTCACCTGATTTTTCCTCTAAGTGGCTCGTTTTTTGTTCCAAGGTAGCCATATATCTGGATTTCTCTTCATTGATGGTAGAAAAATCTCTCCCAACTAATTTATAGTAACTCTAAAGGCTTCCCTTGGTGTTTCGAACATGAATTCTTGCAGTATATGATCATTCTTCATCGTTCTTGATCAGTTTCATAGATCTACTTAGATATACATTTCCTCCCTTATTGGTTTCTCATATCTACACCTGTTATGGGTAGATCTATGAGTTTGGATTCCAAATAATTTTGCATTTGGTATTTATCTTTATAAGAGAAGAGATCTAAAGAGGTTCCATGAAGAATCATCCTAGTTTTACTAAGTGTTATTCGGCTGTTGTAATGTTTCATCAAAACCATTGAAGTAAGGGGTTCTCTCACGACTCCACTTAGTATAACTGATGGGAAGCCTTTCAAAAGTATTTCCTTGTGATGAATTGATCATTAATTGACTTCTTATGAAATTTTTGAAACCTTCTTTTATAAAGGTTTGATAAATTATATAACTCTTGAAAATTGTGTGTTTTGAATAAACTTCTTTTGTTCTTGGTTTTAAAATATGAATTTCAAAATGGTATTTTTTTAGAATTTTAGAACATGGATTTGATTAGATTTTATTTAATAATGGGGGATGTTGTATTGAAACTAACTGTTGTTTGAAATTTGTTTATTCTTTGGTTTTCAATAAAAGTATAGTTTTTTTAAATGGTTTGAAATGTTTATTTGGAATTGTTTTGGAATACATTGGTTTTAGGATGAGTTCACAGTTGATGTTCACTTGAATAAGGGACGTGTACCGTTGGGGTATAAGGTGATGAACCCTCGATCGAGGGTGTGTGTCATTGGGACACAATGTAATTGGAAAAGAGACCGCTCATGAGTATGAAACTGTCGAAATGGGATTGCAGTTGTGGGTGTGTTGTGAACTATGGAATGGGTATGCCAAAATGTTAATAAGAATTGGTTTTTAAGATTTAATTCAAAAATTTTCATTTAATAATAAATTACTAGAAATTTGTTTCATTTAATTTTGTTTGCAATTGGTTATAATTGGTTTTCGAATATGGTTATATTTGGTTATAAACTATTTTGGTGAATTTTTTTATATAAACTATTTTTTATAATGTGCTAACTGTTCTATCCCAATGGCATGACGATGGAAGTAATTTGGAAAACGTATTGAGTTATATACTCACCTGGTCTTTGAAACTTTGTTGCTTTTAAATATGCTACCTTCTGAGACTTGGGAAAAGGAAAAGTTTCACACATTTTGAGCACCATGTCAAGATACATTGGACTACTTGGTGATGTTGGAGCATGAAGCTTGTGGAGCGTGGAAACTTGTTGTTGTATTGAAGTTTATTTGTTGTTTTTCTTCTATATACTTTGATGTCGGTTTGTCTTCCATTGTATAATACCTTCGTTGGAAGTTTTAAATATAATGATTTGAAAAGTCTTAGTTTATTTCAGGCATCATATAGTGAGCTATTTGCGGATGGTTTGTCGAGATGATATTTTTAGACATTAAAGGGTAAATTTTCCCCCACTCACTTTGAAGCCATTAGAGATTTATTGGCAGCCTTTGGCATCTTGGGGATGTTTCTTAAGTCCCAGTAATGGATTGTTGTACTCTCAGGCCAATGGAAATTAGCGGTTTATTACAGGTAATGATTGATACTCATGTCATTCTGCTATAATTATCAATGAAGAGAACATAGTATCTCCTTCCATCGAGATATCTTGGTGAAACTGGTCTACACACATCAATATGAACCAACTCAAGTAATCTTGTTAACCTTTTCTCATTTTCCTTATATGTATTTCGAATAATCTTTCCATTTTAGAAGGCATTGTACATATGTGTAAGATAACATGATAATCTAGGGAGATCTCGATAAGCATCAAATTTCAAAAGATCTTCCTAGGATGTTCGGCTTACGTGGATAAGATGTTTAAGCCACAACTTGTTTTCTTTTTCCTTATATAGAAATAACATATCTTCTTCTCCACTAATGAGGTAGAGATTCCATTTTGTACACTTTACCTACAATATAACAACACCAACTTTTTCCTTTATGACACATAATTTCTTGTAAAATCTTATGGTGTGCCATGAGTCACACAATTAACTTACACTTAATAAGTTGTGACTAAGACCTTCAACAACCAATACATCTGCACATCTAATGTCTTTTCCCCCAAAATTTATTTTTCCAAATCCAATTATTTTAAACCCTTCATCATTACCAAATATTATGATACATTCTTTATTGTACCTAATTCCCATCACTAGATCCTTGTTTCCTTTCATTCAAGAGGTAAATCCACTATCAAGGATTTATATCCCAGTGAGATATGATGGATTAAAAACAATTTCTACAACCACTTCCTGGTCAGATATTTTATTTTTATCCCTGTTTCTAATTTCACACATGGTATAGATTTATACTCTTGACATTCCTCAAAATATGATGGACTAGCTTCATATTTTATAGAAGAAAATCAATTTTCATTTTAATTTCATTTGATGATATATTTTCCTACTACTTATAACAAACCTCGGTCTATTTCAGCACATTCCTCTGTTTTGTTGATGAGAAATATCTTTCCACGTTTTGGAATCCTCCACATCTGAAACAGTGACCATCAAATGATGACTCGGAAAATTGATCTCTACATGACTACCTATGTTGATCATGTTTCCTTTGGAATCACTTTTTTAGGAAGATTTTTTGTTCATGCCCCATCTTTCAGAAACAATAATATATTATGTGAGGTGCATTGCTTTGTAGCAATACTACACCACTATTTATCCCTTGGGTTCTAAGAATCTATTGATTCTACTTCGTACCCAAATCAATATTAAATGTTAGAGTAGGTGCTTGTGTCCAGAATTTAATTGTTACTACTTTTTGTTTTCAATCAAGCCCCATACAAGCCTGATCATTTTAATTTGACTATTAATTCTATTTTTCTAGAAAACCATGTTTCAATTTCATACTTTCTATTATCTGTGTTATCTATTTTCTTGATGATGGTATATGATTCAACAATTTTTCTAGATCCTTAACACATCATCATAGGAAGAAGACTTCCTCTTCATGTTCACTGATACGTTTGATTTGAACATTTCCAGTTTTAGTAAAACTATCAATATATATTTTCTATACTATAATTTTGATTTGTACTCAACCACCTTCTCCAAGATTTTTGTCTTTGAGGACTTCAGTTTTTCAATGTCTTCATTAAGCTCAGACTTCTCTTCTTCCCACTAATGCATAGAGAGTTGTTCATCCTGAAACACTTTGTTTGCTTTCATTGTTTTGGCTCTCCAAACATTTTTTCCTTTAAGATCAGCTTCTAATTCATCCTAAAGTTCAAATCTTCCGTCAAATTCTTCTTCTTCATTATTACTTTTTCTTTTTTTACATAATTTGTCATGAACCATCCACCAGGGCTCGTATCGTGACTACCACATTCCTGCATTCCATAGGCTAGGGGCTAGTGACTAGCACCAAAGGCGTAAATCTCTAAAATGGGAATCCATTGAATTTATAACTATAAAAAAACACATCAGAGTACACAAATCGAAGAAAAAAAATAAGTAAAAACTGTATACAAAAGAGTTTCTGGAAAAATAAAGGGTCTGGAAATACAATCCCAATAGGAAAGTACAAGTACAATAGAAAAGAAAGTACAACTAAAGTAAAGTAAGCAGCTACTGGGTCATCCTCTGGGGTTCCTACCTGAAGGGTAGGTAAAGATGGGCTCCTCAACACTCCACGTCTGTCTGTATGTTCCGTGTACCATCACGCTGAGAGGTCCACCTCTGGGTATCATCCAGTCCTGATACTCTCTGCCTCAGTTAGTGTTGTCCGTCGTCTACAACCAACCCAACTATGTGCGGGCATATCCCGTGCAGGGGTGAGTATAACGATACTCAGTAGGGACCCTGAGACCCTCAATGTCTCACGAAATCCAACAAGGATAACCACAATGTATGTAATCAATGGATAACCATTACTTAGGTATATTCCCATACATATACCTAAGATATCTAGTAACCCATCTCATTCATGAGGGAAACAAAAAAGTCATTGACTCAGCTCAAAACCAGGATTTTATTATAGGGGTGGTAACATGTAACACTCCCAGTCAAACTGTCAAAACCCCGGCTGATGGTGTACTCCCTCTCTAAAGAGTACTTTGGGCCTAATGCGTCACACAGAGGTGCTTCCCACTATCCTGAACTTCTGTATTACTCCTCATGTCGAGTACCATGGGTCTGCTGTGTCACACAGAGGCGCTCCCCACTATGGGTCTGCCGCGCTCACACAGAGGCGCGCCCCCTCATATCCTACTCAGGTACTCTGTAACACCCCGACCCCAGCTACCCAGAGTCGGTGCATTAGTTCGTAACATTGGCATGATCACAAAAGATCAAGTCTCGAAAGACCGATTAGTTTAGTAGCCTTGGAAACACTAGATACATTCATAAGTCTTTCATTACATCAAAAAGTAAAAAAACTACAATAACATGGTCTTCATAGTCCACAATCATATCCCTTTCTGACTACCCCTTTAGGTCATTCATAAAATACTTCTTCACATCCTGGAAAAATATTAAAACATTGAAAGGGGTGAGCTCAGATTCTCAGTAAGGTTAACAATATAGCGGAAGCTTTCATAAATAAACATTAACATTTAAGGAAATGTATAACTAAAACAAAAGCCTTTTAAACTTTACTTCAACATAATATGGCAAAAGTAAAATGAGATAATGCCATTTACTTCTTCACATGGATATTCTACTGGTCGAATAATCACATGCAATATCAATAACCACTTTCATAATGATGGAATGAATAATGCCAGACTATCATAACCACGTAGTCAAGGCCTCGTGCCAAGACCACAAATAAGATTTTGTCAACGCCTCGTGCCAAGACACTAGTTTGTCTCATGAGACCTGCCGATGCATCGAGGAGCTATAGCGGGCTCCACCCATCACTTATTAAGTCCAATGCATTCCTCATATGAATAGTTTTAAACATATCATAAACCATAACATAATCGTATCACATAAAACATGCATAAAGGAAACATAGCATTTCCACATTTCAATCACAAGATATCAATACAACACATTGATATAATAAAAACGCTTTCAAAACCATTTTCAAAACCAAAATAAAGGAAAGTTAAAACTTTGTATTTATTTTTCATTAAAAAAAGTGATGGCTTGTAGAGGAAGCCGAAACTCAAATAATGGTCACGGCGGTGGAGAAGTCGTTGTCGCTGCATAAGTACGTAAAGAAAAACATTCCCTTTTTGTCGATTAGTAAAACGCTTCGTATAAAAAAGATTCCTTTTGAATAAATGTAAAAGTCAAAGGGGTTTATACACCGTATAAAGGAAAGTTGTGTATAAAACCAAATATGCCTCAATGAAAGGAGATTGAGACGAAGTCCTTAAAAAAATCATTTTTAAAAGAAAATAGATCTATTATGTGTATTCACTGTAGGTACACATAAAGAAAGTAAAAATACAAAATAATACATAATAATATCATGACATAATTTGAAAGTAGGAGATTAACCCAAAGAATGGATGTTGGGTTAAGAAATTCCCTTACCTTGTGTCCGACTTGACTCAACCGTTCTTTAACCTCCTGAATAATAAACTAGAGTTAATATATACCTTATTAAGAACCATTTTCAATTTCATTATCCTTATTATATCACTTATTACAATGATATGAACATTATGTAATTATTTAAGTTAATAACGGTCGTTTTGTCGATCTTTGGTACTTGAGTCAACAATAAACTTATTATAATTACAAGTTGTTTATGTGGTAGAATATCCATTATCTCCAGAATTATATTCATGATTTGGATGTCATATATATCTTATATATCCACTATATACATTCATTTATAATATTACGTAACATTTAGAGGTAAGAAATGAAATGCACCATTCATGGAGACGGTAATCCGTACGTACGCATGAACGCTACTTTCATTTCTATTTCGTATTTAATGGAATGAAATAATAATGATATAAATTTATAATATAATTCCAGTATAATATAGTGTATAATACCATTTACTCCATCCTTTATACATCCCACATATGGCATTAACGATTCAAATCACTTTCAGGGGGCGGTAGTCCGCACTTCCTAAAATGAAATTATCGCGTTTTACCCATAATGGAAATCATAAAGTATGCCATAAATGAGAAATACAGAAGCATAAGTAAAACATAAACATATTTTATATCATATATAAATATAGTGACATCTTAATGGCCACCTTTGAAGGTTTTATATGAGTGTTGAACAATCATCGTTTCGTGAGGCAGAAATTCGCCATCCACAGAAACCGTATGTTCTTTAACCATTAGATATAGGTGTGTGTAAGTGTAGCTCGAATCCTTCTTATAAAAACATCATAGTATATTGAGGATACTTGTTTTGTTATAAAAGAAATTAATAAAAAGAGTTTAGGGGGTTGGAGAAGAAAAATAAAACAAAACAACATTAGAGAAGACATTACCTCAAAATCAGGTAACTCTTTTTGATTTGAGCCAAAGGCTTCCTTGGGAAGAGTTCTGCCCAAATTAAGGCTTCTAGGAGTAAGAGGGGGAAGTTGGTAGAGTATTTGGGCAGAGTTTGGCCGAGCCAAATGGCTTGAAAGTGTAAATGAGGTGGGAGAGGTGGGGGCCTTTTATAAGTGGAGAGGAGGGGCACTTTTGGAAAGATTGAAATGTTATATTATTTCACAATGCTTTTCGGATTCTAAAGGTCCCACACTTATATAATTAGAGTCTAAGGTGATAAGGTTTCGAAATCTCCTCATCCAATAGACTTTGGACAAGTGTAAGCCTTGGATTTTGCATTATCTTCTCATTTTATTTAAATCATTAAATAATGAGGTCATCGCTGCATCATAATGATGTCATAAATAATTTAATTTATTTAATGTCTAAAAATTATAAAAAAAATACTATGATGTAGTAAATCTTTTTATCTTTCTAATGAATATTTATAGTAAAAATTTGGACTTGTGTAACCCCAATTAAAAACTGTTTTAGTAAAATAACTCATGTTTGTGTCAATTTAATTTTAACATTAAATAAATATATATTAATGTCATTTTCCAACTAAAGTTGCTCCATGGGGTCCCCAAGTTGACCCATGGGTTTTCTTGGTCGGCCATGACTCATCCAATAGGAGTAGGAAAAGTTTCATGCTCATCTCATATTATTAAAACATTATTTGTACCTTAAACTACACTAATTACCTCTAATCGCGATTAAGAACTTAAAAGTTACTATTCACCAAAAATTATTTTAATCTCATTGAACCAAATTTTACTTCTTAATGAAAACCATGTATGTCGGATTTTTGAAAATCAAATCACAGAAGTGGTAATATTTCATTTAAACGAAAAATCAGTTATTTAACTACCACTTAGTGGTTTCACTATTTATCAAAAATTGAAGTTTTTCAGAACAAGGCCAAAATTTCACCCTAAGCTATAATTGATATTCCAAATTCAAAAATGATGTATATTTTAAAAAATTACAAACATATAAGTTTCATTAATTAATTTTATAATTAATTCCCGCTGTTACGACAAATAGCGTGTTTTTAAGAAACAATTTATATCAAAAGATTGGCAATTGTTTATGTCCAATTTCAATGTTAAATTAATTTTAATGACCACCATTGGAGAAAATGGTAAAAATATATTCTAATTATACCTTAAAACCACTAAATATTATAATTTATCACAATAAATTATTTTGATTAAAAAAGTTGTTTTAAAGTATTTTTCACTATTCATAAAAATTAGAAGTTCTCAGAAAAATACCAAAAATTCAACATAGGATAATTTCGATATTCTGAATCCAAAAATGAAGTTCATTTTGAAATATAAAATTTCTATAATTTTAAAAAGTGGTTATTACTATTCATAACGGCTACTTTGATTAGTCGCGGTGTTTTAGAACTCGAAGTTGCGTACAATGCAAGCTATTGCATTATTGAATGAGAAGCGTATCGTGGAAGCTCGGGGTGTTACATACTCATCCTATCGAGTACCATGGGTCTTCCACGTTACACAGAGGCATTCCCCACTATGGGTCTGCTGTGTCTCACAGAGGCTCTCCCCACGGGGCTAGTCGAAACACTCTGAGTCGAAAGGTTAGCAGTTGTCAGGTAACAACAAGCTACTAGGTCTCCATACTCCGCTCTCTCGTCTCTGGGAGGATCCTATCCATGAGCTACTTGTCAATTATACAACTACCACGATGTCCCAACTAAAATTATCTCAAAGGTCTACCTCGTCGTAGGGGTCTCAACGCAATATACGGCGCGTTAATCGGACGCTCGGTATGTGAGATATTGGCATTTCCATTCCAGGGGCCTGGTTGGGTTTTAGGTTCAAACAAACCTGACCGTACCCCAACTATGTACAAACCATAAGTGGGGTATGCCAAAAGAATTTTCTCGTTCCATGCTTTCTGTCACCATAGACGGTTCGTCGATCGGACACCTGTAGCCCTAGTTATGGGAAAAAAGGTGTGTCCTAGTCAAACGAGTTTAGACTGGGGTCCGACCCGGTCCGCGAGTCCGGCCCAGTCCACATGTCTGACCTGGCCCGAGGGAATGGCAGAGACCGAGGGCATCCCGGCCTGCAAAGGCGGCCCGGCCCGTGAAGGCGGCTTGGCCCGAGAGTGGCCCGGCCTGAGGGGGTTGCCCGCGTGGCCTGGCGAGCAACCCGCGTGGCGTACTGGCGGCCCACGGGGCCAGCTGGTGGCCTGCGTGGCCTCGCCGGCAAGCGGCTGGCAGAACCCTATGGGGCCTACCCTAGCCGTGTGGGGGGGGGGGGGGGGTCTTGCCACATGATTTCTGAACAGAACCATCACAGTAACCCCTGGGACCAGGGGGTCCCGCGTTGTCCAGCTTGCCGAGTGGCCAGCCGGTTTCCGTACCACTGGTAGTCAGCCCGACACCAGCCATCCTGGCTCCTCCACCATGGTGAGATGACGACACGATTCTGCTCCTCCTCGCGGAATGACGGTGCCACGCCCTTCCACCATGGCCCGCCCTGGCCGGAACTTTCCTTCCACGCGGCACGGTCGTGCCGCGTCCTTTTCGCGACCTTGCACCGCCGGTTTTCTTCGTGGTCAACCGCCGTTGCTCCGCCTCTGTCATCAAAAAATGAGAACAATCAAAGGGGGAGGGTCAGGTCATGTTTTTGCAGTATGAGCCTTCCACGTTATGTTGATATCAATCGGTATGACATATTACAAAAAAAAATTGAATGACGTAGAACATGAACAAATTCAACTCAAACCCCTACCTCATTTCGATGATCATTGACGAAGTCGTGGAAAGGCGGCATTGATTTTTCAGTGTCAAAAGAGGAATAGGATATCCTTCATTGGATGGTAAGCATTTGGAGGTGATGAAGTCGAATATGGAGTTCCTCATGGTCGACCCCTTCTCTTTTGGCATGGTTTGAAGATCGAGGAAGATGTTTGTCGTTCTTTATTGGAAGATATTTCTCCAAGGGTTCTCCATGTTCTTCCAAGTTCTACCAACCCTCTCTCAAGCTCCACCAAAATAATTTCCAACCAAAAATAATGGTTTAAGCCAACCCATTATTTAATTTGTTGGCCAAAATATTCAAAAGAATTCAAAAGGTGTTAATTAATTAAGTGAAAGAGTCCAATTAATTAATTGCGAGGGTTGGCACATTTAATTAGTGGGGGAAGCTCAAGGGTTTCTCCACTTAATTGGGGGTTCCAAGGGGTTCAACCCCTGGGTGGTCCCCACCAAAGATATCCTCCCAAGGGAGGATATGTGCGGGTGGGCCCCACCACCATAACCTTTCATGGGAGGTTATGGTGTGGTGGTCCCCACCTATAACCTCCCCTTAGAGGTTTTAACCACCACAAAAATAAAAATAATCTAACAATTATTTTCATTTAACTTTTTTAAAAACCCTAAAATCTTTCTTCCATTCTCGACCATCTCTCATCGAGGTGAAATCCTTATTAAGAGAAAACTGGCACTGTGAGTTCAACGGTGCCCTCATATTTCAGTTCCGAGCACCGGTTCAATGTTTATAAAATCATGCTCGTATGTTTACTAAACGTACCTGAACAAAACATCAGAAATTGACTCCGAGCACACCAGGCCTCAGAATCAAATGTGATAAAATTTTGCGGACTTATATAATTACGATGTATTTAAGAAAAAAAAATCCATGAAAATTTTGGGTCTCTATATTCTCTCCACCTCAGGGCTTTACATCCCCATAAGCTACAACTCGAACTAAGGGAATTAATGGGGGTACTGAGCATGCATCTGAGCCTCCCGCCCCCATGTGCGCTCCAGGAGGTTCTCGTGCTGCCAGCGTACGCGCACCAGAGGTATCGACCGTCCACATAGGACTCGCTCTTGTCTATCCTCAATATCCACTGAGACCTCCATGAAAGTTGCCCCGTCATCGATGTCCAAATCACCATGGTTGATGATGTGGGATGGGTCGTACACATATCTCCTCAATTGAGATACATGGAAGACATCGTGCACCTGGTGAAACTGAGGTAGAAGAGATAAGTGGGAAGCCACCTTGACTACTCTGTTGAGGACCTAGAAAGGTCCGATGAATCGAAGAGATAATTTTCTGCCGCGGCCAAATCTATGTAGACCTCATCGAGGTAAGACCCATAGAAAGATGTGGTCTCCATCCTCGAACTTCAGAGGTCTCTGTATCCTATCAGCATACAACATCTGCCTACTCTTTGTAGTCTTCATCCTCTCCTGGATGATCTTCACCTTCTCTATGGTAGCCCACACCATCTCTAGTCCCACTAGTACGGACTCCCCTAGGTCTGTTCTTCATAGTTGTGATCTTCAAGGTCACCCATACAGGGCCTCAAAAGGTGCCATAACGATGGTGGAGTGATAGCTGTTTTTGTAGGTGAACTCCACCAAAGGTAAGTGATCCTCCTAGCTACAACCGAAGTCGATAACAGATGCACGGAGCATGTCCTTGAGGGTCTTAATGGTCAACTCGGTCTGACCATCCGTCTGAGGATGGAAGGAAGTGCTTAAGAGAAGCTGCATCCCGAAAGCCTCCTACAACCCCTTCCATAGCCGGGAAGTAAACTGTGTGTCACAGTCGGAGATAGTAGAAGAATGTACTCCATGTAAACGCACAATCTCCTTCACATAGAGGCTTCCCAAGCTCTCTATATAGCCCTTCTCTCTGATCGGTAGGAAGTGGGATGACATGGTGAGTCGGTCAACGATCACCCATATCAAATCGTGACTCCTGGATGTACGTGGAAGACCCATCATGAAGTCCATAGATATCCCATCCCACTTCCACTCTGGGACCTCTAAGTGATGAACCAAGTCTGCTGGTACCTGGTGCACTGCCTTCACTTGCTGACAAGTGAGGCATCATAAGACAAACTCAGCAACTGCCTTCTTCATACCTGGCCATCAGTGCTCTCATCAAAGGTCCTAGTACATCTTCACCACCTTTGGATATACCGCTAGAGGGTATGTTTGGAACTCCATCAAAACTTCCTCTTAAAGTGATACTGGTACCATAGTACATCCTCTGTACAGAATGATGTGCTCCCCACCTTCAGAAAATCCAACATGTGTCTGCCCTGTGGATATCTGAGCACGTCATGTTTAACAGTTAGTGTCCCCATGTTGTGCCTCCCTGACTTTCTGAAGTAGTGGGGGAGTGACTGTAAGAGACTGAAGATAGGGTGCTCCATCTCTATCCACAATGGATATCTGTAAGGAATCCATATGCTCTGTCACCTCCCCTAGCAGTTGTATACCAGTCCTCCTGCTGAGCGCATCTGCAACAACATTCCCCTTCCTAGGAGTATAGACTTTCTCGAATTCATATTCTTAGAGGAACTCAAGCCAACGTTGCTGTCTCGGATTCAAGTCCTTATAAGAGAGGATATACAGAGACTCTTGTAATCAGATTACACGGTAAAACGTTCACCCATCAGAAAGTGTTGCCGCATCTTCAAGGAGAATACCACTGCTACTAACTCCAGGTCATGGGTAGTGTAGTTCTACTCGTGTTATCGAAGATATTGAGAACCATATGCGATCACTTCTTGCTCATGCGTCAATACACAGCCAAGTTCGGTCCCTGATGTGTCACAGTAAACTACATACCTTAAGCCCTCCTCTGGATGCCTCAAGATGGGGGCACTAGTCAGCCTCTGCCTCAGCTCCTAAAAGCTCTGATGGAATCTCTCTGACCCCACAAAGGGTTTCCCCTTCTTTGTCAAATCTGATAGTGATGTTTAAACTCTGAATAAGTCTGGAACGAACCTATGGTAGTATCCATCCAAACCCAGGAAACTTCGTACCTCTGTTACACTCCTGGGTGGCTCCCAAGAAACTACCACCTCAATCTTCATTGGATCCACTACAACTCCATCCTCCGAGATGACGTATCCCAAGAATTGAACCTCTTGAATCCAAAACTGGTACTTCGAGAGCTTTCCATAAATTTGGTGCTCTCGGAGGGTGTCCAGTACTACCTGCAAATGGTAGGCATGCTCCTCCTCAGTAGTCAAGTAGATCAAAATGTAGTTGATAAAGACCATGACAAATCGATCAAGGTAAGGCTGGAAAATCCTATTCATGAGATACATGAACACTGCTGGAGCATTGGTTAAACCGAAGGGAATAACCAAGAACTCGTAGTGTCCATATCGACACCTGAATGTCGTCTTCTGCAAATCCTCATCTCGAACTCTGAGCTGGTGATAGCCTAATGTGAGGACTATCTTCGAGAACCACCGTGCTCCATTGAACTAATCAAAGAGGTCATAAATCCTTGTAAGTGGGTACTTGTTCTTCAAGGTCACCTGGTTCCAGAGACAGTAGTTGACATAAATCCTCAAGCTCCTATCTTCCTTCTTGGCAAACAAAATCAGGGATGCCGAGGGAGAAACACTGGGTTGGATGAATCCCTTCCCCTGCAAGTCCTCCAGCTGTACCCATAGCTCATGAAGCTCAAAGAGAGCCATCCGATATGCTGGAGTAGATATTAGTGTCGCACCAGGGTATAGGTCAATATAGAAGTCCACCTATCTGTGAAGATTTAGTCCTGGAACATCGTCAAGGAAAACATCTGTGTACTGGTCCACCACCACAGGATAAGTCGGACTCTCCACATTAACTGCTCTGAGGGTAACGCAAGCCAACTGGTGAGTGATCGGTTGCACCCTCCTCCAAGTAAGTCTGTCTTATGCTGCAAAGGTTCCCTTCTCACCGGTGAAGGTGAACCTGGTCCCATCCATGCGAACACACCGTACTTTTCTCCTAATATTGTCAATCTAATTATGCACTGTAGATAACCAGTACATAACCAAGATGACATCATAAGGCCTCGACGCCGCTATGAGGATATCCTAGATGAAGCTCTCACCTCCTAGAGTAAGCTCACACTGTCGGATCCAGTGTGTAATCATTGAGTCGTCTCCCATAGGAGTCTCTAGCCGTAAGGATTGAGCCAACGGCTCCATCGGAATCTCCGAGCTCCGAACGACGGCAATGGCAATTAAAGAATGAACAACACATGGGTCTATTAGAACTCAAGCTATGTTGTAGTAGACACAGATCGTAACTCAAATCATCTCCGGAGTGCCATGGTTGTATGCCTCAGCTACCTGAAGCTGAGATCTCCCATCTCCACCAGCTTCCTATGGTGGGGTGGAACTCCTAGTGGTGGTGGCGGCAACACCTCGTAACATTGTACACTGTCAGCTGCTCGACCAGCTCATCTACCATGTCTTCCTGCGCCCTGTGGACCACCTTAGTCAAATCTCGGTCTCCGTCTGGAAGGTACCTCAACTGTTAGGTGATGATCTGAATAGCGGGCCAGACAGTCACGAGCCATGTGACCCTGCCCACCGCAAGAGTAACATTGCCTGCTCCTAGCAGGTAAGTCACTACCTTGGGTGCCCTGCACAATAGATCTTGAGTCCTGTGGTCACCCACCAGTGGGTCTGGTCCTCTTGGACCTCTGTTTCATCTGTCTACTGCCATCTATAGAAGACTCCATTGCATGTTGAATAGTGGTGGGTCTCGCTGCCGAAGACTACTTAGCAAGAAAATTCTCCACTATGAGGGCTCTCTCTAACACTCTCGCCTGCGTCGGTTTGCTGAGTGAGATCATAAAATCCCTGAGCTCTCGCCTGAGCCCCTGCTCGAAGGTCTGGGCCCAGAATAATGGGTCTCATACCATATCTGTGGAGTAGCGTGAGAGGTCAGTGAACCTCGCTGAGTATTTTGCTACTGTCATGCTACCCTGCTGTATATGCAGCAAATCCTATATATGTACCGCTCGTAGGGTCACTGGAACAAACTCTGCCTGAAACAGGCTCTCAAAGTCTGTCCATATAAGTGTCTCTCTTCATGGACCTGGAGAATTAGGCTTTACCATCTGCCTGCTGCTGCCTGAAGGAGGCTCGTGGCAAGGATCACCATGTAGTCTGTTGGTGTCCCTACTAGCCTGAAGACTGTCACCATAGCCTCCAGCCAATCCTTAGCCGCTTGTGGTGTTGTCACTCCCCGAAACCCGGGTGGCCTATGGCACTAGAACTCTTGCAATGTTCTCTAGTGGCGTGCATCATCTACTACCAGGGCTGGTGGCATCGTTGGCCCAACGGGAAGTGGTATCACAGGTGCCTCCGCTGGTAAAGGGCCATGCACTAAGGCCTCGTTTCTCAGTGGGCTGACAGAGCGTACGACTCTCAGGGCTCTACGAGGAGGCATCCTAAAAGAAACAGTTGCGACACAGTCAAAAGATTTATGCCTACTAAGTTGACCTAGTTGAGCTGACTTAAGAAAACTTTTAAAGAAACACATGCAATTAGTGTTTTCATGCACTAAGTCAGAAATCAGTAGTCAGGGTCTTGGTGTATGGATATGTCGGCCGCCCACACCAACACTGGACTCCCAGAACTGAAAACCACACTTAGTATCTTTAACACTATTTCTTCACATAAGAAGAAATATCAGAGTCTTATGTTTTGTGGTAGAACCAACACCTCTGATACCAATTTGTCACGACCCGACCCCCGGGGCCCGTATCGTGACTACCCCAAGCCAACCTTCCATAGTCTAGGGGCTAGCAACTTGCACCAAAGGCATAAATCCATAAACTGGGAAGGAATTACCTTTATAACTGTAAACAAAAATATCAGAGTACACAACTGGAAGCAAAACACTAAGTAAAAACTGTATACAGAAGAAGTGCTGGAAAGAAAAAGGGGTCGGAAATACAAACCCAATAGGAAAGTACAAGTACAACTGAAAAGAAAGTACAACTGAAGTAAAGTAAAGCAGCTACTAGGTCATCCTCTGGGGTTCCTACCTGAAGGGTAGGTACATATGCCCTTCTTAGCACTCCACATCCGTCTGTCTGCTCTGTGTATCGTCACGCCGACTGGTCCACCTCCGAGAACTTTCCAGTCCTGCTACTCTCTGCCTCAGTCAGCGATTTCTATCATCTGCAACCAACACAACGAAGTGCGGGCATAGACCGTGTAGGGGTTAGTATAATGATACTGAGTAGGTACCCCAATACCCTCAAGGTCTCACAAAATACAACAAGTATAAACCACAATGTATTTAATAAAAAGATAACCATTACTTACGTATATTCCCATACATATACCTAAGTTATCTAGTAACCCATCTCATTCATGAGGGAAACACAAAAGTCATTGACTCAGCGCAAAACCAGGATTTTATTATCAGGGTGGTAACATGTAACACTCCCAGTCAAACTGTAGAAACCTCAAATACTGGTGTACTCCCTCTCTAAAGAGTATTGTGGGCCTGCTGCGTCACAAAGAGGCGCTTTACACTATCCTGAACTATTGTAGGACTCCTCTTGTCGAGTACCATGGGTCTTCTGCGCCACATAGAGGCGCGCCCCACTGTGGGTCTGTCACGCTCACACAGAGGCGCTCCCCCTCATAGCCTGCTGAGGTACTCCTCCTATCGAGTATTGTGGGTCTACCGTGTCACATTAGAGGAACTCTCCACTATGGGTATGATACATCATACAGAGGTGCTCCCTACTGGGCGATTCGAAACACTCTGAGTTGAAAGGTCAGCAGTCGTCAGCTAACAGCCAGCTACTAGGTCTCCATACTCTGGTCGCTCTCCTCCAAGAGGATTCAATCGATGAGCTACAGGTCGATTCTCCAACTACAATGAAGTCCCAAATAGAATTATCTCAAAGGTCCTCCTCATCGTAGAGGTCTCAATGCAATAGACGGTGCATTAATCGGACGTCCGATATGTGAGATATTTCCATTTCTGTTGCAAGGGCCCTGATGGATTTTAGGTTCAAACCAACCTAACCATACCCCAACTATGCCCAAACCTCTAGTGGGGTATTCCAAAATAAACGTCTAGCTCCAATATTTTTGTCTCCATAGAAAGTTCGTCTATCGGACACATGTACCCCAATTTGTGGGTGAAAAGGTGTCTTCGGTTCAAACGGGTTCGGATTGGGGTCTGACCTGGCATGAGAGAACGGCTCGGTCCGAGGGCAGCTAGGCCTGAGGGTGGCCCGACCTATGACTGCGGCCCGGCCCAAGAGCAGTCCGGCCTGATGTGGCGGCCCGGCCCAAGGGGTGCCTGCGTGGCATGCTGGCGGCCCATGTGGCCAGCTGGCAGCCCGCGTGGCATGGCCCATGTGGCAGGGCCGGCCAACAGCTGGCGGGGCCCGCCCTAGACATGTGTGTGTGTGTGGGGGGGGGGGGGGGGGCTGTCCCACCTCTCTGATTTCCAAACAGAACCGGCTCTAGGTGTCCGTTCAGTAACCCTCGGGACATGGGGGGTCCCGTCTTATCCAGTTGGCCGAGCGGCGAGTCGATTTTGGCACCGCCGGCAGCCGGCCCGACGCCGTCCGTCCCGGCTCCTCCACCACAGTACAATGGCACTGCGGTTCTGCTCCACCATGAAGCGTGACGGTGTCGTGCCCTTCTGCCGAGGCCCGCCTTGGACGCAGCTTTACTTCCACGCAGCACGGTGGTTTCGCGTCGTTTTGGCGACCTGGCGGCCTTTGCATCGTCGGTTTTCTTCGCGGCCAGCCCGATGTCGGCCGTCGTTGCTCCACCTCCATCATCAACAAACAAGAAAAATCAAAGGGGGAGGTTTGGGCCATGTTCATGTGGTTTGACCCTTCCAATTTATGTTGATATCCATCGGCATAACATATTACAAAAAAAATTGAACGACGTAGAACAGGAACAAATTCAACTCAAACCCCAACCTCGTTTCGATGATCGTTGATGAAGTCGCGGAAAGGGGGCATCAATTTTTCAATATTGATAGAGGAAGAGGATATCCGTCATTGGAGAATAAGCGTTTGGAGTTGACGAAGTCGAAGATGGCATTCCTTGTGGTCGACCCCTTCTCTTTTGGCACGGTTTGAAGATCGAGGAAGATGTCTTTCATTCTTCGTTGGAAGATATTTCTCCAAGGGTTCTCCAAGTTCTTCCAAGTTCTTCCAACCCCTCTCTCCAGTTCCTGAAAAATAATTTCCAATGAAAAATAATGGGTTAATCCAACCCATTATTTAATTTGTTGGCCAATATATTCAAAAGAATTCAAAAGGTATCAATTAATTAAGTGAAAGAGTTCAATTAATTAATTGTGAGGGTTGGAACATTTAATAAGTGGGGGAAGCTCAAGGGTTTCTCCACTTAATTGGGGTTTCCAAGGGGTTAGAACCCCCGGGTGGTCCGCACAAAAGATATCCTCCCAAGGGATGTTATGTGCAGGTGGGCCCCACCACCATAACCTCTCATGGGAGTTTATAGTGTGGTGGCCCCAAACTCTGACCTCCCCCTGGAGGTTTTAAACACCCAAAAAAATAGAAATAAGCTAACACTTATTTTTATTTAACTTTATTAAAAATCCCAAAATCTAACTTCCATTCTCGACCATCTGTCGTTTAGGAGAAAGACTTCTTAAGCGAAAAATGGTGATGTGATTTCAAAGGTGCCCTCATATTTCCGTTCCGAGCAACGGTTCAAAAGTTATAAAATCCCGCTTGTACGTTTACTGAACGTACGCGAACAAAACTTCAGAAATTGATTCCGGGAACCCTAGGCCTCAGAGTCAAACACCGTGAAATTTCGTGGACTTGTAAAATTACCATGTATTTAAGAAAAAAAATTCCACATAAATTTCAGGTGTTTACATAATTTCTCAAAACAACCTCCAAAGCATCTACTTCATGATATTATCAGTCCTTTAACTCTTTTACCTGAGATTCTACTGAAGTTTCATCTTCTTTTGAAAGTAGATTATTCTTTTTAAATAATTTTTTCTTATCACTTCTCCCACCTTTTGTATTTAATGAATACTTCTTTTAAGGAATTTCATCCTTATCTTCATCATCACCATCAAATTTATTTGGATACATTACTAAAAATTCCCAATATTTCCGCATCGAAATCATGAACATTGAAGTTTACCATTGAAAAATCGTTTTCCTCTTTGCAGATTTGAGAAGATAAATGACATTAAATCATCAACATTATCTTCACCATTACTATCTTCAACCAGGATATTATCCATGTCCTTGAATGAAAGTTCATTAGAATTCCCCTTTTCCACGAAATCATCATCATCATATCTCATTTCATCTAAAATGATAGTATTATGCAAGTTATCTTGTGTCAGTTCCTTTGGATATTTTTCTTCCAATACTAGAAAGATTAGATTAAACTGAGGAGAATTTTTTATCAAGTTCTTCTTGAAAATATTTATATCTTCAATAATTTCCCCATGGTAGAGCATTTCTTCCATTACAACATTCACTCGATCAAAGAATATATCAATAGACTCATTGGGTTTCATTTTAATATCCTCATATTTTTTTCATAGGCCATGCAGCTTCGCTTATCTATCTTTTGAGTCACCCTTATAACTTTTGAATAGTTCTTCCCACATGGGATGTGATTTTTACATGGCATAACCTTTATATAGATTTTATTGTATAGGGATCCCCCCAACGAATTGATCCCCTTATCATCAACATCCAATAATCTTTTCTCAGCTTCTCAAAAAGCACCAATATCAATGTGGGTCAAAATAACATACATTCCTGTTGTAAACACATCCATTCCCAAGGATCATAAGTAGAGCTTCATGTGATTCTTCCATATTTGAAAATTATTTCCATCAAATATTGTAACCCCTTTCTGATTGGCCACATCCATTCCTTTTACAGAGATATATTCATTGACTTTTAACCTTTCAAATTGATACCAATTGTTAGGTTAACTATGTCAAATACCCTGTAACACCCCAATCTTCCATGATACGATTCTCTTTGAATAATACAATAGTGTGTGTTGTACACAACTTTGAGATTCTAACACACTGCGACCAATCAAAGTAGCCATTATGAATAGTAATACCCAATTTTTGAAATTTTATAAATATTATCTCTTAAAATGGACTTCATTTTTGGATTTTCAATATTGAAATTATCCTAGGGTAAAATTTTGGATCTTTTTGGATAACTTTTATTTTTTGATGAATAGTGAAAATTACTAAATTTTAATTTAAAAAAACTTTTTTAATCAAAATAATTAATAGTGATAAAATATGAATTTAAGTGGATTGAATGTATATTTAGAATATATTTTTACCATTTAATACAATATTGGTCATTGGACATAATTTCACAATTAAACCAGACATAAACAAGTGTCAATCTTTTGATAGTTATTATCTCTTAAAAACACGCTTTTTGTTTTAACAATTGGAATTAATTTTAAATTAATTTCTTCCACTTATGCGTTTTGAATTTGGAAAAATGTATTCCATATTTGGAATCAGGATTTCCAAATTGTGTAAATAGATAAATTATATTTTTAGACATTTTGAATAATTACTTCGGTAAATATTTTATTTACCATGGTTAAAGGGTAAATCCGATAAATAAGGGTAAACAAATAATATTATAATAATAATAAATTACCCTAAAACGTGTACTAACCTTATTGGTTGATACATGTCCAACCATGGGAATATTTTGGTCGATTTTGTGACCCCATGGATCCACTTATAGGTGATAAGGACACTTTATATTAATTATGTTAAAATAAATACAAAAATTGCAAAAGCATATATCTTTTAGAAAAACAATTTTTACATAGGGTTATTTATGATGGATTTTCAACAATAAATATTCATTAGAAATCTAAAAAGATTTCATAAATAATGTTAGTTTATTTATAATTTTTAGACATTTAATAATTAATATTATTTATGACATAATAATGATGTATTATTTTCCTTATTAATGAAAGAATCAAATAATTGGTATTATAAATGTTAAAATAAATATAATTTGAAAGTTTTGATGACATACATAAATTTTATTGGTTATTATAAAATTATGGTATTGCTTAAATGAATTTGGGTCTAATTAGTAATGTTTTTATGACTTTAACAAAAATCAATTATTGAATAGTGTCAAAATTGACGAAAACGAATTTTTAAAACAAATATTATAATATTAATTGATATTCTATTCCTAAAAATATATGGTTCAGAAAATTGACTTATATCATAATATATGTATCATTAATGGACCACTTGTGGGTCTCTTGGATGTATATAGTAATTTTATTAACTATATAATATAAAAATACAAAGTGAGATTGTAAATGTCAAACTAATTAACTAAGAGTTAAATATAAAAGACAAGGTTAATATAATGACCCAAACCTGTCTAAATTCTATTGGTTGAAATTATTTCGACCCATCCCCACCTTAGACTTCGAATAATATACTTTGGATCCATTAGAAACCGAATATGCATTTATTGTAAAATAATATTTCTAGATTTTCCAAATGTGCCCCCACCCCTTTTATAAAAGGGAACTCCCCCTTATCACTAATTCCCACATTCAAAGCCTTTTGGATCAGCCAAACCCTGCCCAAATACTCTCTCAACTTCCCTCAATTCACCCTAGATGCCTTATTTTGATCAAAAATCCAACCTATGGAGCCCTTTTGATCAAATCAAAAGGAAAACCCCGAAGAAGAGGTAATGTTTTCACCACCCTCTTTCATTTCCTTTCTTCTTACGCTTCTTCTTTATTTTTTATTCCCATTATAAAATAATAAATCCAGTATCTTATATATACTGTGATTTTATTATAAATATGGTAAAACCATATTCAGTTTTCAATCCATCCTTCGAATGACATGTCACCAAACGTGCGTACGTACAGCTTACCGTCTCCACGTCGTGGTGTAATTGTTATTCAAAACATTATTATTTGGATGGGTATAATAATGATTTGTAATTCATGTAAATAATAAATATAACATGATAAATATTATGTATATATGATATAACATCCAATTACATATTATTTTAATATCAAAAGAATGATATTTTCGCTCGTGCGTACGTATGGACTACCATCTCCACGAACGCGATGAGATTCATTCCCCAGCGTATCCATTCGAGAATAATTATCATTATATGATTAAAAATAATGATTAAGGACTTCATATCATTCTGGATATGAATAAGATACAACCTATCCATAACAAACACGACTTATGTAACAAAACATATAAAATAAAATGAGTAAGTTAACACCCAAAACAACGATAATACTAAGATATTATTAACAAATAAATGTTAAAAGATCATATATGATATCATATTAATGTATATGATTATTGTATAATTTAATAACAATTATTTCACAATTATACAGGAGGTTAACCTACCCTCAACCAAGGAAAAGTACAAGGTAAGGGTTTATTTCACAATCCATTCATTATCCGACGTTGTTTATACGTAATTATCTACTGGGACCTTTTTATCATCCACATCCATGTTTCTTAAAAATGTAGTTCAATTCATTCTTAATATTTTAAAGACTATGGGATAAATTCATTTATACCCTTGTTGACTTTTTATAAGAATTTTATAAAGGAATGTTTTTGTCATTTTCCAAACAAGGTCCCTTTTAACCTTTTCGACAGAATTAAGGTAAAAATGTCATTTTTAACTTATACGGCGGGTGCGGATATTTTCCGCCATTATAAAATCGTCGAAGCTTCCATTAAAATCATATAAGAAAATTTTCAAAGTAAATGTTTTATTTTATAATTATGTTACTTTCAAATGATTTCAATAAACAGAGATATTTCTCTCAAATAGTTTTTATTTCATGTATGTCAACATCCTTTGATGGATTTTAATCTTATTTGAAGTAGATTTATTGGGATACAAAACTTCCATATTAAATTGAAGGTTTTGTGATATGTTTTACGGTGGATATGATATTTTTATACCATTCATGGTTTATAGAGAATGTATTGACATTTTGTATGCTAGTTTTAATACGAATATTTATGTTATGTTTAAACCTGTTCCTATGAGAAATGAATTAGACTTAATAAGTGACGGGTGGATCCCGCTATAGCTCCTCAATGAATCGGTAGGTCTCATGAGATAAAATAGTGTCTTGGAATAAGGCCTTGACAAAATCATATTTGTAGTCTTGGCACGAGGCCTTGGCTATGTGGTTATGATAGTCTGGCATTATGCATTCCATCATTATGAAAGTGGTTCTTGATATTTCATGTGATTATTCGACTAGTAGAATATCAATGTGGATAAGTAAATGGAATTATTTCATTTTATTTTTTCCATATTATGCTTAATTTTAAGTTTAAAAGGCTTTTTTTAGTTATACATTGCCGTAAATGTTTATGCTTATTTATAAAATTTTCTGCTATATTGTTCTCCTTACTGGGAATTTGAGCTCACCCCTTTCTATGTTTTATCTTTCCCATGATGTGAAGAAGTATTTTATGAATGACCTAAAGGGATATTATAAGGGGATATGAGTGTGGATACAAGATGTTGTTGTAGTTTTCACATTATGATGTAATGTAAACTTTATGAATGTATCTAGTGTTTCCAAGACTACTAAACTAATCGGTCTTTCGAGACTTGAACTTTTTTAATCATGCCAATGTTATGTAATAATGCACCGACTCTGGGTAACTGGGGTCGGGGAGTTACAGTTGGTATCAGAGGAATTTTAGTACAAACTTTGGAAGATGTATTTAGATAAACTCTGATTAGAGCACATAGACCTAAGATGGACTTTAAGGATTAGTATAGATGAACTTCCTAGATTTTTGGTAGTGTAGAAATTATTTGTGTTTTACGAGAAATACATACATGTCTAGATACGAGTTGGTAGTGATGGATCTAGCATAGATGTACCTAGGGGTAGCACCTGAAAACACCACTTTGAGCTAGACTCGAACCAGAACTGGTGCACGACAATGGGCCTTGCTCCACTCTTGGTTTCGACACTCCCGGGGGATATCCTTAAGATAATTCTAAATTTCTTTATAAACCATTATGAAGGGTTTAAGAGTATATACTTCCTCAAAGAAAACATTTTTATGATTATGGATTATATCCATAAATAGTTCAATTTATTTTTTGTGTTTTGCAAGTATGGAATTATGTATTTTGATTCATAAACTGATCTAGTTTATGCCATTGTTTAGAAATATCACCTAGTGGAAGAAATGGAAACTATATCAATGCATGCACTCCATGTAAGGATTTAGCTCCTGCTCAAGATTATTATAGTGGAGCTGGTGATGCAACTGGTGCTGATCAACTAATCACCATACTGGGACAACCCACCTAGGTTATGAATAATAACCTTACCCGTATGGAGCACCCTGATCCACAGTGTGGAGAATCAATGTTAGATCGCTTCATGAGGCAGCAACCACCAACATTCATTTGGAGTAAAAATCCATTAGTATCTGAGTAATGGATAAGTTCCCTAGAAAACATATTTCAGGCTTCGGGGAGTAGTGAAAGGGAAAAAGTTGTCATGGAAGTTTATCGCCTCACTGGAGATGTTGATCAATGGTGGTCATTGATTCAAAACATGAAGGAAGATGATGAAGTATCAAATATGTAATGGAGGGAGTTCAAAGATCTTTTCTTAGAAAAATACTTTCCTCGTGACCATCGAGAAGATATGGAAAGGCAATTTCTGAGTCTGAGACAAAAGGAGGATGAGAATGTCGCAAAGTATGAGTCTAACTTACAAGGTTAGAAAGGTATGCTGGAGATTATTTATGTAACCCATGAAGTAAGATTGATCATTTCTTTGATGGGTTAAAACCATTTCTTCATCGAGCATTAGTGTGACAATACGTCTCATCGTACGAAGATATTGTCTCATGTGCTATCAAGACAGAAAAAGAATTCTCTAAGTCTTATGACTTTAAAGCAAAGAAAGAGAAGAAGAGGTCTGCTAATCACTCTGGGAATGGAAATAGGGGGAAGAAGGGAAAAGTTGAATATCCATCCTACAGTAAATGTGGCAATAAACACTCTGGTACTTACTTGAAGTGAATGGGAGTCTGGTACAAGTGTGGTGAAAAAGTCCACCAAGCTCGTGATTTCAAGGGGAAGAAAGAATCTACTGATGATCAATGCTACAACTACAGAGAGATGGGAAATTATGCAAATGAATTTCCTAAGAATTAGAGGAACTTACCTCAGAAGAGGCCAAGGGATCAAGTCCAAGAATATGCTATCACTGTTGCTGAGGTAGAAGCTCTGAAAGACATAGTCGCAGGTAATTTAATGGTTTCCTCAAGTTTAGAAAATGCATTATTGGATTCTGGATAATATCATTGTTTCATATCTTCCTAGTTTTCTAAGAAAATTAGATATTTCCAATTTGATTTAACAAGGGAGTTGTTAGTTAAAAATCATAAGGGAAGTATCATTGCAACAAAGTTTTGTGAATCAGTCCCCATTAGAGCACATAAATGTTCTCTATTTGCTGATCTCATCGTTATACCTATGATTGAGTTTGATATAATCCTCAGCATGGATTGGCTTTCAGACCATGATGTGAAGATTTATTGTAAGAATAATGAGGTTACGATTTTTGATGATGATGATAACACCTTATCTTTAGAGAAGAATCGTCACCACCTAATTCTTATCCAGATCCACCCCCAGTAGCTCAACTAAATTCAATTATTGGGGAGGAATAGAATAAAATGACTGTGGGTGAGGAAAGGAATGTTCAAATAGAGGATGTACCTATTGTGAAAGAATATATAGATGTGTTTCCAAATGATTTACCTAGACATCCTCCAGAATGAGAAGTTGAGTTTTCCATTGATTTAATTCCTGGATCAAGGCCTATATCGAAGACCCCTTATAGAATGGCCACTATGGAATTATTTGAAATAAAGAAACAACTAGAATAATTGAGTAATAGGGGATTTATTCTCCCTAGTGTTTCTCTGTGGGGATCCCCTGTTATTTTTGTTAAAAAGAAAGATGGATCTATGAGGTTATGTATTGACTACAGGGAGATCAATGCTATAACAATAAAGAACAAGTATCCCCTACCACGCATTGATGATTTATTTGACCAACTGAATGTAGCTCAATAATTTTCAAAGATTGAACTTCATTCTGGATACCATCAGTTGTGTGTGAAGAAGGAAGACATTCCGAAGACAGTATTTCGAACCAGGTATGGGCATTACGAGTTTACAGTAATGCCTTTTGGGCTGACTAATGTGCCCTCTATATTTATGGATCTAATGAATAGAGTTTTCAAGGAATATCTAGATGAATTTTTGGTGGTATTTATTGATGATATCTTGGTATACTTCAAAATCTACTAAGATCATGAAAATAACATGCGCATTATCTTGAAGATTCTAAGAAGACATGAATTATATGGGAAGTTTTGTAAGTGTGAATTCTGGATTCAGGAGATTTCTTTTCTGGGCCATATTGTCTCTAAAGATGGAATCTTTGTTGATCCTTATAAGACCAAGGCAATCCAGGAATGGCCTGTACCGATGAGTATAACTGAGGTACACAGTTTTATTGGTTTAGCAGGTTATTATCGACGTTCCGTCCAGAATTTTTCCCGGTTGGCTAACCCATTAACAAAGCTCACACGTAAAGGGGTTAAATTTGTTTGGACAAAATAGTGTTAAGAATGTTTCGAAGAACTGAAGATAAGATTAGTCAATGCTCTTATATTGACTCTACCATGGGGAAATGATGGGATCATTATTTATAGTGATGCATCAAAGAAAGGACTTGGTTGTGTCCTTATGCATAATGATATGGTTATTGGCTATGCATCACGACAGTTGAAAATTCTTGAGAAAAACTATCCTACTCATGATCTCGAGTTAGCAGCTATGATATTTTCTTTGAATATATGGAGACACTACCTCTATGGTGAAAAATGTGTGATTTATACTGATCACAAGAGTTTGAAGTATATTTTCTCATAAAAATAACTCAACATGAAGCAAAGGATATGGCTTCAATTACTCAAGTATTATGATTTCACGATACACTACCACCCGAGGAACGAAAACAAGGTGGCATATGCATTGAGCAGAAAAGATCATGGAGTTTTTAACATGATGAGAATTGAAAGGGATCCTATTTTCATTGATCTAGTGAATATGGATATGGGGATTACCCTGGAAGGTGAAACATCGATACTTTTTCAAATGGTTTCCAAACCATCTTTAATAGAAAGGATAAAGAGTTCTCGAACTGGTGATGAAGAGTTTCAAAAGATGATTAAAGATGTGAATGATTAAAGATTGAGAGACTTTGTGTATGAAGATGGAATTTTGAAATTTGGGAAGAGACTTTGTGTTCATGATATACATGATCTAAAAAGGGAATTTTTGGACGATGCTCATCGTTCGAATTTCTCTATACACCGTGGGAGCACCAAAATGTATAAATAATTGAAGGAAAATTTTTTGTGGGACAACATGAAGAGGGAGATTGCTGATTTTGTGTCAAGATGTATTTTTTGTCAACAAGTAAAAGCTGGAAGGCAATAGCCAGGAGAAGTATTGCAACCTCTTCTCATACCAGAGTGGAAATGGGGTAATATTACGATGGACTTTGTCATGGGACTACCAAAGACTCCTAGAATGAATGATGCAATATGGTTTATTGTTTATCTTCTTACCAAGTCAGAACATTTTCTTGCTATAAGAGAAGATATACCATTGGAATTTCTAGCAAGACTATATATTAATGAAGTTGTGAGACTTTATGGAGTACCCCTATCGATTGTTTCTGATCATGATCCCTGTTTTACTTCATGATTCTGGTAATGTCTTCAGAAATCCCTGGATACTGAACATCGTTTGAGCACTGCCTACCACCCCCAAACTGATGGACAATAATAATGGACTATTCAAACCTTAGAATACATGTTGAGATCTTACTCACTTGACTTTCAGGGTATGTGGGATTAATATTTACCTATGGTGGAATTTTCCTATAATAATAGCTTCCATTCAAGTATTCGGATGGCATCATGTGAAGAATTATATGGAACGAGATTCCGCACACCAACCTGTTGGGATAACATTTGTGAAAGAAAACTTGTAGGCACAGAACTAGTGGAGGAAACAATGGAAAAGGTAAAGGTAATCCAAAACCACATCAAGCAACTCATAGTAGGCAGAAGATCTATGTCGATAACCGAAGGAAGGATTTGGAATTTCATATAGGACATCATGTTTTCTTGAAGTATCTCCAAGGAAGGGAGTTATAAGTTTCGGTAAGAAGGGTAAATTGAGTCCCAGGTACATCGGACCTTTCGTAATTCTTGGACAAATTGGGGCTTTAGCTTACCGTTTGGCAATGATTCCATGTCTCTCCAAAGTTCACGATGTGTTCCACGTATCACTATTAAGAAAATACATGCATGACCCAACGCATGTACTCACTTATGAGGAACTAGAATTGGAACCCAATCTGTCATTTTTTGAAGAGCCCATTAAGATTCTTGATACCTGAGAGAAAGTGCTGAGAAACCAAACGACTCGTCTGGTAAAATTTCTATGGAGGAACCATAAGATAGAAGAGGCAACGTGGGAACCCGAGGAACTTATGATGAAGAACCAAGCGAGTCTTTTAATGCGGTAGTATTCTAGAAATTTTGAGGATGAAATTATTTGAAGGAGGGTAGAATGTAACTCCCCAAGCTTCCACGGTATGATTCTCTTTGAATAATACAGTAGCGCGTGTTTTACGCAACTTCGAGATTCTAACACACTGCGACCAATCAAATTAGTCGTTATGAATAGAAAAACCCACTTTTTGAAATATTATAAATTTTATCTCTCAAAATGGACTTCATTTTTGGATTCGGAATATCGAAATTAGCATAGGGTAAAATTTTGGAACTTTTCAGATAACTTTTATATTTTGATGAATAGTGAAAATTACAAAATTTTAATTAAAAACAACTTTTTTAATCAAAATAATTAATAGTGATAATATATGAATTTAAGTGTTTTTAAATTATATTTAGAATATATTTTTAGCATTAAATACAATGTTGGTCACTGGACATAATTTCACAATTAAACCGGACATAAACAAGTGTCAATCTTTTGATAGTTATTATCTCTTAAAAACACGCTTTTTTGTTTTAACAACGGGAATTAATTTTAAATTAATTTCTGCCACTTCTGTGTTTTTAATTTGGAAAAATGGATTCCATATTTGGAATTAGTATTTCCAATTTGTGTAAATAGGTAACTTTTAATTTTATAAATTTTGAATAATTACTTCGGTAAATATTTTATTTATTATGGTTAAAGGGTAAATCTGATAAATAAGCATAAACAAATAATATTATAATAATTATAAATTACCCTAAAACGTGTCCTAAACTTATTTTTGGATACATGTCCGACCATGTTCATCTTTTGGTAGAGTTTGGGACCCCATGGATCCACTTGTAAGTGATAAGGACACTTTATATTAATTAAGTTAAAATAAATACAAAAATGACATAAGCATATATCTTTTAGAAAAACAATTTTTACATTGGGTTATATATGTTGGATTTTAAACTATAAATATTCATTAGAAATATAAAAATATTTCCTACATAATGGTATTTTATTTATAATTTTTATACATTTAATAATTAATATTATTTATGACACAAAAATGATGCAGTATTTTTCTTATTAATGAAAGAATCAAATAATTGGTATTATAAATGTTAAAATAAATATAATTTGAATGTTTTGATGACATAAATGAATTTTATTGGTCACTATTACCTAATAGTATTACTTAAATGAATTTGGTTCGAATTAATAAAGTTTTTAAGACTTTAACAAAAATCAATTATTGAATAGTGTCAAAATTGACATAAATGAGTTTTTAAAACAAATATTATATTATTAATTGATATTCTATTCCTAAAAATCTAAGGTTCTTCCAAAAGACTTATATCATGATATTTTTATCATTAATAAACCACTTTTTGGTCTCTTGGATGTATATAGTACGTTTATTAACTATATAATATAAAAATACAAAGTGACATGGTAAATGTCAAACTAATTAACTAAGAGTTAAAACTAAATGATAAGGTTAATATAATGACCCAAACGTGTCTAAATTCTATTGGTTGAAATTATTTCATCCCATACCCACCTTAGACTTTTAATAATCTACTTTTTATCCAATAGAAACCGAATATTAATTTATTATAAAATAATATTTCTAGCTTTTCCAAAGGTTCCCCCCGCCCCTCTTATAAAAGGGAACTCCCCCTTCTCACTAATTCACACATTCAAAGCCTTTTGGATCAGCCAAACCCTGACCATATACTCTCTAAACTTCCCTAAATTTATCCTAGAGGCCTTATTTTGATCATAAATCCAACCTAAGGAGCCCTTTTGATCAAATCAAAAGGAATAACCCGAAGAAGAGGTAATGTTTTCACCACCCTCTTTCAGTTTCCTTTATTCTTACACTTCTTCTTTCTGTGTTATTCCCATTCTAAAATAATAACTCCATTATATTATATATACTGTGATGTTATTATAAATATGGTACAACCATATTCAGTCTTCTATCCATCCTTTGAATGACATGTCACCATACGTGCGTACGTACGGTTTACCGTCTCCACGTCGTGGTGTAATTGTTATTCAAAACGTTATTATTTTGATGGGTATAATAATGAGGTTTAATTCATGTAAATAATAAATAAAACATGATAATTATTCTGTATATATGATATAACATCCCATTATATATTATTTTAATATCAAAATAATGATATTGTCGCTCGTGCGTACGTATGGACTACCGTCTCCACAAACACGATGAGATTCATTCCCCATCGTATCCATTCGTGAATAATTCTAATTTGATGATTAAAAATATTGTTTAAGGACTTTATATCATTCTAGATATTAATAAGATACAACCTATCCATAACAAACATGTCTTATATAACAAAACATATAAAATAAAATGAGTAAGTTAACACCCAAAACAATGATAATACTAGGATATTATTAAAAAATCAATGTTAAAAGATCATATATGATTTCATATTAATGTATTTGATTATTGTATAATTTAATAACAATTATTTCATGATTATACAGAATTTTAACCTACCCTCAACCATGGAAAAGTACAAGGTAAGGGTTTATTTCACAATCTCTTTATTATCCGAGTTTGTTTATACGTAATTATCTACCGGGACCTCTTTATCATCCACATCCATGTTTCTTAAAAATGTATTTCAAATAATTCTTAATATTTTTAAAACTATTGGATAAAGTCATTTATACCCTTGTTGACTTTTTATAAGAATTTTATGAAGGAATATTTCTGCCGTTTTCCAAACAATGGTACTTTTTAACCCTTTCGATAGAATTAAGGTAAGAATGTCTTTTTTAACTTATACGACTGGTGCGGCTATTTTCTGCCATTATAAAATCATCGAAGCTTACCTTACAATCATATAAGAAAATTTTCAATGTAAATGTTTTATTTTATAATAATGTGACTTTGAAATGATTTCAAAAAATATATATATTTCTCTCAAATAGTTTTGATTTCATCTATTTCAACATCATTTGATGGATTTTAAGCTTATTTGAAGTAGATTTATTGTGATAAAAAACTTCCATATTATATTGAAGGCTTTGTTATATGTTTGATTGTGGATGTGTTATTTTTATACTATTCATGGTTTATGGAGAAATTGTTGACATTTCGTTTGCTAGTTTTAATATGAATATTTATGATATGTTTAAACCTATTCATATGAGGAATGCATTGGACTTAATAAGTGACGGGTGGAGCCCACTATAGCTCCTCAATGCATCGGTAGGTCTCATGAGACAAACTAGTGTCTTGGAATAAGGCCTTGACAAAATCTTATTTCTAGTCTTGGTACAAGGCCTTGGGTACGTGGTTATGATAGTCTGACATTATGCATTCTATCATTATGAAAGTGGTTATTGATATTTTATGTGATTATTCGACTAGTAGAATATCCACGTGAATAAGTAAATGGAATTATTTCATTTTATATTTTCCATATTATGATGAATTTCAAGTTTAAAAGGATTTTGTTTAAGTTATATGTTGCCTTAAATGTTTATTCTTATTTATAAAAGTTTCCGCTATATTGTTATCCTTACTGGGCATTTGAGCTCACCCCTTTTTATGTTTTATTTTTTCCAAGATGTGAAGAAGTATTTTATGAATGAACTTCAGTGATAGTATAAGGGGATATGAATTTAGAGACAATATGTTGTTTTAGTTTTCACTTTATTATGTAATTTAAAATTTATGAATGTGTCTAGTGTTTCCAAGACTACTAAACTAATCGGTCTTTCAAGACTTGATCTTTTGTGATCATGCCAATGTTATGTAATAATGCACAGACTCTGGGTAACTAGGGTTGGGGTGTTACATACCCTGAGAGGGGGTGAATTGGGTTATGATAGATTAAAAATTCTACACCTTTATATCTTGATTCTTCATCAAAAAACACACTTATCTATTTATCCCATATAAATATATGAACAGAAATCAAATCATACATAAAACACAAATATTTTACTTCATTCACCTTAATTGGGATACGTACAAGGATTATAAAATGGTGATGTGCCGATGTACCAAATCCACTAAATCTCACAAACAATTACAAGGTTTGGGATAGATCTTTTTATCCAAAGCTCATTGCCATTACAAGGGTTAGGGTCTGCTCACTGAATTCCCAAGGGTCACTCCCTTTGTCTCTTCCTCTATCTCACTACCAGTGGGAAGGATCACCTTTTTCCTCTTCCTTCACTCACTCCTCTTAAAAGGGATCCACTCATAGTTTATAGACCTATAGGTCCCTTAATTTTCAGAAAATTTCACAACCTTAACTACAGGATGGATGATCTATTGAAGTTTCTTTTTCACCCATTGATGAAATTAACTTTTATTTGTACTATTAGGTTAGTAAAAAATGCATTCATGTACTATTTTTTTCTTTTTAAATATTTCTTGAATCCTTTGAATTGCACCTTACTTCTTTCTCTATATTGTTTATGTTTATGATTAAAATATTTTTGTGAAACCCATTTCTATTATATGATTAATAATGTAGTAAAATGATTATAAAACCCACTTCTTTTCATTTTTAATATTTGGATGAGATGATGAAATGATTATAAAACTTTTATCTTTTACATAGGTTTTGATTTAACGAATGTTTTATGAAATCCATTTCATTTTAGGGGTTATGATGGGATAATGGTTCGTGATATTGGGACTTACATATATATTATTTTCATTTTGTGATGGGTGAGACCTCTATCTCCCTCCAATTAATTGGTTAAATATTTATATCTCTTGATATTGATATGACTAGTATAATGAGTGAACATTGTTTAGTATGATACTTTGTCCTCTATGATTTTTTTTGGATTGGACCTTTACTCCTATGATGGTTTGGGGAGTGAACTCATTCAAATATTATTTCCTTGGAAGTGATCCTTGGATACGATGTAAATGATTTTATATATTTTTATGTGCATTCTATAATTATATTTCTCATCACATTATTATGATCTATTAGATCATGTTCTTTAATTTCCTAACAATTCGTGTATTATGCACTACCAATCATTATTCCATGACTCAATATTATGATCATTGATATGAAAAATATTGTCTCCAAATGTTATGCTCATGTTCTCATACACTTATTATCATTTTATTATTACATATCTCCTTTTTTATTCATACTAAGCATTTGAGTTCACCCTTTCATATGATTAATTACCCCATTTTATTAATAAATGTATTATGTGTGACATGTTTATGAAGGGTTATTATTGTGAAGAACTTAGTGTGAGATGATTTAGTTAATATATGAACCAGTAGATTATGATTCTATGTTTCCAAAGTCACATTAACTTTATGATCCTTAGGCATGTGTTTATATAATGTAATGAATGTTCATATAAAAAGATGTAATATATATGTATGAAAAGGCATGTGACCATAGTTTTTACTAGAAGATTTGTTTAGTTAACCTCTAGAATCTATGATGAGAAAAAATTAGTGAGTCCCTATAGGATATGTATATGGGTGGGTCTAAGGATGAGTCAAATTATAAAAAATGTCAACTAATTTTGGTAAAGCATGTAAAGACTGATTTTCAAAAAATTACATCCGCATATGGATAGTTAAAGGGGGTGTTTCCCTGAAATTAAGGATTATGGGGTAATAAATCTAAAAATATTGAATTTAGATGGAATCAATTATCACCTAGTGCCTGAAAATGAGTCTTACTGCCCACATAGGTTGACACTCTTTTGGGTATGATTAGGAAATTAAAAAACTCTTTGCAAACCATCATGAAGGATTTAAATTGATTATGAATATGAATAACCTAGAATAAACCTAAGTTATTATTGATTAAGGATAATGGGTCATTAATTAGATATCTTATAAGTGATGCTTCCTAATCATGTGGTTCCATAATATGGTTATTGTTTCTTAAACTATGTTTTTTTCAATGGTTGGAACCTAAGGGAACAATGTTAAATTTTAGTGTGATTGTAATTGAAATGATTTCCATTTTGATAATCTAAAAGTTATGGGATTTGGAAGTAAAATCATTACTGCTATGATCACACAACTTTCTCTATCCATGAATCATTATGAACTTACAAACAAGAAATAAGAGAATAATGATCTATTAAGTCATTCATGAGGCAAATTCCACCTTCCTTTAGTGGATCTATTGATCTTTAAGTTGTTGAGTAATGGATCAGTACCACTAAAATTATATTTTCCATTCTCCAGCATGAATAACATGAAAAACTTTTTTTGGATATTTATCATTTAGAAGGATAAGTGGGTCAATGGTAGAATCTCATCAATAATATAAGGTAACATGATGACATTACCTCCATATATTGGTATGAGTTAAAGAACATATATTTTAAGGTAAAAATTCCTCATATTACTCAAATGAAGATGGAGAATGAGTTTATTGAGATAAATATAAATGTTGATAAATATGTTGGTACCTATGAGGAAACTATTAGGGGGATTTTTAGGTATGCTTATGGTATTATCATCCAACCTGAAAATAAGGTTTAACGATTCATTGGTGTCTTAAAACCAATTCTCCAAAGGGAGTTGTCCACAAGATAATTCTGTAGAAATGAATATATTTTTTGATTTTCAGTATTTGTGGAAATAGAGTTTGGATTTATGTTTCGATATCATGGTTTTGATAAGTTGAGAAAATTGGAATTCAAAGTCAAATTTAAAATCCATGTTGAGAATAAGAAGAAAAATCCTTTATTCATAAAGTGTGGGAAGAAACATGGATGAAATTTTATTAAGGTGACTAGTAAATATTTTAAATGTGGTAGGGAAGATCAATGAAATATCAAATTACAATGTGATGGAAAGAAGTTATATAATGATGATAATAGAGAGATCTCTCCACAGAATTCATCACCCACACTCTACTATTTCCAGTGAAAATAGTATAGAAATTATCCTAACGAGTTCCCAAACCAATGCATTCTGAAAATGATCGATATCAGCAGCCACATAAGTCGAAATATAATGGAAAATATTATGTGTTCAATATTATTAAGGATGTTTTTTATAACAAAATGTATAAAGGTACACTTACCGACCACTCTAAAACTACTTATGTCTTATTTGAATCTTTATCTACCAATTATTTCATATTTGATGAATTTTCTAATGGGATTAATATTCCACTAAAATATTAAATATATAATAGTATTGAAACCCCCTAATGTTATAATGATCACACATTAATTCTATGATTCTTATATAGTTTATGTTTTTGGTAATGTGCTTCATATAAATATTATCATTATTCTTTTAGTTTAATTTTATGTCATCATAGGCATGGATTGAATTACACTAAATAAATCCCACATCAATTTATAAGGAAGGGTAATCACATTTAATATTCTAATACAACCTATGATCTTCTATCAGTGGGAAAATAAATAAACAAATTTGATGGAAATCACATCCATTTTATGGGATTTGATTCCAATTTAAGAGGGTTTTTTATCTAATATGGTTGGGGAGAAACCCAACATAGATAACATGAATATTCTACAGGAGTTTTTTGATGCATTTCTAGAATATTTACATAGAATTACACTAAAATTTGAAGTTGAGTTTCCAATAGAACTCGTACATGGTGCCATATAAATTTTAAAGACTCCCTATAGAATGTCCTTTATTGAGGTTTGGTAATTGAAATGAAAACTCTAAGGGAACCATTAAAAGGGATTAATTCATCCAAGTGTGTCACTTTGATATGAACCAGTTATTTTTTTGACAAAAGAGAGATGGATTGAGGTAATTATGAATTTATTATCAAGATCTGGACAAGATCGTGATCTAGAACACATATCTTATACCTTGTAATGATTACATATTAAATTAACTGTGCACAGCTCAAAACTTTTCAAGATTGAACAACATTTTGGATATGTTCAATTGAGGTTCAAAATGTGGATACTCCAAATAACTCATTCCATACAAGTTATAAACATTGTTAATATAGAGTGATTCAAATAATTGTTACTAATTCCCCTTATCTATTCATGGATTTAATGAATAAAGTCTCTGTAGATTGTCTTGATCATTTTGTGGAAGTCATTATAGATGATATTATTATCTATTCAAATAGAAAGTAAGATCATGAAGATCTGTTAAGTATTATACTAAATACCCTATGGAAATATAAAATAAATGAAAAATTTAAAAAGCCTTAATTTTGGTAGAAAATGATTTATTTTTTGGTCATATAATCTCAAGAGAGGGTATATCTATAAATCCATCAAAGATGGAGGCCATTGAGTGTTGGCCCAGATCAGCCATGGTGACTGAGATATATTGTTTTAGTGGGTTTTCTAGATCTTATTGATACTTTGTGGATAAATTCTCACAAAAATATAATGCACTAACCATTTTAACTCATAACGCATCTAAGATCCTTTATATAGATGAATGTGAGGAAAATTTCAAGGAACAATAGAGAAATCTATTCAGTGCACCTATGATTAAATTACCCTATTATAGAGAAGGGTCTTCAATATATAGTGATTCATCCAAGAAGAGAATAGGATTCATTATCACTAAAAATGACGTGGTTATACCTTATACATCATCAAAATTGATGGTTCATAGGAAAAATTAGCCAACTATTAATTTGCATTTTGTTGTATTATTTTTGAATAAATGTATAGAGGAAATATATTTTAAGAGAAAATTGTGATATATATAACAATAACAAAAGTATAAATTATATATCCACATATATGGAGTTGAATATGTACTATATAATTTTGTTATATATGATTAATGATTATAACTACACATTATATTACCACACTTGGAAGGTGAACAAGGTGGATGATGCTTTAAGTCAAAAGTATCATGCTAGAATATCCATGACGTGGATCACAAAAGATCCAATATTTCTAGATTTGAAGAGGATGGATCTGGAAATACTAAAGTATGTGTCAAAATATTATTTTAATCAATTGAATGTTAAACCATATATACAAGTCAAGATTAAAGAGGCAAAAAGAAATATTTATAGCTATAAAAGAATGTTAAAAATGTAAATTATTTTAACCATAATCATGATGAAATTATATTATTCATAAACTTTGAATGTATTTCTTTTATACCATCTAAGTAGAAGTAGTTTTTAGAGGAAGATCATAGATATTCATTCTATATTCATCAAGGAATTATGAATGTGTATAGAGATTTGAAAGAGTATTTCCTATGGTATGGCATAATGAGAGATATCACAGAGTTTTTATCTCACTGCTTAGTATGTCAGTAAGTGAAGGTTCAGAGGATAATATCTATGGGGATATTACATCCATTACCCATACAATAATGAAAATGGGGAAACATCACCATGAATTTTATTTTCAAACTCCCCAAAACATCATAATTTCATAAGGAAATATGGTTTTTAGTCGATCTCCTTACAAATTCAGATTACTTAATCATTGTCTAATAATACTTCACTCATGACCTAATTTGTAGAATATACATTAAGAAAGTGGTACGGTTTCATGGAGTACTAAATTAAATTTTCTCATTAGGATATGTGGTTTACCTCAATGTTCTGGTGAAATATCTTAATATAGAGTTGATTTTCATCATTTTGTATCATCCTCAGTTGGATAGTTGGTCATAGATAAGTATTCAAACCCAAATAGATATGCTAAGATATTTTTTTATGGATATTGAAGGTGTTTGAGATTAACACCTTCCTCTAATTTAGTTTTAATACATCAATAGTTTCACTTGAGAATTCATATGACTATTTATGAAGTCCTCTATGGAAATAAGTGTATATCACCGACATACTATAATGATTTTTGAGAAAGATATCTAATCCCTAGGTATATGCTGACAATCCTCGGTGTGATCTAGAATTTTAAGTTGGTGATAATATGTTTCTAAGAATTTCTCCATGGAATAAGTTAGTGAGATTAATAAAGAAGGGGAATCTAATCCATAAGTATATTAGTCCATATTAAATTATTAATCATATTGGGATTGTAGCCTATTGGACAGTGCATTCCCCAAACCACTCTCATGTACATGATGTGTTCCATGTATCTCTCTAGAGAAACTAAATATCTGATCCTTCACATGTACTAAACTCTGAGGTAATAATTTCAGAGAAGGATATTTCCAATGAGGAATAACTAGTGGAGATTCTAGATCAAAATAAGAATTTTATACAAAAAATATCACTCAGATGGTCAATGTTTTTACTTTAAACAACTATTTTGAAGAAGCTACATGAAAACATAAGGAAATGATTAGGAAAATGTATCAACTTTTTTATTTTAGATTGTATAATTTCTAGGATTAAATTAATTTTAAGGGGGTAGAATGTAACATCCAATGTTTTTATGAATTATAATTTATTTTAAACAAATCAAATTTCTTTAATATCATGTGTTATATGAATCATAGAGTATAACTCTTGTTACAATACTACAAAATCGAACTTTAACAGTGTTAAAAATGAACTCTATCTGTTCTAGAGAAGTACTAACTACTTGAGTGAGATTTAAAGCTCGAGTCTTTTGGCAGTACTTATAGAAGTGATAATAAAGAGGTCGTTTGTCAGCACTTTTTAGAAGTGATAATAAAGAAAAAAAATTATTATTTTTTTTAGAAGTACTGATAAAGGGGAATACTATAGTGGTCTGTTATATCACACTAAAACACTAGTGAAGTGTGCTGTAAAAGCACACCATAACACCAAAAAACACCATGAAATCATAAAATTCAAGTACAAATAAAAACATTAAATGAAGAGAAAAAATCTAGGCTCTTTTTCTTGGTTTTGGAGATGTGATGTGCATTTTAAAATAAAATTATACTTATATATTGAAAAAAACACTTAGATTCATACCAGTCACACTATTTGTTAGATTGATGTGAGGTTGATTCTTACATCTCTAAAATCATGTATATATCATATTACTAATGTGTCAAAATAATATGAATTTATTTTCTTGGTTTTGAGTACATCACTTTTATTTTTTACTAAAATGTCATTTTAAGCTGGAAACATGCACTTTAACTCATTCCTATCAAATCGAGTGTTCATTTGAAAAGATAACAATTCCTACACATCATGAATGAATTATAAATTGTTGTCCTAAATTATAAATACAATCCAATACCATTTTCTCATTTTCCAGTGAGTGGCACTTTTTGAACTAAAATGACGATTTTAAACTGATAATGGACACATTGAGTCAAACAGGACACATAGTGTATCATATTGAGGTTCAGTAGATTCCTACACATCAAAGATGACTTATGGATCTTTTTTCTAAAGTAATAGAGCAATATGAATGTGTTTTTCGGTTTTGAGTTGGTGAGGTGTTTTTTTACTAAAATTGATGTCAATTTTAAATCAAAAGATGTACATTGAGTCATATTGGTCACACTGTGTGTCATATTGAGGTTGGATAATTCTTACACATCTTAAATGGCTTATGTATCATTTTAATGACATATCAAAACAATAAGAATACCTTTACTTGGTTTTGAGTCCATTGTTTTCCTTTTATACTAAAATGTCCTTTTAAACTTGAAACACACACTTTTACTTATACCAATCACATCGTGTATTGGTTTGACATGAGAAAGAGTCCAAAATGTCAAAAATGAAGTATGAATAAATTTCCTAAATTATCATGAAATTATGTGTGTGTTTTCTCAGTTTTTAGTAAGAGACATTTTTTGAACTAAACTGTCGATTTTAAAATGACAGCAGACACATTCAGTCATAATGGACACATCATGTATTATATTTAGGTGCAGATGATTCCTACACAATAAAAATTACTTATGAATCATTTACCTAATGTAAAAACAACAACATGATTTCATTTTCTAGGTTTTGAGTAGGTCAGTTCCCCTTTTATTAAAATTGGTGTCATTTTTAAATAGAAAGACAAACTTGGAGTCATATCGGTCACACCATGCATCAAATTGAGATATTAAGTATTCCTACATGTATAAAATGACACATGGATTGTTTGTATAACATATCAAAACAATATGAATGTGTTTACTCAGTTTTGAGTTGGTTAGTGGTCCTTTTTATTAAAATTTATGTCATTTTTAATGAAAAAGATTCATTTTGAGCTATATTTGTCACACCATGCATTGTATTGAGGTACTAATGATTTTTACACATCTCAAATAACTTATGGATCGTTTTCATTAAGTGTCAAAACAATATGAATGTTTTTTACCAATTTTGAGTAGGTCAGTTTTCCTTTTTATTAAAATTGATGTCATTTTAAAGAAAAGGGCGTACATGGAGTCATACCAGACACACCCTGCACTATATTAAGGTATGATTGATTCCGATATGTCTCAAATTACATATGGATCATTTACCTAAAGGTTCAAAAGAGTATGAATGTGTTTTCTGGGTTTTGAGTTGGTTAATTTCCTTTTTTAATAAAATGGATGTCATTTTTAAATAAAAATATACACTTGGAGTTATACTAGTCACATTGTGCGTCAGATTGATGTATATTTGATTTCTACACTTCTAAAATTACATGTGTATCATTAAAATAAATTATAAAAACAATATTATTTTTTCTTATTTTTGAGTACAACATTTGTTTTTTTACTAAAATGTAATTTTAAAGTTGAAACATGCGCTTTTAATATTTATTGATCACATAATTTATCAGTTTGGTGTGAGATTATTTACTACATGTAAAAAATTACTTATGAATTGATTTCCTAAATTGTCAATAAAATATGAGTGTGTTTTATTTGTTTTCAGTGAGTTACATTTTTTGAACTAATATGTCGATTTTAAACTGATAATGGACACATTGAGTCATCGAGGTCATGGTGTGCATAGAATTGAGTTGGGTAGGATTGTTAAACATATAAAATGACTTTTTAATTGTTTCCCAAAAGTATAAAAACAATCAAAATATGTTCTCTCAATTTTGAACATGTCAGTTGTCCTTTTTACAAAATATTAATCTCAATTTTAAATAAAAAGAAACACATTGAGTCAGATTAGTATCCTCTTGTTTTGGATTGAGGTGTGAATGATTCCTATACATCCAAAAGTCACAAAAAATATCCTAAATTATAATGTTACCACATTTCTATAACCTTTATATGTGAAACTACCAACACTTCATATTGAAACAATGTTTTTTGCTGAAAAACATTTATCATTGTAAAAATTCAGAAGAGTATAGAGATTCAACAATGAGAAAGTGTTTTCATCCAATAACATAAAATCAATATTTAGTTTTGGAAGGTTGAGAAAAAGGTAATAGAAATAAAAAACATGGAAACATTGGCAGAAAGAATCATTTTATCTCTTTTGTAGATTGTTATAGATATTTGAAATCAAAATATGAATTCCCAAAAGATTTGTTAAAAAACTAAATAATTATTAGATAAAAATGATATGTAAATAAACATACAAATAGTAGATAAAATAATGAAAAAGTTAGTTAAATAAGTAGTACGAATTAACCTTTTCTGGATGGTAGTATTCATTTTTGATGTATTTCATTATTTTTTTAATCTCTATTACAGGCTCTAAGTCTAATCACTCACAAGAATGAGCTTCTTCAAACAAACCACCCCAACTCTAAAAATAACAATCTAATTGTATAATAACACAATTATTATATGAGTAATAAAAAAATAAACATAACTATTAATTAATTCATTGAGTCTATGGATAATGAATTTGCAGTGTAAACATTATTGACCATATGGATATTCCATCTGTAAAACAAGAATTGTGCTAAAAATGCACAAATAAATCTCACTAAAAAACAATAAATGAGTGAGGAGGATGAGAAGAAAACAAGATACATTGGATTGAATCTTTGAATAATTTTAAAGAAAGTAAAGATATCCTATTGGGTTTATAAAATATTCATTTCGTATAATAAATAAATAAATAAACATAATATATTCATAATCAAAGATGAATGCCTCCCAATTTTGAAAATTACATGGATGGTAATCAGAGATTCCTAAGGGTGGTACCAAAAGGAAATGATCAAGAATGATATGTTTTTATATAAGATTAAATTAAAACATATATATTGTTTATTAGATGTGTGATGAAATAAATGAAGTGAATTTTAAGAAGTATTAATGAGTAGATTATCATTTCAAAGATGGTTATATTTTTATAAACTACAAGAAGTAGATTAAAGGATAAATTCAATGAATAAAATTCTGTTGGTGATCAAAAAATTTCATTTTGAATTCAAAGTAGTAAGACTCTAGGAAAACTCATTTTTACAAGAAGATCCAATATCAATTGGAGAGTCTGAAAATGATGGTAAATGGATCAAATCTATACAAGAGGATCTTGATATGAATAAGAAAAATGTGACATGGGAATCTTGATCTGAATAAGAACAATTAATGCTACTTATGGATCATGTTTTTTCATATATTATTCTAAAAAAATCCGTTTGTTTAAAAATAGAGGATTTTTTTAATTAATTTTTTTTCTTAATTTTTTAAAACTCATAACATAAAAGTTCATGGTAATTTTTTGTAATGAAACATATTTTTATGTGATTTAATTGAGATGGTCACATATATGGGGCGTCATATTACCACTATAAGGACATAAAAATGGATTTAAGTTTATGTTAGTAAACCCTAAAATTAAATAGAATTAAGAATACCCAGTGAACATTTCATTTCATCGATTTATTAAATCCAAATTAATAAAGCTGACTTGAAGTGGGATTATAAAGGTGTGATGATTTTATCAATGAAAAATAATTTTTATTTCAACCAAATACATTCTATTAAAACATGTTTTTTTAATTTACATAAATAAATGTTAATATTTTACCTTTTAAAAATGAGTTAAATCTAGTGGTATATGATTTATTCTTGAATGATTTAAAATATTCTTAAAAATTTATATAATATAAAAATTTTCTTAATAAATAAGTTACTTTTCAAAGAAAATATTAAATTTATAAATTTTTTGATAAATCCAAAAGCATTTAGAACAATAAATTCTGTCAACAATTTACTATTCATTTGCACCATGTAATGAAACTGTATTTTGTTTCTTAAAACACCATAATGTTGAGGTTCCTCCTAAAAATGACTCATTCCAATTTTTTATTTTATAACTATATTTCAATAACCAAAATAAATATATCAATTAAATTTTATCACATAATCAATTTATCCTATCTGATATAGTTTATGGATTATAGAACCATAAACCTATTTGATTTTTCTTTATATCGAATTTAAGTCATATTATTTAAATTCAAATCGAAATATTTATAAAAATTGAAAACACAATATTTTCTCTAGAATTAGTCAAAAAAATAAAAAAATAAATCAAGCATATATAATTGTTTTCTCATATAATTTTATGGATTTTTACGAATCATTTTATTATTAAATTTCAAAAGTGACCCCTAAATCTATCCAGCCTCATTAAATACTTCACAATAACCCTAAATAAATCCATTAAGATTACAAAATATTTAAGTTCTAATTAATATAGAAAAAATATTCCGGAAAGTATCATTATATAGTTGTTCCCATGTGTCAGATATTTCATCATCCATTTTTTGAAAAAAAATCTTTCAGAATTAACTTCCAAATAGAATTGGATAACCCTATATTTCAGTTCATCCTCACTCTAAACACTCAATGCCAATTATTTCACAACATTATATAAGATCCCAATGATGTTAGATATTTAATCATCCATGTTATTTTCTATGTAATATTCCTAACCAATGAAAACACTGACAGCTATATGGAATAATTTTCCAAAATCTTATGATTACAAAGAGGTAGATGTCATGGAATATAGGAATTAATATCTTATTATACCTCCCCAAAACATGACCCAACATTAGGTTTGACATATTTCAAGTCACACTATACCAATGTTATCCTAATGAGACTCACATGATATAGGTGAACACGATGCTTCAATATATCTAAAAATAATGAATTTTGTGTTGTTTTATTATAGGATTGTGTAACTATACTTACTGGGATACACGGATTTGGGATGAGAAGTTTAAGTGTATAACCAAGGGAAATTAGAGATATAAAAAAACTTGGATTTCATTAGATATGTGGTTGAGTTCAACCCTTGAATTGCTCGAGACTTGGATTCGAGACTTGGAATAGTTGGAGACTTGATTCTAGCCAAGATTAGAGATTGGGTTCGATAAAATGAATCACTGGAATCATGTCTCTTCCGTAGAGATCTTCAGATATCGTGAACTGGTTCATGATGGTCAGGGTTATTAAAATAAATCGTGACACTTTTATCAGCAGTTTAAAAAAACTACTAAGAAATATACCTTTTATCTATGTTATGTTAATAAGTGTTTATAAAATGAATCTTTATCAGCATTTTTTAGCACTAATAAATATAGATATTTATCAGTGAAAATGTTTTAGTGCTGATAAAGATTCATTTTATCATCACCTTTTTAGAACTAATAAATATCTATGTTTATTAGCACTAAAAACTCTAACAAATACATATAATACCTTTTTAAAAAAATCTTTTTAAAAAAGTTATATTTATTATATATAATTATAATAATTTTAAAAATATTTTTTATAAAATAATAATTCTACAATTCTTTGAATATATGATTAATTGTTTATAATTATATAAATACTTTTTAAAAAATTATTATTTATATAATTATATATAATTATATAATTATATATATATATTTATATATTTATATATATTGATATAATTATATATATAGATATAAACCTAATAAATATATTAATTATTTAAATAAATTTTTTATAAATTTATAATTAATTATTAATTATTATATAAATACTTTTTTTAAAAATATAATTTATTTATTTATAATTATAAATGTATAAAAACAGTAATTATACATTTTTAAATATAATTATTTCCATATTTTTTTACAAATGTATTTTTAACATTATTAATGAATATTCAATCTTATTTTCATGAATTTTAAAAATGATAAAAATTGATTAATTAAAACTGAGTACAATATATTAAAAATTTAGACAAGTTTGATTAAAATAACTCATTATGAAATGGATATAAATTGAAATAGATATGAATACATAATGAAAATATTAAAACATCTTAAATATATATATATATATAATATAAATTGATTAAATTCCAAGAAATATATTTGTGTGTGTGTGTATAAAAACTCATTCATTACATACATGTAAAATCAATATAGTCTGTTTGATCTAAGTTATAAATTGAAAAATCAAATGACAATCAATTGCTTCCATTACACGATGCAATTAGTGAGTATTTTTAATTCATATTATTTTTTAATCCTAACCCACTATTCACTAAATATAATACTATTTAATATAAAACATATATAATATTTTGTATTATATAAATAATATTTATATACATCAATTTATATATAAATATATATTATATGTATTATTTTTTAACATTATCAATAGTAATATAATTAATAAAACAGTTAATATTTTTCTCAGTTTATTTTTTTAATTTTAATTTTTCTAATTTTCTTCTTGCATATATCTATATATTTAATACATTATATTTATTAGTATATATAATGTCTATATATTATATTTAATTTATTCATTTTTATAAATAATTATTTAATTAATAAAATTATTTTTATTATTATTATAACTCATTTTTATTTTTTATATATTTAATTATTTCATTTTATTTATTTTAACATTTATCAGTTTTAAAAAGGCACTAATAACAGATTCATTTATGAGTACAAAAATGAAGCACTGATAAATGGTTAAATTTATCAGTGCATTTTTAGCAGAGATAAAGATATTATTTATCATCATTTTTCTATAGTGCTGATAAATACCAATGCGGTTAAAATCAATTTTTATACTAGTTTTACACACGATAATGAGTTTCAACAAACCCTTATATATTATTAATGTTATTTTTTAAACATGCATGTTACAACCTATCCATTAATCACAGAATTATGATTAGTAATAACTACATTTTAAATATTTTTTATTATTTTATATATATAAATAAAACAGGTTTATAAAAAAGATTAATTTTCTGAATAGTCTTTATATGTTTTAAAAATACTATTTTCTAAAAAAAATGGTTTTTATTTCTTTTATGAACAATAAAAAAATTATTTTCAAAACTTTTAAAAAATATTTTTTATAAAATTAAATCATCATGTCAAAATTAACTCAGGGTTATTTTTTGAATCCTTATGAAAATATTAATTTATCAGTCAATGCTAAAAAATACTAGTTTTTATTTAAAAATGTCTTTTCATTTTAAAAAATATATATGGTTCATTTTTGTTTTAAAATAAGTTTAAATTTAAAATTACCTCAATTATGTATCAATTAATTAAATTAAATTATTTGAACGAATCTTTATATTTAATTTTGATATACAAAATTTTTAATCTTTTAAACATTTTATCATTAGGTAACCTCTTACTCATGACGTATTCAGTTTTAATTTTAAATAAAATCTTTAAATTTTTGTGTATATAATTTGTATAAATGTATCCCAAATTTTGAATTAGAATATCATTTATTATCAAATAATTTGAAATTAATTTTATACCCTAATTATTAGTAAAAATAGTAAAAAAATTATTGTAGATAAATTAAAAATGGGTTTACCAAGCATTAAACTAAAAAAAGGATAAAATGACCCAAAAACATTTACAATACCGATTTTCTAGAAATTTTTAGAAGGTATATATTCTATTATCTATTGTGGTATATTTTGGTTTCTTTTTCTAGGAGGAAAATGTGGGTACAGATATTTATTTAAAAAAAATTACAAGTGTCCCACTTACCTAACTTATTAAAGACCTCCCCTAATCCAATCATATTTAGACATGTAAAACAATTTTATTCAGCCAATGCATTTCAAAATAACTACTTTATTTCCCTCCTCACATACTAGAAGATGTATTATTTTCTTAATTCCAGCCAAAGAAACCTTTTGGTGCAGACCATAAGATGTTGTCTGAAGAAGATGCAACACCCCTAACAAAGTGTTTTATATTATTTCTTCATCCACATCCTTCAATTATTATGAAACAAAAATGATATAATAACCCCAATATATTCAATATAATGATATATTTTTTGGTTATGTTCATTACCTACAACCATTCATTCTTTCATCAAATAGGATATGAAATAATTATTTTTGTCTACGGAGGACTACTACCTCACGAACCGATGTTATTAGTTTTCTATAACTTCCTATCGCAGATGGATATAACGATAGATTAAATTATTATATATGATATTTACAATATTATTATAATTATAGAATTATTATATCACATATACCATATTAATTTCTATTTTTTGAGAATACGATAAAGTCGCTTGTGTGTGCGGTGGACTATAGCCTCATGAAGAGATATTATTTGTTAAAGCTTTATAGGTAATGTAAAAAAAGAATGGTTATAATTAAATTATTTGATATATATGAAATAAAAATTATTTTTTATTTTTAATATAAAATTTATCATTATTTATTTAATTCCCTTAAGAAAATTTAAATAGTGTTCATGGATACGTACGAACTACTATCTCCATTAATGGTGTTTGTAATTTTACATCTCTAAATAGTATGAATTACCCTGAAAAATATATACTAAATATATATGATATTTATATCATGGATAAAATTATATATTTTATTTAAAAATAATCGATTTAAGAGAACCAAAAATAACAAATCAAAACATAAATGAAAAACAAAGTAGTTATTTCCCAAAGCGTGACTTTAATATGGAATTATTTGTAAAAGGTTAATAAAAGGTCAATATAAAATCAAAAATGGTATCATATATATAATTATGGTTTTTTAAAATATTTATAATATACTTATATTTATTATACATGATTTTTTAACTTATACTAAGGAATTAAATACTTAAGGTAATGAATTTCAAATTCACTTTTATTTTCTATGAGACACAAGAAATATTCACAATGTGTTTCTTTTATTTGGTGTATATACTACCCATTAAAGTATTTTATGATTATTATCATTAAAATTATGGTAATTTGTTTATAAATTTTATAATATCTCTTTAATAGGTTTTTGGGTTCAAAACATACCAAATTTGTAAGATATTGTTGTCTCAATTTTCCTTCCTTGATACAAATGTTATGTTATTCACTTAACTTATTTTATAATGACTATATATATCCCCTTATACATTTTATATCATGAATATATTTATCATCATGATATTTTATGTTCAATTTAAATTAATTCATTCATGGTTCTTATAATTAAAATTTACCAAAGTGGTAATGATTTTATGTTTCTATAAAATCATTTAACAATATTTTTTAAGATTATATTTTTGATGATGAAATATTATAATATATCTCCCAATAAAATTATTAATTTTCTTCTCCTATTCTTATTCCATTGTAAAACATATTTTCCAATTATTCTCCTCTCTTTATTTACTCAAGATTTCAAAAGAACATTTTTAAGATAAATCGTCTATATTTAACCCTTCGGTTGAAATCATGTTCTTAAAAAACCATGTTTTCTAAAAAGTGTTCTTACATTTTTCTAAAATTTATAAAATTAATCTATTAAGTAAAGTTTTAGAAATTTTAGACTTTTAAAAAATTAAATAAATCTTCATATTTTTTTCTAAATAATTATAGTTTATCATTTATCAAAAATATTAAAGGAATTTTCATTTCAATGTGTACGGTATGAACATAATTATCTACTATCATGAAAAATAACGTTTTTGAAGATTTTATTATAATATTTCAATTTTATTTTCAAATAAAATGATTTTAAAAATGTTTTACATTTTTAATGTTATTCATTAAAATAAAAAATTATATTTTCATCTTTAAATGTTTTAAGTAATTATTGAATCATCCTTTATAAGCTTTAAAGGTTATTTTCAAAGAAAATAATTAATAAAATATATTTTTTAATTTTTAGTTTTGAAATTTTATTTTCAAAGAGAAGTTATTTTTCTCAACAAATGTTCTAATTGATCATTCAAAATCATTTTACTTCTAAGATAACATCCTTTGATGATAATTATCTTTTACCAGAGATATGATCTAATGATACCATTCTTATTACTTCTCTAAATGGTTTATTTTTATTATCACAATATTCTTAAAAAACTCTTTTCTCTTCCATAGGGTATACCTTTATAAAATTATTATGAAACTTACTTCTTTTCATGTGTTATGCTTTGAAGATATTATATAATGATTATGAAACTTGTAACTTTTCCACTGGTTATTATAAGATGAAATTAATATGAAACCAATTTTAGTTAATGTTATATTATATGATAAACATTATATGGTCTTATGGAACACATATTTATGATTCTTATTATGTGATAGGTGGGACTTATATCTCCCACCAGTTCATTGTGTAATGATTTATAATTCGTGGCTTAGACAGGTATGGAATTGGAATTGAACCTAGTTCAGTAAGGGATTTTTTTCTATTATGGTCTTATGATTGAACCTTTTACACTATTATGGTCTAGGGAGTGAACCCATTCCACTATGATATCCTTTATAGTGATCCTTTACTATTATGGAAATTATTTTCCAAACTTTTGTACATGTCATATTTCTATTTTGTATTCTACTGTTATTCTCTCATGGTTTAGGTTCTTTGATTTCCTTATTTTTAATTTCTTAGTAACATCCAATATATATTTTATGACTCAAGATTATGATCTTTGATATGCAGGGTATGGTTTTCAAATTTTATTCTCATGATCTCATACCCTTATTCTCATGTTATGCTTACATATCTCCCTTTTTAACCATAAAGAGAATCTGAGCTCACCCTTTCTTATGTTTCTTTTCCTCGTGTTATAAATAAATGTATTATATATTATATTTATAATAATAGTGTTAGTTTTGAAGAAAATAGGATGAGATGATGAAATTCACATATGATCCAATTTTTTATGTTTCCAAAGGTATTTTACCTTTACAATCCTCATGAATGTATTTGTATAATGTAATGAATGTTTTTCTAAAAATATGTAATATATATATATGAAATTCATAGTTTATTATTCATTCATTTCTCACCCAAATAGAATACCCTCTTTATTTGATTTGTGAACTACTATATGGAAGGATTCCACTTTTATAGATGTGAGGTTATCCTAATTAGTTTATATGCATGAATTTTTCTTAAATATTATAAAAATATTTTGATTCCACTCACTTTAATTATTTTAAAATAGATGCTTTATTATTCTCTAGTTTATTGTCCTTCTAAAACTATAAAGATGAATCATATCTACTCTTTATACAGAGTTTAATATTTTCATTTAGAATCTAAAGGAGAGTGACCTATTAATGCGTGGTTAAATTATTTTTCTTCAAAATGAATATCACAACAATGTTAAACTCATCTAGATGAAAAAAATTATGCTATAGAATTATCTTTGTAATATATTATATTATTGATTATTTAATCATTTATATATAGTAATTGCACTCCACCCACTTCGATCTTTATTCCTTCAATGAACATGTTGTGATTTTTGAAACTCTATTGTTTCTTTCCTCTCTTCATCCACTCTTTAAAATAAATATGAAATGTTTATCTTCACTACATATCCTAAACTACCATAATAGAATATATAATAATATTACGACCTTTATAAATTCAATAAAGGTTAGGATTGAATATATTCTACTAAATCCATAATATTAATCCATGTTTCCAACTCATTTAGACTAGTCAAAACATGCATCTTCAGGTCTAAAAATCACCAAAAGTAGTGTATAGTGGTGGTTTATTAAACCACTGATAAATATTTTTAGATAATTTAGGGGTGAAATATTAAAAATCACCACTAAAACTTTTATTTTTTTTCAAAAACCTGACAATTCTTCCCCAAACCCCCCACTCCCCTAACCAAAGTGACCTCCTGAAGATCATCTCTCATTATGCCTCACTGCCGGTCCCGAGCATCACTGCCCCTTGGCATGCCACGCCACTGGACTTGAGCCTCACTACCATTCCCAAGCCTCACCTCCCCTTACTCCCTTTTATCATATCAATTTTGGATTCTAACATATTATATCATCACAAAACATATACTCATTAATCAAGGTATTCTCTTCTGCTAATATTTTATCTTTTTCTATTTTTGTTTGGATGTTCATTCATGTGAACCCCTCTATTTATTTCAATATAAATGTAATATACATCAAAATAAAAACCTTAATAATTATGAAATGTAATGAATTTCATTTTTTCAATTTAAAATGTCATATTGTTCATGCTAAAATATCATTTATTTATTTATGTGATTGATGCATTTTTTATGCTTCAGGTGGTCCCTGTGGGGTTTTTACCATTATTGGTGGTAATTGGGTTTGCGTTAGAGTGTGTTGTTCAGTGAAAAAATAGTTGGTTGTAATGATATGTGACGTTGGATTATGAGTGATATAGTTCTGTTTTAATCATGCATGTGGTGATGATGTTTGATGCTAGAGAATGGAGTTGTTATGTGAATTATGTCTGGGTTTTTTTATTGGATTGTTTGTTTCCTATAAGTTATATATTGATTGAAAAGTATCCTTCTCAAATTAAATTAACTTCACATGTATTATGTTTTTTGTGGATGGAAATAAATGGATGATAGAATAAATTATATTTTTCATGATGAAGGTGCATTATGTTTTCCTATGGAGCATGTTTATTTTTTAAATGAATAAATCATAATAATATGTTGTTTTGATATTAACCATGTAAAATAATTTAATAAAGGGAAAGTTTATTATTTTGACATGGATAATGTCTATGGTTATGATGTAGAGAATTTGTTTCAATAATTAATTGATTTCATTGTGATTACCTTTGGTTTCCTTATTTTAAATTTCACCTGAAAAACATTGATTTTTTATGAGTATCATATGAAACATTTGGGAATTATCTTATAGGTTTCATCATGAAACATGTCTACTAGAATCCATGTTGGGTCATCAGGTGCCAATAAGGATACCCCAATACATAACCTCACATGTTTTGATCAATTATAGTGATACATCTATTGTAGCCAAAAGTCATTAGAGTTTCATCATAGAATGTAATTTAAATAATGAGTACTAACCATAATAAAAATCATAATGTAATTTCATCACAATACCTAGTTCTAATAATATAGAAAATCCCTTACATATAACATGATATTTGAGGATAGAATCTCAATATCCAAACTCTCTCACAAGTTGAATCATTGCCTCTGGGTAGGGTCTCATGGACACATCTTGTATCCACTAGTGAACATCGAAAGTAGTCTAAGGAGGGTATAAAAATTTCCAAACTCCCAAAAAGACAATACAAATTCTTATAAGATATGTCCCATGTCTAGTTACATATACATAGAGTATTATTAGATGTGGTTCGAGGAGTGAATCATAATATTTGATCGACCGTATGAGCTGAACCACACAAACATGAGGTATATACCATAGATAAACACGCAAAGAGAGAGATATATATATAACTCTTGAAAATATGAGAACCTCTAAGATGTATCTCTACACATTGATCCTTATGTATCAATTTATAGACCTCATATCAAACATAAACATCTACTACATAGCATCGATAATGATCTCATGTTCTTATGTCGCACTTACATCACAACTCATTTTGATCCTCATGGGTTTATCACTATCCTGATATCACTGGATTCTTGTTCCCCTTCCCATCATTTACCAAGAAGTAATTCCATATATTAACTAACCAATATTCACTTTGTTCCTCCAAGGTTACCCATTTAAACATTATCTAAGTCTTACATGGCTTTCAGTCAAAATTATTACTTATATAATGATATATCCTCACTCTCTCATGATCCCCACACTCAAGAGAGATTATTACCACAATTACAATCACCTAGTTACACTACACACACCCAAATAGAGTGACTATTCTCTTCTATGATCCACTAAAAAAGATACCCCAAGACCAATAACTTATCACGAGCTATTAGACCCATTCCCATATCCCAATCTTCTCGCTCAAGGATTTTCAATATTATAAGTACATTTCCATATCTTATCCTATATAATTCCTATGGACCTAAGTTAATTAGTATATTTCACAAGGACAGCCCCTTATAATCCCTTCATGTATCTTACTAAGGTTCATACCATTTCAAAAACAACTCACTCCATAATCCAAGACAAATTTATTTTCCTTTAAAAAATTATAGATATCACTTCCCTTGTGTAATAACCCCCAAGAAACTCTCAAATCCCCCACCCAAGCATGAAATACTCACACTACTACATATACACCATATATCCCTACTCACTGTTAAGCCTTTAAAGTTCCTCACACCATGGGAATATTCCTTTTGGATTTTTACCGTTTTTATATGTTACTACATATATCAACCATTTCATAATTTAAGATAGGAGTCATGTCTTTTTTTAGTCTTTTCCAACTATATATCAACATGTTTCACACAACCTTCTTTGATGCTTTATTTTAGACCATGAAATAATTATATGTCAATTGTGGGTATTTTATGAATAGAAAAGAATATTTGAATAGAATATTCCAGAGAAGTCTACACAATGGATTGTAGTTAGAATGAAATAGAAAACCTTATTTGAAATGATTCATTATTTATCATTGTTATGTTTATTTTGTTTGTTAGTACTATACATTTGTTATTATTTATAATTTTTTCTATATAATTTTTTCGAATTATATGTTATGAATTTAATTTCGTTTGATTAAATGACATGAATTCCAAGGAGGAAGCACTATATTGTTCCATAAACCACATAGATAGAGGATGATACATCTATCTCCCTCCCTAAAACAACTGATACACCATCTATTTACCCCCCCCCCCCCGAACCATCTCTCACACCCTCCGTGAGTATCCCATCAGCATCTCAGTTGACCCCTTTTCATTCTGCAGCCTTAGTAGTGAGGGAGCAGGGTGCCACTCTTAGTTCTTTGCGGGGATACTGGGGCATTACTATTATAGGTAAAAATTTTAAAATGAATACATTTATTTCACTTTTTTTATAGTAACTGTTTGTTCATAAAAGTTGGAGTCAATGAAACTATGGAGAAAAATATGAAAAGTTTATATTTATGGAATCTGATTGGACTAAAGATAGTTGTCCTATTTGATTTATATGGGGTCCTTATGGATGAATACGTATGATTAATTGGATATATTATAGATCATCTGGCTGTATAGCTAGTTTCACTTCCAATTATGTATGATGATTGGGGGTATATGCCTTCATCTTGGAAGAATGATGTTTTTGATTCACAAATTAAGTAAATTTTAATAAATTATGGTGTAAATTGAAGGTCAGTATTTTATTAAATTGTAATATTTTCAAAATTAATTTCTTTGTACAGATCTTTTTACACATTACAGTTGTTGATGTGCTAGCATGAAAGTGGACATTGAAAAATCTTTGAAAAAATGGAAAGACATTAAATGGAGATTGTGGGGTGATGTCAAAGATACTTAGTTGAGTGCCGAACAAATGTATGACAAGGTACCCAATTGGGGTACCTAGAGAGAAATGGAATGTTTTTATTGACAGACATCGTGATAAGAAGCACATGGTATTTAAATATATATTATTATATTAATATCATTTTACATTTATACATGTATATGAAAAGTATATGACATTGCATACATTACTATTAAATTACATTTCATTTTTTTGGGATCTTTCAAGTAAGAATTTATTGAGTCAGGCTATGAAAATCATTCCACACACGGTGGGGTCAAATAGATTTTTTAGAATTTGATCTACTCTGGTAATATTTTCACTAATTTAAATATTTATAATACATTTTTATCTATTTAATATATTAATTTTTTATTTATCCTTTTTCAATGCAGTCATAGAGTTTAGGGCACCATGCATCCTGAACAGAAGTGCGGTTGGATGTTTATAAAATCTAAGGGGTTTTTTTTAATGATCCTGCTAAAGAAGTTGGGTTATGAATTCATTTTTCATTATAATAAATTATTATCAGTTACCACTATGTTAATATATATTTATTCTAAAATGAATGATATTTGATTTATAGGTTAAAATTAAATAACTATGGGATGTCAATCCATCACAGTACTACTCAGTCTCCCAGAATGACCTAGTAGGTAAAGTGTTTGGGAAGGAGCATCCTGGTTCAGTATGTGGGATGGGTTTGGGACCCTTACAATCTAATGTTTTTAACAGGGCATTGGAGATTAAATTTTTAACTACTCCTGGTTTAATTTCATATTCTTGGAGATGTTACATTTCTATAAAAATTAAAATTCTGGAATAGGGGGTGTAGATATCATCTTTGTAGAAATCATTGTTCGATTTATATCAGAAGATGACCGAATTTTCCCCAGTGATATTGCATTGATGAATGGTACTGATCAGGTAAATCACACAACTTCAAATCATTTAGTTTTAAAAAAATTTATTGGTTTTAAGTTTAAATATAAATATATAACATTATTTAATTTTTATTACAATTATCATAAAAATGAATGTAGCAAAAAGTAGAGATAGAGGTGGAGAGGGAAAAAAATTATTTTCATCATTTAATAGTGATTAGTGGTCTTGTTGACATGTTGGAAAAATATGGAAGCATAGGTTTTGTTCATGTATCATGTATCATGTATCATGTGGGTTATAGATTTGTTACCAAAAATTTTCATGACCTAACATTTTCATGATTCTCCATGTTTGATAAAGGAATTGGAATTTGATATGCCTTAATGATTTACTAAGTTAGTGATTCTAGAATTGGTGAAGTATGAAGTTATTGGGGTATAAAGTAATCTATGTTCCATATGTAATATGGAGATATTTAATAGTTTCATTTGAGTTTTGTCAGGGTGTGTGTGTTAGTAGTTTGTAATAACTATTATGTCATTTATTTGATTCATTTTATTCATATTTGAGTCACAACCCCCATAGCTATGTAATTCTAGGATGGGGTCCATAAATGTTGGGTCGACCATTGAACACATTAAAAACATGGGAATGATCACTTCTAACAAGAGATATTTTGAGGTGTGTTCCCCAGATTATAGGTGGGCCTATTTTGGCCATGCGTCATCACTATAGGGGGGAATAATACTTGGAGGATGATGGAGATCCAAATTGGGAGCTACACCACTATGTGCTTGAGCACATTGAGTGAGCCTATATATAAGATAGATGATCATTTAATTATCCTATTATCAACTAGAATATAGATATATCAACAATAAATTTTAATTTTTAATTGCCAATTTTGAGTTGTGATGATCCAACTATCACAATTTCCTATTTATGAAAGACCCCTATGTCCTAATGGTTTACCCAACACATTTAATATGTTACTTAAGAGAATATTACCCTTGGTCCTCAAATTTTTTGAAATGGTTGAAATCTAATTGAACAAGATCATATTGTTCACACTATATTTCCCTTTAAAATATCTCAAAAACCATTAAAATTCAGTTGTCTCAACCAAACATGTGCCTCAAGTGGTTCCTCACTGAACACAAACTACTTTTAGAAATAACTCATATTAAACTACTTTTGGTTTAGTATTTTTTTAGAACATTCAACATTAATATTTGTCATATCTAAAGCCATATTCTAACACCTTTTATACAAGGTACCCATAATGTCACTTGAAGAATGCTCACCACTCCTTGTAACCAACTTCTGGTGATGTCTCTTGATCTTACAAATTCTAACTCGTTTATGTCACCATTCCAAAAAAAAATCTTGTGAATTCCAGATCCAACACAAATAGATAATAAAAAGGTCTCTCAAGCCTAATGCATAAACACAAGATTCTCCAAAGTATGTATTTGAACCAGTACCAGGCATTAACCATGGAATACAATAGTAACTAGTTCCAATTATCATGAAACTCATTAACTAAAACAACCATCCAACGACCAATCCAATAGTCACATGAGTGTTACCCTCTAATATTTGACATTTGTAATCCATATCTTAAGGATTTTTATAAATCAATCCTTGTGTAAAACTCCCATGGATTCCTTCCGTCCAAGTAAAAGGGAATTTGTTTTAATTATTTATCTAAGTATATAGATGATCTCCCAACATACTTAGGATGGTGTCAATATATATGGAATGACTAAATCTAGAATAGGAGTACATCAAGTTTCAAAACATTACCCATTCATGGTCCAGAAATAAAAACATCCTAACATTTTTGGAAAATTATATTGATAGTCCTGTTTAGATCTTCTGATACACACTGCATGAAAACAAGTTATACTTTACATGAACCAACCCTTGATTCCACATCTCTCGATGATGTGTGACTAGGTCCAATAATGGGTCAACCACCTCAGCGCACCCTAAAACCCTTGTTGTACTTCTACGGTATATCTTAAAAGGGTTACACCCCAAAAAAATTATATCATATTTAACATGATGCATAGATGGAAGGCTCAGATCCCCATCAAAATTTGGTCAATGAAGAAACAATATATCTATTTCGAACTTACTTTTTCAAGAGATTCCCATCTTAATAGCTGGTGTTTTAATTAAGGTATTGATCACAAAGCCTTATATCCCAAGGATACCTTGTTAATTCATGCATAACCAAAAGATTACAATAATGAATCTCATCATTCATCAATGGTTGGGTAATCAACCAACCACCTTTACATCGTGTTTCCATGAATTCATAAACACACTACTGACTGGTAAAACCCATGGATCTCATATTTATTTCGAGCATGAAACTATCATCCATAATTATTTTAAACTCAAACCTATGTTTTAAAAGTCAATGCCATGTTCGAGATATGAAATATTGAATATACCAAATCATCAGATTCAAAAATTCATTCTAAAAATTTAAAATTGGTCCATTACAGTTGTTTCCCTATACATGAAATGACATAGTTTCGTAATACACATCATTCTCCCCACCTAAGGAATTTCTTGGGAAATATTTTATTGAAATAAAAAAACTTTTCATGCCATATTCTTCATTCACTACTGAATGTGGTTCCAAAACCAAGATAACACACTTATATTAATCATTCAGTTGAATTGACAAACACCATTTTCTACAAAGTGTTGTAGTATAGGTTTTCTCTTAAATGCATGCATAATTCTCTTACCGAGTCATGTTTAATCACTTTATTTGTATCAAACATAAAGTAAAAACTAAAACTAATCTACAGTGTTGTCGGACCCAAATATTTTTACAATTTTATCCTGAGCACTAGGATAAATCATCCTCATTAGGATATCTCAAGGATTCATCTTATAAGTTTGTGCTATATAGTTTGAAGGATTACAGCTCAGATGTTGGTTATATATAATTTAATGTCTTAGATTTAGATCTATAAAATGTTGTTAGATGGTTGAGATACTATGGTTTATATTATTATTTTATATGTTCTCATTACTTGGTTTTTTTATTAAACATGTTACATTATCGAATACTTAACATTATTGGATGGTTTATGTTATTATGATATATATTCTCTGGACATTGATTTTTTCAGGTTACTAGTATTGGGGATTTAGAATCTGTTGTATTTTTTTACTTGTAAATCTATATTTAGTGGTGTTTTAAATCACCGCCAATGAAATGAACAATAATTTGTGGCGGTTTAAACCACCACTATAGTCTGATATTCTTTTATCAGCAACTGTTAAAACTACTACTAAATAAATGTGTGTTATTTGTTTAATAGCTATTATGGTGGTTCAGCAAAGGATTTAATATAAATAAATGTAAAAAATAGCTGCATTTTAAACCTTTGAACAATATGCTTACTATGACACTTCCCAAAATACCGCCACTAAATCGAAGCAACTGGCACATTTTGGATGCTAGCACACAATTTAGTGGTGGTTTTATGAAATCATCGTAGAATTATATGGTGGTGGAATAAACTGCCACTATGAGGCACTTTTATTGTATTGTTAGCTGTACCCATTAATATCAATCAAATCCTTCCTCGTTTTAAATTAAAACTAAATCATATAGATATTATAGAAACTAACACTTCACCAAATGGTTTTCCTTTCTACAGTGGGATTTTATTATATTCTCAAAATTCTATGGCGTGGAAGCCACTGTTGTAGTGTGATTCTTAGTTGATAACAAGATCAGAAAACATCAGATACTCTCTCCTTTAAAACTCAAGGTATTTAAATTCATGATAATATAATTATGTTCGAATCCCATATTGGTTATAGTGTGATTTTATTCATTATAGCACATATCTATTCATTCTCATATGATTGAAAAAATATTACTTTTTCCCAAAAATACACCACATAAGAAGCAGTCACCATATTTTTTTATGGTAATTCATTTTTCTTATTAATGTTTATATTTTTTATGAATTGGATTATCTATTGTGGAATGATTACATTAACCTTATTATTCCATGGATACTCCAAAAATATTTGACAAATTATTCATAATGATATATATGTTGTTTTGGCGTAATCTACTAATAGTTAATCTTCCAGTGAAATACTCTAATGTTGTACTAGTTTTGAAATGATGTACATTATTGAAGAAGGATTCTAAATCAATTACTAATAAATAATGTAATTATAATATTAAACATTACTAGTTTAGTTTTTGTCACTTATTTTACGGATTAACACCTTAGTTATCACAACACTGACCATTTCATCTTTTTCAATTATAACTCCCTAATATGTGTGGTTACTCTTATTATAATGTATTTCTTAAACATTTATTCTTACACATCCCAGAGTTATTCTTAACCTTAACCTATATCAACTTAACACCCATCTCTATCATGAAATTAATCCTCCAACTCATTATTTTTACTCTTATATATGATAGGTTTCAGTTTACTTTCTTATTTCAAGGTTCAATACACTTTGAGTTCCACATTTATTTATTCATCTTTAACCACACTTGAAATGTGGGATATGACCTTATGGTGTGTAATCTATCGATGTAGAATTATATAGCTTTACAATATTCTTCCATGACATCCAATATTGCATTATATATACCGTTATGGCACAATATTCTCTTCCTTCACCAAAATTTACATTATGATTCACAAAATAATTCAATGAATTTTAACACTTATCATTAACCATGATATTTACAGATATCATGGAGTCCATACAATTGTAGCTACCTCTATATTTCCACTATGGTGGATTCTATACTTTCAAACAAATTCTATCATGTTCATCCTTATACTATAGTTCAATATTTATCAATTCCATGAAACCATTAATAGGTTTAGTTAACATTTAGGTTATCCATTTTCATTTTTATCCATGAATCTCTAAGTATCTTCATTCATTTTACATGTTCATTCAGGGTCAACAAGGCCCAAACTTATTTTCAATAAATTCAATACCAGACTTCTTGGTTGAAATAGTGAAACATTTTAAATAGCCAATTGGTTTTTATACTTAATATATAATGTTTTCTATTGAAATAAAATCACATAATCTAGTAATAGTTATCATTAATTCACAATATTTTTTAATGAATTCAGTGGTTATGGTTATGTATTTCTTATTAAAAACAAGTTTGAACTATTTAAAATGTTACAGTGCTCAAAAAATGAAGTGTAAAATCAATATTAGCATACCAGTGAGATACATAGACCATATCTAGTTGGGGATTTTTTAATTCAATAATTTATTAATAATATAACATATTATATTTTTTTAAAAACTAGCTCCTTAATTTAAACCCCTTAGTAATGGAGTATTTTAAAATATGAATAATAATTTATTAGACAAGGTTCAACCGATGATCGGTTAATGTAATCATCAATTATTTTTATATATTATTTTCATTAACTAACTATAATAATACTTAATTACAATCCATATAATACAATTATAACGACAGAATTTGATAAATGTATCAGTAAATGTCCCAATTTATCAGTCCTTAATATTTTTGGTTGTTAATATTTTGTGAAGTGTAATGAATTAGATAATAATGTCCCTAAATTTGATATACGATTATTTTTTAGTATCCTAAAGAAGATAAGAGCTGTTATTTTTATCATGATATTAAGAACAATGTGTTTTTGGTTTGTAATATAATATTTCTCATAAATAAATATATTATTTGAGGATTCAATAAGAGTAAAATTATGATTTGTGTTGTTCATTTCCAAAAAAAATATTTCTTCAGAAGGAAAGTTAGTTGGTTTCATAATAAGTTATGAAAACCAAATAAGATAATGCATCAGAAGAACCTCATAATAATTTCATAATATTATTTTATCCTAAGTGATATAAATTTATTATGGAAAATTATGATTAGTTTAAGTTTATACAATATGAATCTACCGACTATGAAGAATCCATCGAGTTTTTTAACAGAAAAAATGGTTAGATTCCATGAAATGTGAAATGGTTTCTATGTTTAAATATAAAATTGAAAATTTATTTAAAACCCCGAAGGGATATGTAAAATTTGGTATATAAATTGTTTTTAAAGAAAAATATAATGGATAATATATTGTTTACTTGTTAGGAATGATCGATGGTGAAATTATATAAAAATATTCATGGTATTTCCAATAAAGGAACCATCTCACCAATAGATTTGATAAAATCTATTAAGATATTTATTTCTATATAATTAAATATTGATTTTTAAAATTATAATATGTTTTTCAAAACCACATTAATTATTGAAAATATCCTTAATGATATCTATATGAAATAGTATGATGTTTTTTATGATCAAAATGACACTAAAGAAGTAAAAAAATGGAAAATATCCATTTATGAATTAGTAAAATCATCTTAGTTTTAGAATATTCATTTTCATATTGAAATTACTGATTTTAGATTCATCAAAATTAGATTTGAATCTTTTATATATAATTGGGTTAGTGAGAGAACTATCATATTTATAATATTGTATGCAAATTCCATACTACTTATTGAATATGATATACCTAATTTTAAATATATTAAATATCTTTCATGAAAATTATTGTCATGTAAATACATGAGTGAAGAACATTAAGTGGGTAAGAGGGATTTAAATATCGTTCCCCTCTAATTAAAATTTTCTTTTAAACAACCCAATATATTTATAATTCCATGTTTTTATTTAATTTAATTTACAATATCTCTTAAAATTTGAATCACACACACTAAATTTTATAAAAATATTAAATAGTTAGTGAACACATGGATTTTTATATGGCTTTCTGACACATGTAAGTCACCAACCCTTGGTGAAAATTGGGTGATATTACAATTCTAAAATACTTTTCTTATTATAACTTAATAAATTTTTGATCTTAAATATAATCACACCCTCCTATTACATGGTTTGTACCTCTCTGAATATTAAAACATTATTGAAAATCACTCATAAAACAAAAATTATTTGTAACAAACTCGCACAAGTTAACCTACCACATTATCGAGTCTTGACTTCCGTAAGATGTAAAGTGGGCTTGGAACACTATAGGATAGAAACAAATGAAAAAGGTATTAATACTACACATTGAGAATTATTTACCACCTTAAATCCAAAATATATATATATAATCAATTATTAACAAGAATATTGTATGAGGTATCTAAAAATTGAAAATTCATTTTAATCAATAAATAATTTTAATTTCTTAAAAACAAACCAAAAAATGCATATTAATGAAATTAAATGTAAAACAAATTGATAATAAATTACCAACAAAATTTAACCAAGTTTATAAATTATTTGATATTCACATAGATATGAGGAAAGGGGTTACACTATAAATAAAATCATGAAACACATAAATGCACGGAAGAAATCACTGAGGTTCAAATTGGAGGCCGTGTTGAGACGCATACGGTCAGCTACCACTAAGCTACACATTAAAATTATTAAGAGAGTTACAATGTGTCCACATTAAAAAATATAATACAAAATACCAATGAGTACCAAAATATAAAATTAACTAACTCCCTTTTACCTATAGAATCCTTCATATCCCTACATCCTCAAGGTCCAGAAATGATAAAATAATGGAATCTATCATAATAACCATGATCTACTTATCTGTTTCATGGATAACAAGAATACATGCACTTTAAAGTGTATATATATGTTATGATTAAAATCCCACAAGGATACCACGAATATTTTATACCATTATATTTATAAGATAAAAAATATATAATGAAAAAAAGAGTTTGAAGATTTCTTTTTTATATTTACTAGTAATAGAAAATTAGTACCATTTACACCTATGTTTTCCCTTTCAAATCCACCTTTACTAACTAAAAACCATAATTTTAATATTTATTTTTTAAAAAATAATAAAATACCAAGATTTTTTGTGTATAAGGATAAATACTAAGATGGGGTTTTAATTAAAATGATTTATTTTTTCTAAATTTATGTACTGAAAAATAAAATTATCTTTTTTACTTCACTATTTCAAAAAATTGAAACTTTATTAGAATATTAAAAAAATTAATTTAATATAAAAACCCATAAGAAAAGACTATTTGGATTACATGAGAAATAACCCTAACCACGAAAGGCAAAAATAAATAATATAAGATATTAAATAATCATCATAACTCAAGAATAATTTTTAATAATATACCACACACTTTAAAAAATATAATAAAATCACAAAAAATCATTAAAAACATACGAACATATAAAGATCAACATGGTAAAATACCCTCGGTACTAAGGATAGAATCATATAAGGACATGGGTGGAACCATTTACCTACCTATATTGAAATCCTAGAGTATTGACCCTTACTTTCCCTCAGCATCCTTATCAGGAGACAACCCTAATGATTGTGCATTATTTTAACTAGGCAATACCAGCATGTGGGTAATATTAACTAGTATAAAACTTATATCTAAAATTCTATCATATGATACCAATGTTTTTCTAAGATGTTTATAAATTAAAACTATGTCAATTAGTATTATAAAAACATATCATTATCAAACCACAATATAATATAAGAAATCATGAATTTAAATTAACAACCCACCCCCTTCACCATTTTTAGAAATTTATCTTGAATTAATAATATAACATCAGTATATATGTCATAATCCATTAATAAAACCAATAATAATACAAATTATAATCAATATAAATAATCAACAAGGGGATAAATAATCATTATAAAAGAAACTTTATAACCGAGAAAGGCATTAGACATTAAAAATAATCCTTTAAAGATGTTAATTAATATTCAAGAGACCATATGTCCTCTAAATTTAATTTTATTAAATTCAAAAAAACATTTCAATAAAATAAATAAATTCATCACCAAGGAATCCCAACTTTATAAATAATTAATAAATAAAAATCTAAACATTATTTTAGTTTTATTTAAAATTAAAAATCATAAACATTTACTGAAAATTGGTTTGAATAAGATATATTTAGATATTATACACATTTTATTTGTGAAATCATACTTTTATTTCATAATCTATAAAATTATAATCCCAAAAAACTATTCATGAATTAAACATATATATTATATAATAGGATTATTTGATTTGGAAAAAAAATTGAAAAAGCAATCACTCAATGATTCATAAATGAATGTAGGGGTATAGAAAAAATACCTGAAAGCAATTAAAGAAATTATCCATTTCCACTAACAAGAAACAAAGTTATAATTAGTAATCTTTACACCATTTGAAAAGTCAAAAAATTTTAGAAACTACATTCTATAAAATCATCTAACATTATCGAATAGGGTTAGAAGATAGAAAATATAAAGAAGTAAGGACAATACGAGAGATAGAGAGAGATTATAAGACCTAATATTTGATTTGGAAGAGAAATATCCAAGGTAATAAAGGAGGAAGACCCAAGGATTTAAGAAGGATAATAGATTGGTTATAAGTCCCCCATGGACATCACCTTCTCCCCCTAAAAACCAAAATTATAAACCCATCTTAAAAAGAAATAAAAAATTAATGTTATAGAAAAATATAAGGTTTGGATTTATGATTTTCTAAATCATTCACCAATAATATAATTGTTATTGGATGAATTTTATATCCACTACATGGTTAGGCTATATGGTTTTTCCAATCATGTTTCTATATTATTTTTTCTAGTTAATTTTACAAATTTTCAAACAATTAGTTATGAAACATAAAAAAATTAATTGAAATTAAAAATAATAATAATAACACATATAAGTGATACTTTTGTTTCAAAAAAATAATAATAGAGAAGATATTATACCAATAAAGCTCTCTAATGGAATTTTTTTGAGGATAACATTTCTCTTGTGAGTGTAGTAATGTAATTAGACACACCTTTATCCATATAATCCATAATGTCTATAATACCAAAGATGATAAATTTATATAGTGAATATAAGAGATATGGATCATATCATATTGTTACAAAGTATTCAATTATATATATGATGGATAATGTTATGAATGTACTGAAAAATTTTAAATTCTATTATCATGAGTATAAAAGAATCTAAAAATAATAATACACACTCACAGAGGAATTCATTTGTAGTGGGTATAATAGAGAATGAAAATTCATTGAAATTATATGTCTTATTTTCCTTTTTATACAAAAAAGGGTCTTAAATGTCACACGTAACCACAAAATATTTTCATTATTTTATATTTTCATTGATTTTTTAAATTTTTCCTATTTATTGGATTTCATAGAGTTTCCAGTGTTTGGTGGAAACTTTTAATCAAGAACTGTAGTGGGTTTATCCATGACAATGGGAGGCCATTGCATGACAAACCCTATATATTTTGTTAGTTATTGGGTTTGATGTTAATCACTATTAAACAGGGAGGTCATTCCATGATTTGGATATTCCATAGGTCTATTGTTTTGTAATGTATTCTTGTTTCACCGTGAAGTAGGGTACCACTCTCTGAAATGCCAATGGGTAGTGATTCCTTGGATAAAATGGGGCTGGTCACATTTTAAAATTCCCTAGAAACACTTTTAATTATGTCAAATTATGAATCGTTCTTCTACAAATTAAGACCCCTTAGAGGTCTCTTTTCACATATTTGACTTATATTCACTCCGTTGACATCCCATCTAGATTTACCTCTCAAACATAGTGATTCTCAGGGATTACATCAATTTTTCTGATAATTTTTTTAGGTAAGATCATCTAAATCTCTTCTTAAATTTCTTTTATTTATTAACCTTCTATTTATTACCCTAACATAGCCTTGATGACCTTGTGTTTTTCATGGTTTCATTCATATTTTGGGATTTATTTTTTTAGTAATTATCTTGGTTTCATATTGGTTCTTTTACCATGTTGAGATATAATAAAAAAAAAGTTGTAGAATCAATGTTTTTGAGGTATGTTTATCCAATAATGAACTTTTTAATTTAAAAACATGATTTTATTTCTTGTTTCATCCAATATTTGGATTATTTTAAAGACTAATTAGATCTTGAGAGATTATTCATTCAGAAAGTGTATGGTTTTTATCATGAGTTTTATCAAGAAAAAGGGTTTTTCTCACATACTAAAACATCCAAATATTTTTTCATGATATTATACATATGAAGTGTCTTCTTAAATTCCAATATGAATATTTTTAAAGGAATTACATAGTTTAAGGAATTATTTGGTATTTAAGACTAAATTAAAGTATTTTCATTCAAATGAAAAAGTTGTATTGAAAATTACTGATATTTTTTATTCTTATAATATTATTATTTGAGATGAGTTTCCAATAGTAATGTGTTTTGGTTTTCAAAAAATATTATTTTAATTGTATACTTAAACAATGTTTCAAAAACCTAGTGGGAATATTATAATGGAGCTATTTTATAGGTATCGAGCCTTGATATGCACCCATATTATTTTCGTTACGTGTATAAAGTGGATGATATTTTTTTTATTATGGGAAATATTTTTTATATTGTTATATTTTATGAAAAAGTGTCTTATTTTATGAATGGTGTATGGCGGTGATAGTGAGTTATGATTGATGTTGGGTATATATATATATGATGATATTTTCTACCATTTTGTTTCTCACATCAATTATATATCACATCATTTTTTATATATCATGGAGAACTAAGAGTAACTAGTTAGTATGTTTAGGTTCACATGTTGTACTATATAATGATCAGGTTATTGCGAGTCTCTCAAGTTATGGTGTTTTTCATTCTTTGTGGGTTTTCCCCATTATTAGGCTATGTATATAATTTATGAGTGTTATGGTGAATTAATTTCATCATTAATACAAATTAGATGGATTCAATTTTAATATTTTCCAATATTTTACCATAGTTCCAAGGTGTTCCCATAATTATTAGCTCTCGGTTATATTATGGTTGATTTGCTTTCTTTATTATTGATACTATTGTACTTATGGTTATTTTATGATTGAATTTATATTAATAAGGTTCAGATAACTATGAATTTTTTCTATATCCGTTTTAATTTATATTTTATATAATAAATGGATCTTTATTTAAAGTGAAACAGTATTAAAAATTTGGGACCCTTTCTCTATTTTCCTTTCATGGGTAATTTTAAAAGTTGGTTTTTTGCGTCTTTCCCGTATTTAATTCATCACTATTTAAATCATATAGGATATTTTTTTCATTGACTATTATTTCAATCATTTTTTATTTTAAATGGTTTCAATTATGGTATCTTGTTATATGTTTTCATTAAAATTGAAAACCAGTCATTTTAATTTATTTCAAATAAACATTGAATTGATTCATCTTTTAAAAGGTAAAGTATGGGGTGTGGGAACGATAAGAACTAGAAATTTTCTCTCATTACTATCATATTAAAGGTTTAGTAAAAATTTTTCTTAGATAAAACATTTTGTTATTGGATTCTAGTTTTGGTATGATAAAGTAATTAAGTGAAGATACTTCACTAGATAAAACTAAAAGTGTGGTTGTGGCCTTTTTTTATTCGTTTATTTTAATTTTCCTTAATGGAATATATTTTATAAGTTTCTTCTTTTAATTTTTTGGGTGATATTTAATGTTAATTTTTATTGAGTTTGGGAATATTTGTTTGTGCTTGTGAAGTTTGATTTATTTTTTATAAGATATATTTATTCATGTATTCCTTGTTTGATACCTCTTAAATATAGAAAATATTATTTTGAATGATTATGGTTATTCATTTCACAAAATTATCATTTTTAACTTCCATGTGGAATTCTATAATTCTCTTTATCTAGTGAAATAATTCACAGTGGTGTATAATTGATTCCTCAAACACAGGTATCCATCCTATGGTAATCCATAATGTGCTTCAGTCCTAGATAAGGATCAGGTCGGGTACTGATTCTGAGGAAGACTGGGATGGTTTGTTAAAAATGGAATCATATCCTAATTTTTATTTGGGGAGTCTTGGTTTATAGGATATAGGATTTTCAGAACTCAAGAGGTAGGTCATGAGTATATTCTTGATCACTGCCTAACATGACAAGAAATGATTTTCTAGGGATGTTTGATATGTGTATGTCTCAATTTAAATCAATGTACTTGGTTTTTTTTTGAAAATTTTCATTTTATTTCAATAATTAGGTTTTATTTCTAAGATATATAGGTTATCGAGTGAAACACTATTATTTATTTTTAATTGGGTAGATCCTATGTAGTGCATGATTACTATGAATATTCTAGAAACCAATTAATTTACTACAAAACAAAATTTTAACGGCTTCTTAAAGGAATTTCATATTAGAATATGTTTTTCTTGACCGAGCGGCCAAAACATGAAAAGTTGTTAACTTTTTAGAAAATAAAATTTTTTATTTCCTATGGTTATTACTTGTTTCCATTATTTTAAATTATTAATTTAATATATATATTTTTCTTAGATTATTGGTGTTTTTTTGTCTAATTAATATTATTATTTTAAAATTAAAACCTTTTTTATTTCTTTTAAAAATGGTAAATTGAAGTTTTATCAGATTTCTTTTGTTTAAACAGACTCATGTACATATAAGGGATTTTTTTAGGGGATGTTTAAATTGATTTGATGTTTTCATTTTATAGTTTTATAAAATTAATTTCAGTAACATTAAAAGATTTTATTGGTGAATATTTTAATAAATAGATTTTAGAATGACATGATTTTTAAATTAATATTTTATGAAATATTTGGGAATTGATATAGATTTTAGTAGAGTATTTTTAAATTTAGATGATTTCATATTGAAATTTATGTATAGTTTTGAAAATAAGATCTATTTTTATAAAATATTTGAAATTTTTTGGTATGGGTGTGTGAGTTTAACCTACAGTGAAATTAAAAAATGTAGTTCATTTAATTTTATAAATAAGATGGATTGTTTTCAACTACTATTCTGTTTTCAAAGGGGATGGGATTTTTTCAACATGTAATTGATTTTATGATGTGTGTTTTAAAATATTAATTTTATGCTAATGGTTTTGACTGAAGAGGGAGTTTTTGCAGTTTATTTATTTTAGTAGATATGTGCATTTGGTTTTTTTAGATGGCCTATATAGGTACTATTTAATTTGAATTATGTAGTGTTTGTATACTTGTTTATAATGTTTTATATTTTTTTAATTTTTTTCAACCTCGATTATGTATGAGTTGATGTGTTTGATATGTTTTTCATACGGATGAAAAGGGTTGGATTCCCCATAGAGAAGTATTGATTTCATTATATAGATATGAAAAAACTAGGAAAAGTTATAAAATATCTATAGTAATTCATTTCTACTGATCATAAATATTTTCTAGCTATGTTTAAGCTATTATCCTTAAGAATATGAATATGATGTTTATCATAAGACTTTAATTCCCTAAGCGTAAGACTTTTTCATTGTCAATGAGTCTTCAAGTCTCCGAACATAAGCCTTCGAATAACTGGACATAAGTATTTGGGACGCTATATATAATTCATTATAATCCTTCGTTGGACATAATAAATTTTTTTCCTATAATAAAACTCCATGAATTATACAATTTTTGAGTTTTGGTTGGGTGTAAAATCATGTTTTCAGAAAACATTTCTTTTAATGAAAAAACCTAAGGATGAAATGACTTTTAATAAATATACAATAGATCATTTTTAAAATTTTATTAAATATTAAAAATTGAAATTTTGAAAATGGTGTTTATTGTTATTATCTTTGATTTGTTATGAGATAAAATATATGAAAAAATATATGATTCTTGATGTTAAAGTCATTCATGGACAAGCTCGAGATTTTAAATTTGGAATGATATTTTGACAATTTCATACTATTATTAAGATACTAAATACATTATTGATTGATCATTTATGGTATCTGAGTTATTCAAATGAATTTTTTAATACAATTTTAGTAATCTTTTATATGTCAGGATATATTTAAAAGAGAGTTCAATATTAAGACTAAACAATATGATTCAATAACCGATAATTAAAGGAGTTGATTTTTTAATTTAGTTTTATTGTATCTCATCTAAGAAGAATAATCTAGTTCAATGAATATCTATATTCATGGTTCTTTTGTTCAAATTTTTTAAAGAAGCATAAAAATTTAATTCATGTGGTTTTATTTATTGGGCAGTGCAAATAAAGTAGCATGAATCCAAAAATGGATACTATCTAATAGTGATTTATATATGAAACCTTAAAATTTACGTTCTTTTTCTATTATGGATATAAATTTTTATAATATCCAGTTAAGGTTTTTAAATGGAATGAATTTTAGGAAGGTCATTGCTAAAGAAATTATGAGATGTTGAAACAAGAAAAGGTTTGTTGTTAACAAAATGTAATAGTTTAAAGTGAAAAAATTGAGGTGAAGATAGACCGGTGCACGAAGATCTGAATAAAAAAATACATCTTCTTGAGTAAAGGAATCCAATGACTAGGTTTTGAGATTTATATTTGATAAAGGTGTATAAATCAAATACTATAATAATTGAACATGTTAACCTGGATATTTTGAAGTCACTTTTAGAATATCGTCGACTATTTCCAAAGTAACATGATGCTTCAAACAATATATCTAATATGTTAAGTCTCATTATAACTAGTATGATGTTAAGTATGAAAAATGAGATAATTTTTATAAAAGAAATGGTATTCTAAATTTTTTTTATAAGATGATATGTAACATATCCACTTGTATTAGATTATAAGAATTTATTGGTGAATTCATAGTTATGTGAGTGGAACATGACAAGGATTTTTAAGCCACATGAGGTCCAAATTTTATAAAAATTGATTTTTTTTTCTCCTCTATTTTACTTTTATATTCTATATGCATAAGGATGAGAAAAATAATTGACATTAACGTCTGTTAAATGATATAAAAGTACTATTTATTGTTGAATTTAATTTAAAAAAAATAATACACCACAAATTGAACCCCCCCCCCCCCCCTCATTGGTATATCTATTATTTAGGTATTTCATGTGGTATTAGAGTACCATGTTCCCTCTATTAGATCCCTAAATTTTTTGGTATATATAATATTATTTTTTCCAATAGTCTAGGTTTCTAATTCATTGATGGAATTAAATAAAATACATTAAAGAATATAATGCTCCAAATTATTCTATCACTTATCCATGATGTTTTTGTGTAAATTACTGATGATTTGCACTGGGTTGATATAAGATCTAAATTAATATTTACTTATAAAATAATCCTGTAAAATTATATGAAGGAAATAAATAAAATTATCATGTCACTATCTGATAATGTCAACACTAATTTGATGGGATTGAAAATAGAAAATGAAATATTAAAAAAATAAACGAAATATTGTAGCTAATTGTAAAGTAAAATAACCTAATATTTAAATCTATTGGGGTCAAATTAAAGATATAAAAATGAATGAAGATTTAAATATTAATGAATTATTCACATAGGTGAATGAAATTATACATAAAAATAGAGGATATTTTAGTATCTAGATGACACATCCATTTTCAAGAAGTTTATAATAAATGTTCTATATTAGTTTGATATTATTATTTCATCCATTAATGATAAGGAGGATATTTCCCTTGAATATTTACACAATATTCTCATTGTAGGTAGAATGATAAAGAATCTTGTATTTAAAAATAAAGTAATGGATGAAATGGAATAACAATTTGTATGAAATATGAATCATAAAGATTAAATAGTTGAAGAATAATGTAAATATGATTATTATTAAGATAATAATGATAATGAACATAAGTGAGTCATGTCACTTATTAAAAGAAACAATAATAAATAAATTGAAATATAAAAAGATAAAATTCATATCAAATTCTTTAGTTGGGGTGATATTGGGAATTCATCCATTACTTTTATAAATAAGAAAAGTTAAGAGAATGATATTTTTGGTTCATAAATAATATAAGAGTATATGGGGAAAGTACAAAAAATAAGACTAAAACTGAGGTGATAAATTGAATAAATTTTCAAGAAGAAAATAAAGGAATATGTTAAATATGGAGTAAGAGGATCATTTCTCTTATATCCATCAATCAGATGATGTGGTTGACAAACAATTTCAAAAATTTCATGTCCCATATAGACATAAGTAATCTTATGGAATTGAAGGTGAAGAAGATAAGATATAAAACATGTAATATGTGTTAAAATATGAATTGGATGCATGTCTTGATTAAAATAATCAACTCAGGAATGAAATTAATAATATGATAAGGATTATGAAAAGACTTTTAAAACTTATAATGATTTTACCAAAAGGAATTATACTGATTTTTTTAAATTTAAATGCTTCAAAATGAAGGATGTTGATGGTTACATTGTTGTTCAAGATCATGAGGTGAAACTCATTTTCAAAGAATTAGAGCTCAAAAAGACTCAATATAAATATTTGGAAGTGGAAAAAAATTTATAAAGTTTAGAGTTGATTATAATTGATTTGTGGAGATCAAGGTTGAGTCCTTAAATTTTGGTGAAATAAATAATTCGAAGGATCTTTTCAAAATCATATTTTTTGTGTCCTATTATAAATATTCTTTTTCTAACCTTATAGGTTAAAACTCAAAATCTAGTCATTTTTTGGATAGGAAACATGATAGGATGTTTTCTCCTTCATCTACTATAAATAATTGAAACAAAAGAGTCACATACTTCTTAAGTAATATCATGGTGCGTCAATGTCTAACCAATCCTATCAAAATTCTAAATAGTAATCGTCCTTTTGTAGATGTGTGATATTTATTCGGTGCTACTGGTGTTGGGGTATTTTTTCCATACGGCATATTCATGATGAAAAAATATTTACCTAGTAGGAAAAATGTATAAGGAAATGGAAATCAGATCTAATTATATGAGAATATATTCACCCCGAAAGAAATATGATATTGGGGACATCGATTATCTTCTAAAACAAAACTGATTCATTTTTCTTGATTATTTTTGTAGAAGATTTGAAGAATAAGGTAATAGTGTTAATGATTACATGATTAGTTTTAATGGAAAATTTACCTTTATTAAAATGAGTAAAGTAAAATTTAAGTCAAACCTATAAAAAAAGTCATCTATTATAGAATTCACTTTAAAGGATTGCTAGAAAGGAAATGCATGGATCTCAGATAGTGGATTTCCATCACATATGTCATGTGAAAATAAATATTTTGAAGAAAATTAAATATCATGATATAAGATTATTAACTTCAATTTTTGACAAATAATTTAAAATAAAAGGTATTGTTTCTAGTAATATTGGGGGAAACAAACGTAATTTCAAAGATTTTTTTATGTGGAAGGGCTAAAGAACCATCACCTGAGTGTAAGAAAACAATGTGAAGGAGTTAATGAAACTCTATTCTAGAAATATTCAATTTTTATTAAAAATTATAAGGACGTATGTATCATAAAAATAGGATAAATAAAAATTGAAATCTTGTTCCAAATTGTTTATCCATCTAACTCATGTTTTATGAGTAACAATGATTAAAATTAATCTTATAACATTAGGTTTTTTAGATTTTCTAAAGGAGTATGAGTAAAATCACAAAGAATTACATGGTAAGGGGTATTTCTCAACTTATAAGGGAAAGATAGGTATTTTATAAAATATTCCAAAAGTGGTAGATAGAGTAATATAAAAACATAAGAGTGGGTATTCAATAATCAATTCAAATTCAACTTATTCATTGGAATCCAAGTTGTCCTATGAGGATTAATTCTTCCAATTGTGACTTTTTCTTTGTTACAATCATAAATAAATTTACCCATATGATCACATTAATTTTATGAATAAAAATTATAACAATGTGAACTTGTTCAAAATCTTTAGAAGACATGTTGAGAAATAGTTGGTACTGTACATATTAATACTATGAGAAGAAAATAATATTGAATTTATATGTAATGAATTTTATTATTATCTATTAAAGTATAGAATTAAATTTCAACACAGTGATTCCTATAATACAGAACAAAATATAATTACTTAGAAGAAAAATTGGAACATAGTTGATATGGGAAAGACTATGTTCATTGAGCACAATCATTCTAAAATTTTTTAGAGAGAAGAAGTGTGTATAGCTTTCCATATTCAAAAGAGATTCCTAATGAAACATATGAAAAAAGCTCCATATGATATGTGGTTCTATAGAAAGACTAATCTAAAGTACTTCTAATTGTTTGGATATCTATTATATAAAAATATTAAAGGAAAAAATAAGGAAGAATTTAATGAAAAAGCAGATGATGGAATCTTTATGTGTTACCCTTCAAATGGAAATGCACACAAGTGCTGGAGAAAAAGTATTTATAAACTCTTTTTTAATTATTATCTTCAAATAATTTAAAATATTACCAAGATAGAATTTTTTTTATGATGTATTAAATAGATTTATAGAGTATAAACGTGAGCATAAATTTTGAATCTAACAATCTGAACAAGCACATAATGTACATAATTTTGAAGTTGTTGATTCAGATAAAACATTGATTATGGTGACAATTAGGCTTATTTTAATCAAATAATGATACATTATAGTCTCCAAAATCATATTGATATAGAAAATGTTTTTTGTAATCTTGAGTTACTAATAAAAAATACATGAATACTTAGAGTTGAGAACCAAATAGCTCTAATTTCACAAATTGAACCAAAATCTATTTCAGAGGTAGTGGAAAATTTTCTCTATGAATGATGAATTAGATAAAATTGAGAATAATTTCACATGGGATCCTTTATAAATTACCTGTGACAAAAAAATTATTAGTACCAAGTGGGGTTTTAGTAAGAAATATAATGATAATGGATAGGTATCATGGAATAAAGTCCAACTTGTTTATAAAAGATACTATCAAATAGAAGGAATTTAATATGAAGAAAAATATTATCTATTTGCAAGGATGTAATCCATAAATATATTATTATTAGTGATAAATCATAGAAAATACATATTTTACCAAATATAAGTGAAGTCTACTTTCCTTAATGGAAATCATGAAGATGATGTTTTTATTGAGAAGCTCAAGGGGTGTATTCTTGATAATGAGTGTATCATGTTCTAAAAATTAACCAAAGTAATATATGGATTGATATAGACTCCAAGGTATTGGTACTATAAGTTGGATGAATTTCTTGAAGAATTTTAAATTTTTAAAAGGAAACGTCATTGGTGACTTAAATGTCAAAGAAACTTCCATAGGATCCCTCATTTCCATAGTCTAAGATGATGACATAATATTTTAAACAGATTTGAAGTATCAATTTGATGAATTTTAAAACTATGTTAAGTATAATTTTGATATTTATTTATGGGGATTGATGAGTTACTTTTTGTGATCAAGAATTTTATAAGGATAGGATTTTATATTTACATCTGAAGAGAAATATGACAAAGATATACTAAAAAAAATTATGATACAGTATTCAAAAGAAGGTGTCCACTCCCAATGTTGTTAGAATAAAATTAAAAAAAATATTAGAATCGAAAGGGAATCAATAAAAAGTACTATAAATATTATTGGATGTTGATCTATCACAATGTATCAAGATGACACATTTTATTTGAAGTGACTCTATGCGCTTTATTTATATGTTATCCAATAGAATATTGTATACCTTAAGCTAAGTGGTATACAATATATATCAATGTAATGTTGAGTAGTGTCCTACTATAAATAACATGATCGTACATACAACTAAAATGGTATACTGATACAGGTTAGGAAGAATATTTCACTTATTGGATGTCTGTATCTGGATGATCTGTCATACTTGGTGACAGTTATTGTTTTCACTAAAAAACTAATCTAATAGGGGACAAAAAAGTGATAAACATGATCAGGGAGTGTATCTAATTATCTAAGCTTTGATTTGATATGTCATGGATCTGAAATAGATTTAAAAATTAGCAGTTATAATCATTTGAAGATTGGCTGATGAAGATGATTCATGTAGCCTATTCATGAATCCAGTTCATCAAGGTTCGATTCAAGGAGGTCCCTTTATGAATGTTAAAATCTATGATGGTATTCCTCCTTAAATATGATATAACTTTATGATCATGTGAACACTTGATGGTGTTCTTTAAAGAGTCTGAAAGATCAGCGCCCATCTATGAAGCCCCTAAGATCTTCTTGAAACACCTTGAATCTTAATGAAACATCTTGAATATAAATAATAACCTCATGAATTAATTTTGAAGGAGATATGACATAAGGTTGTGTCTTGCACTCTCAATTCAAGATTCTCATGGACTTTGTGAGACCTTATTTAGATAATCCCCTAGGTATCAAAAAAGATCCTCTCTTATGTTCTTAGTACCCCCCACCCTAGGTAAAGATTCCTTTCATAAATACATATTCCCTTCATGATGGAAGAAGGCCCTTCGAGGACCTTTAGTCTTCACGAAGCATTCATCCTTTTTAAATCACTCCCCTTGTTAATTAGAATATCCTTAATGAGACCCTAAGCTCCATGAATCCCCATCCTTTCAAAGTATCAGAGCTCTATGAGGCCATATCCATCATGAATCCCTATCTTTCATGAAGCTCCTACCACTGTGCTAGCTAGTCCATACCATGGTATTTATGCCCCTAAAACCCCACTTGGGATCTCTTTCAGGCTGTGATCCTAGGCCTCCCGCCCAATCCCTTTTCTACCATCATTGAACCCCCTGAAAAAAGGTGATTCCCACTGTGAACTTTTCAGGTCAGGCCAATGAAGTTTTGGGTTTCTCCCTTACACAACCCCTACATCCACCCCACATATTACCATGATTCAAGATTGTAACACCCCGACCCTAGTTTCCCAGAGTCAAGGCATTATTACATAACATTGGAATGATCGCAAGGAAATCGTTTCTCGAAAGACCGATTAGTTTAGTATTATTGGAAACAAGATTCATACATAAGTTCAACTTTAAAACTTGAAAAGAAATACACCATGAATTTATTCCATTAGAAACATCCAAGACTCATAGATTATTCTTGCAATTAACTCATAACTAACTTCTTCATATCCTTGGAAAATGAAACATAAGAAAGGGGTGAGATCAAACGCTTAGTAAGGGTAAGAAATACAGCAGAAGATAACATAAATATTAAGCATGGTGAATAATTTAAACAACATACCTTTACCAATAATAAACATGAATAATTTTATGGCAGGAATATGAGATGAGTAAATAATTCCATAATAAAACATAATCATTAGTATTCTACTAGTCGAATGACTACATAAACCATCAATATTATTTTAATAATGAGGGAATGTATAATGTCGGACATTCTGAAACATTTTTTCAAGGCCTCTGCCAAAACGTCTAAAAATGATTAAGTCCTCGGCCAAAACCATATATCAAATTGGGAAAGGCCTCAACCAATTACATGTCTATTTGTCTCGTGATACCTTCTGATGCATCGAGGAGCTATAGCGGTCTCCACACATCAATTACTATGTCCAATATATTCCTCATATGAAAAGCCTAAAATATAACATAAACATTCGTATAAAAATTAGCATACAAAATGTCAATACTTTTACCATAAACCATGAATGGTATAGAAATATCACATCCACAGTCAAACATATCACAAAACCTTCAATACAATATGGACGTTTTGTATCATAATAAATCAACTTCAAATAAGCCTACAATCCATCAAAGGATGTTTCCATATATGAAATAAAAACATTTTTTGAGAAATATCTATTTCTATTTTGAAATCATTTAAAAGTCATATAATTATAAAAGAAAAAACAAATTTTGAAAATATTATTATAATATTGTAAGGGAGACTTTGACGATGTTATAACAGCCAAAAATAGACGCACCCTCCGTATAAGTTAAAAAACATTCTTACCTTAATTTTGTCGAAAAGTTCATAAATTACCTTATTTGGAAAATGATGAAAATATTCATTTCAAAACATATAAGTTCAAATAAGGGTATAGATGACTTTACCCCATTTTCTAGTAAATATTAAAAATGTTTTTAAATACATTTTTAAGAAACATGGATATGGATGATAAAGAGGTCCCAGTAGATACTTACGTAAAAACAACCTCAAATAATAAATAGATTGTGAAATTAACCCTTACCTTGTACTTTTCCTTGGTGGAGGGTAGGTTAAAATCTTTTATAATGGAGACATAATTAAATTATACAAGAATCATATACATTAATATGATATCATATATGATCTTTTAACATTGCTTTGTTAATAATATCTTAGTATTATCGTCGTTTCGGGTGTTAACGGATTCATTTTCCTTTATATTATTTGTTATGTGAGTCATATTTGTTATGGATGGGATTTATATTATTAATACCAAGAATTATATCAAGTATTTAGACATTATTTTTAATCACCCAATGAAAATTAGTCTAGAATGGATATGATGGGGAATGAATCTCATCGCATTCGTGGAGACGGTAATCCCTATGTACGCACGAGCGACAATATAATTCTTTTGATATTAAAATAATATATAATTGGATGGTATATCATATATACAGAATAATTTTCATGTTATATTTATTATTTACATAAATTACACATCATTATTATACCCACCCAAATAAAAATGTATTGAATAACAATTACACCACGATGTGGAGACGGTAAGTCGTGCGTACACACGTATAGTGACATGTCATTCAAAGGATGGATATAATAATGAATATGGTTGTACCATATTTATAATATCATAAATGTATATATAAGATACCATAGTTATTATTTTAGAATGGAAACAACAAATAAAGAGGAAGTGGAAGAAGAAATGAATTTGAAAGACGTGATGAAATATTTACCTATTCTTTGGATTCGTCCTTTTGATTTGATCAAAATGCACCCATATGATGGCTTTATGATTAAATTAATGCCTCTATGATGAAGGTAGGACAGTTCAGATGGTATTTTTGCAGGTTTTGGATGATCAAAATGTCTTATAATGTGTGAATTATATAGAAGGGGGAGTGCCCTTTTATAAGAGGGGTGAGGGGCACCTTAGGAAAAACTAGAAATATTATTTTATAATAAAATAATTGTCAGTTTATAATGGCTCCAAAATAGATTATTTAATTTATAAGGTGGTTATGGGTCTAAAATAAACTCAACCAATAGGTTTTATATAGGTTTGATTCACTATATTAACCTTATCTTTTAGATTTAACTCTTAGTTAAATAGTTTGACATTTACCATGTCTCTTTGTATTTTTATATTATATGGTTAATAAACTTACTATATACATCCAAGATAACCCCAAGTGGTTCATTAATTATACTAATATTATTATATATGTTTTTTGGCTGAACCATAGATTTTTAGGAATATAATATAAATTAATAATATAATATTTGTTTAAAAAACTTTTTTATGTCACTTTTGACACAATTTTTTATATTGTTTTTTCTAAATTTATAACAGCATTATTACTTCAAATAAAATTCATATAACCAACCCTAATATGTCATATTAATCTATAAATTCGATGTAATTCATAAAAAGTCTCAAATTAAATTTATTTGGATATTTATAATATCAATTATTTTAATATTTTATTAATTAGGTAATTACTTCATCATCATTATTTCATATATAAATTAACTTATTTAATATAAATAAAATATCATTATGTGGGAACTATTTTTTATCTTTATAATGAATATTTACAGTCGTATTTATCTTATGTGTAACCATATATTAAAAATGTTTCAGTTATTAAACTTTGATTTTAACTCTTTTAACTCTTCTTTGAATTAAATAAAAATAAATGTTCTAATCTAATCCAAGTGGACCAAAGAGGTTCATATTTTATTCCTAAGGTTGTTTTTGGTTGAATTATACTTATAAAATATAATTATGACATGTGTTAGGGTAATAATAATATCATTTTACCCTTAATTATCCTATTTACTTTTAACCATGGTAAATAAGAGTAAAAAGTTATTATTCATCAAAAATTATTTTCATCTTATTGAACCACGTATTTCTAACTGATATCAATAGTGTCTCTTGGATTTTTGAAATTCAACTCACAGAAGTAGTAAAATTAAGTTTTATGTAAATTTTCAAATGCTCCTAGGAGGTGGGTAAAAGACGGTAAAAAGTTCAATTAAATTTTTATATATCTAAAATTATTATAAACCGACTCCAATGAATTAAATTGAAATTATATAGGTATTATTTATCTATTTTGACATAAAATAAATTAAAATAAATAAATAAAAATTTAAATAAAAATTTGTTTTTAAACTATAACTCTGTGTTTTTCACTATTCATCAAAAATTGAATGTATTTAGAAAAATACCAAAAATTCTCCCTAAGATAATTTCAATATTCCAAATCAAAAAATGAAGTAAATTTTGAAATATAAAAATTATAAAATTTAAAAAAGTTGATATTACTAATCATAATGGCTAGTTTGATTGGTTTTGGTGTGTTAGAACTCAAAGTTGCGTACAAAACACACTATTGTATTATTCAAAGAGAAGCGTACCATGGAAGCATGGGGTGTTACATTCTCCCATCCTTCAAATAATTTTATCCTCGAAATTTCTAGAGTATTAATCTGTAAAAAGACTCAGGTGGTTCTTCATCATAAGCTCATCGGGTTCCCACATTGCCTCTTCTATCTTATGGTTTCTCCATAGAACTTTTACCAGATGAGTCGTCTGGTTTATCAACACATGTTCCCTTGTATCAAGAACCTTGACAGGATCTTCGCAATAAGATAGATCGGGTTCCACCTCTAATTCCTCATAGGTGAGTACATGCACTGAGTCAAGTATGTATTTTCTCAACAGTGATATGTGGAACACATCATGAACTTTGGAGAGACTTGGTGGCATTGCCAACGGGTAATCAACAATCCCAATTCATTCTAGAATTTCAAAAGGTCCGATGTACTTAGGACTTAATTTTCCCTTTTTACTGAAACATATAACACCCTTCCATGGAGATACCTTTAAGAAAACATGGTCTCCTACCTGAAATTCCAATTCCTTCCTTTGGTTATCATCATATCTCTTCTTCCAACTTTGAGCTGGTTTGATGTGGGTTTGGATTACCTTCAACTTTTCCATCATTTCCTCCACAAGTTCTGGGGCTATGAGTTTTCTTTCACCAACAACATCCCAAAAGGTTGGTGTGTGACATCTCTTTCCATATATCGCTTCATATGGTGTAATCTGAATACTTGAATGGAAGCTATTGTTATAGAAAAAATCTACCAAAGGTAAATATTGATTCCACATACCTTTAAAGTCAAGTGATCATGATCTCAACATGTCTTCTAACGTTTTAATAGTCTGTTCTGATTGTCCATCAGTTTGGGGGTGGAAGGAAGTGCTAAAACAAAGTTCAGTATCCTGGGCTTTCTGAAGACTTTTTTAGATTCTTGATATAAAATGGGGATCACGATCAGAAACAATTGATAGAGGTACTCTATGAAGTCTCAAAAATTCATTAATATGTAGTCTTTCTAGATGTTAAAGTGGTAAATCTTCCCTTATAGCAATAAAATGTGATGACTTGGTAAGATGATCAACAATGACCCATATTGCATCATTCATTATAGGATTCTTTGGTAGTCCCCTGAAAAAGCCCATCGTAATATTATGCAATTTCCACTCAGTTATGGGAAGAGGTTGCATGACTCCTCCAAACTGTTTCCTTCAAGCTTTCCCTTGTTGACAAACCATACATCATAACACAAAATCAGCAATCTCCCTTTTCATGTTGTCCCACCAAAAATGTTCCTTCAAATCTCTATACATCTTAGTTCTACGAGGGTGTATAGAGAAGTTGGAACTATGATAATCATCCAAAAATTCCCTTTTTAGATCATTTATATCGGGAACACAAAGTCTCTTCCCAAATTTTGAAAATTCCATCTTCATATACGAATTCACTCAATCTCCCATCATTCATAGCATTAATCTTCTTTTGAAATTACTCATCATCAGCCTAAGAACTTTTTATCATTTCAAATAAAGATGGTTTGGAAACCATTTAAAAAAGCATTGATGTTTCACATTCCATGGTTATTCCCATATCCATATTTACTAGATCCATTAAAATTGGATCCCTTTCAACTCTCATCTTGTTCAAAACTCCCTGATATTTTCTGCTCAATGAATTTACCACCTTATTTTCCTTACCAGGGTGGTATTGTATCATGCAATCATAATACTTGAGTAGTTCAAAGCATCATCTTTGCCTCATGTCGAGTTCATTCTGTGAGAAAATATACTTCAAACTCTTTTGGTCAGTATGTATCTCATGTTTTCACTATAGAGATAATGTCTCCACATCTTCAAAGAAAAGATTATAGCTTCTAACTCAAGATCATGAGTATGATAGTTTTTCTCATGAATTTTTAGCTTTCGTGATGGTTAGGAAATAACCCTATCATTATGCATAAGGACACAACCAAGTCCTTACTTTGATGCATCACTATAAATACCAAACCCATCATTCCCTGATGGTAGAGTCAATATAGGAGCATTGACTAATATTCTCTTCAGTTCTTCAAAATATTTTTCACTCTTTTTTCTGAAAAAAACTTAACCCTTTTACATGTGAGCTTAGTTAATGGGTTAACCAATCAGGAAAAATTCTGGATGAAACGCTGATAATAACCTTCTAAACCAATAAAACTGCATACCTCAGTTATAATCATCAATGCTGGCCATTCTTGGATTTCTCTTATATTAAAAGGATCAACAGAGATTCAATCTTTAGAGACAATATGGCCAAGAAAAGAAATATCTTGAATCCAGAATTCACACTTTCTAAACATCCTATATAATTCATGTCTTCTATGATTATTTAGAATAATGCACAAGTGATTTTCATGATATTCATAGCTTTTAGAGTATACCAAGATATCATCAATAAATACCACTAAAAAGTCATAAATATATTCCTTGAAAACTCTATTCATTATATCCATGAAGACTGAGGGTGAATTAGTCAATTTAAAAGGCATTGCTATAAACTCGTAATGTATGTACCTGGTTCAAAATGTTGTTTTCAGAATGTTTTCCTTCTTTACACACAACTGATGATATTCAGATTGAAGGTCAATCTTTGAAAAGTATTGAGCTCCATGAAGCTAGTCGAATAAATCATCAATGCGAGGTAGAGGATACTTGTTCTTTATTGTTATAACATTGATCCCCCTATAGTCAATGCACAACCTCATATATCCATCTTTCTTCTTAAGAAAAAGTACAGGGCCTCCCCATGGAGAAACACTAGGGTGAATAAATCCCTTATTACTCAATTCCTCTAGTGGTTTCTTTAGTTCCACTAATTCTACAATGGCCATTCTATAAGGGGTCTTTGATATGGGCCTTGAACGAGGAATTAAATCAATGGAAAACTCAATTTCTCGTTTGGGAGGATGTCTAGGTAAATCCTCTGGAAATACATCAACATACTATTGAACAATTGGAACATCCTCTATTTGAACATTATTTTCCTCACCCACAGTTATTTCATTCTCTTCCCCTCCAATAATTGAATTTAGTTGAGCTATTGGGGGTGGATCTAGATAAGAATGAGGTGGTGAGGTTTCTTCTCTAAAGATAAGGTTTTCATTCTCATCCTCATCAAAAATAGTAACCCACTTATTCTTACAATAAATTTTTCCATCATGGTCAGAAACCCAATCCATTCCAAGGATTATATTAAATTCAATCATGGGGAATGAGATCAGCAGATAAAGAACATTTATATTCCCTAATGGGAACTGATTCAAAAAACTTTGTAGTAATTATACTTCCTTTAACAGTATTTACTGACAAATCCCTTGTTAAATCAAATTGGAAATATCTAATTTTCTTAGAAAACGGGGAAGATATGAAACAATGTGATGATCTAGTATCAAATAAAACATTTTCTAAACTTGAGTAAACCATTAAATTGCCTTCCACTATATCTTTTAAATATTCATCCTCAGCAATAGTGATCGCATAAGCTTGGCCTTTTTTGAGGTAAGTTTCCTTGACACTTAGGAAATTCATTTGCATAATGTCTCATCTCCCTGAAATTGTAGCATTGAACATTCGTAGTGTCTTTATTTACCTTACAATCACCAGTAAGATGGCATTTATGTCCACATTTGTAGCATACTCCTTTTAATTTTAGACAGGCACCAGGGTGATTCCTTCCAAAATTATCACAGGGTGGAAATTCAATTCTCTCCTTCTTCCATGTTTTCTTATTTCCTTTCCTAGAGTGTTCAGCAGATCTCTTCTTCTCTTCCTTTTCTTTAAAGTCATAAGACTTAGAGAATTCCTTTTCCGTCTTGATAGCACATGAGACAATACCTTCATATGATGAGAAGGATTGTGATACTAATTCTCGACAGAGAAATTGATTTAACCCATTAAATAAAAATTTAATATTACTTCTTGGGTTACGTATATAATCTGAAGAATGCCTCACTAACCTTGTAAATTTAGCTTCATACTTTGCGACATTCTCATCCTCATTTTTCATGAGACTCAGAAATTGTCTTTCCATATCTGCTCGATGGTCATGAGGAAATTATTTTTCTAAAAAAATCTTTAAACTCCCTCAATTGAATATTTGATACTTCATCATCATCCTTTATGTTTTGAATTAGTGATCCCCATTGATCAGCATCTCTAGTGAGGCGGTAACCTGCCATAACAACTTTTTCCCTTTCGCTACTCTCCAAGGCGTGGAATATTTTCTCTAAGGAATTTATCCATTTCTCAGCTACTAATTTATTTGTACCCCCATTTAATTTTGGTGGTTTTTTCCTCATGAAGTGGTCTAACGTTGATCCTCTACGTTGTGGATCAGGGTGCTCCAAACGGGTAAGGCTATTATTCATAACATGTGTGAGTTGTCCCAGTATGGTGATAAGCATATCAGCACCAGTTGTATCACTTGCTCCACTATAATTATCTTGATTAGGAGGTCAATCCCTACATGCATTTCGTGTATTTATTCAATTTCCATTATTTCCAATAGGATCCATTTCTAAACAATGGCATACACTATATTAGTTTATGAATCGCAATACATAAATCCAAACTTGTAAAACACTTAACATAAATTGAACAGCTTATGGATATAATCCATAACCATAAAAATGTTTTCTTTGAGGAAGTATATACTCATAAACCCTTCATAATATTTTTTAATGAAAATGAGAATTATCCAAATCATATCCCCTGAAAATGTCGTAACCAAGAGTGCAGTAAGTCCTGTTGTCGTGCACCAGTTCCCGTTCGAGTCTAGCTCAAAGCGGTGTTTTTGGGTTTTACCCTTAGGTACATCTGTGTCAGAGCCGCCTCTACCTACTCGTATCTAGACATGGATTTATTTCTTGGAAAACATACAAAATCTCTACCATACCTAAATTCTATAAAGTTCTTCTAATCAAATCCACAATGTTTATCTTAGGGTAATGTGATCTAATCCAAGTTTATCTTAATCTAGATACCAAGGTTTGTACTGAACTTCCTCTGATACCAACTGTAACGCTCGACCCTAGTTTCCTAGAGTCGGTACACTATTATATAACATTGTCATGATCACAAGGAAATCATGTCTCAAAAGACCTATTAGTTTAGTATTATTGGAAACAATATTCATACATAAGTTCAACTTTACAACTTGAAAAGAAATACAACATGGATTTATTCCATTAGAAACATCCAAGCCTCCTAGATTATGCCTACAAGTCACTCATAACTAACTTCTTAATATATTGGGAAAATGAAACATAAGAAAGGGGTGAGCTCAAACGGTTAGTAAGGGTAATCAATATAGCGGAAGATAACATAAATATTAAGCAAGGTGAATAATTGAAACCACATGCCTTTACCAATAATAAACATGAATACTTTTATGATAGGAATATGAGTTGAGTGAGCTATGTCATAATAAAACATAATAATTGGAATTCTACTTGTCGAATGACCACATGAACCATCAATAATATTTTCATAACGATCAAATGTATAATGGCAGACATTCTGAAACATTTTTTCAAGGCCTCGGCCAAGATGTCTAAAAATGATTAAGGCCTCGGATAAAACCATATATAAAATTGGGAAATGCCTCAGCCAATTGCATGTCTATTTTTATCATGATACCTACCGATGCATCGAGGAGCTATAGCGGGCTCCACCCGTCACTTATTAAGTCTAATTCATTCCTGATATGAAAAGCTTGAAATATAACATAAACATTTGTTTTAAAACTAGCATACGAAATGCCAATACTTTAACCATAAACCATGAATGGTATAAAAATAACACACCCACAGTCAAACATATCACAAAACCTTCAATATAATATTGAAGTTTTTTATCATAATAAATCAACTTCAAATAAGCTTACAATCCATCAAAGGATGTTGACATAGATGAAATCAAAACATTTTTTGAGAAATGTCTCTTTATATTTTTAAATCATTTAAAAGTAATATAATTATAAAAGAAAACATTAATTTTGAAAATATTCATATAATCTTGTATGGGAAACTTTGATGATGTTATAATGGTATAAAATATCCAGACCCACCGTATAAGTTAAAAAACATTCATAACTTAATTTTGTCAAAAAGGTCATAAAGTACCTTGTTTGGAAAACGACGAAAAGATTCCTTTCATAAAATATAAGGTCAAATAAGGGTATAAATTACTTTACCCCACTATCTATTAAATAGTACAAATGTTTTGAAATACATTTTTGAGAAACATGGATGTGGATGATAAAGAGGTCCCAGTATATACTTACGTAAAAATAACCTTGGATAATAAAGAGATTGTGAAATTAACCCTTACCTTGTACTTTTCCTTGGTCGAGGGTAGGTTAACATCCTGTATAACAGTGAAATAATTAATTTATAAAAGAATCATATACATTAATATGATATCATATATGATCTTTTAACATTTCTTTGTTAATAATATCTTAGTATTATCATCGTTTCGGGTGTTAAAGTATTTTTTTTCCTTTATATTATTTCTTATGTGAAACATATGTTTTATGGATGGGATGTATCTTATTCATACCCAAAATTATATCAAGTATTTAATCATTATTTTTAATCATCAAATGAAAATTATTCTTGAATGGATAAGATGGGGAATTAATCTCATCATGTTTGTGGAGACGGTAATCCGTACGTACGCACGAGCGACAATATAATTATTTTTATATTAAAATAATATATAATTGGATGGTATATTATATATACAGAATAATTATATTGTTATATTTATTATTAACATCAAGTACACGTCATTATTATACCCACCCAAATAATAATGTATTGAATAACAATTACACCACGACGTGGAGACGGTAAGCCGTACGTACGCATGTATGATGACATGTCATTCAAAGGAGGGATATAATAATGAATATGGTTGTACCATATTTATAATATTATCACAGTATATAGAAGATACTAGAGTTATTATTTTATAATGGAAACAACAAATAAATAGGAAGTGTAATAAGAAATGAACTTGAAAGAGTTGATGAAATATTTACCTCTTCTTCGGGTTCTTCCTTTTTATTTGATCAAAATGACTCTTTAGGTTGGCTTTATGACTAAAGGAAGGCCTCTAAGATGAATATAGGACAGTTGAGAGGGTATTTTGGTAGGTTTTGGTCGAGCGAAATGGTATTGAGGCTGTTAATTAGAGAGAAGTTGGAGTGACATTTTATAAGAGTGGTGAGGGGAACCTTAGGAAAAGCTAGAAATATTAATTTATAATAAAATAATTTCGTTTCTAATGGCTCAAAAATGGATTATTTAAAGTATAAGGTGTGTATGGGTTGAAAATCACTCAAATAATAGGTTTTAAACAGGCTTGGGTCACTATATTAACCTTATCTTTTATATTTAACTCTTATTTAAATAGTTTCATATTTACCATGTCTCTTTGTATTTTTATATTATATGGTTAATAAAATTAGAATATACTTCCAAGAGAACCCCATGTAGTTAATTAATGATAAACCTATAATTATATATGTTTTTGTCCAAACCTTATATTTTTAGGAATAGAATATCAATTAATAATATAATATTTTTTTAAAAACTCTTTTATGTCAATTTCGACACTATTTGGAATATTGTTTTTTCTAAAATCATAACAGCATTATTACTTAGAAAAAAATTAATATAACCAACCCTAATATGTCATATTAACCTATAAAATTATTTTAATTCCAAAAAACTCACATGTTACATTTATTTGGATATTTATAATATCAATTATTTTAATATTTTATTAATTAGTTAATTATTGTATCATCATTATGTCATAAATAAATTAAATTATTTAATATCTAAAAAATATAAATAAAATTCCATTATGTAGGAAATATTTTTATATTTCTAATTTATATTCATAGTTGAATTTATATTATGTGTAACCTTATATTAAAAAGTTTTTAGTTATTAAATTTTGATTTTAACTCTTTTAACTCTTCTTTGAATTAAATAATAATAAATGTCTTAATCTAATCCAATTGGACCAAAGAGGTTCATAGTTTATTCCTAATGTTGTTTTGGATCGAATTATACTTATCCAATAGAATTTGGACATGTGTTAGGGTAATAATAATATCATTTTTACCCTTAATTACCCTATTTATTTTCAACCGTGGTAAATAAAAGTAAAAAGTTACTATTCAAAAAAAATTATTTTCCTCTTATTGAACCAAATTTTACTTATTGATATCAACCGTGTCTCTCGGATTTTTTAAATTCAACTCATAAAAGTGGTAAAATTAAGTTTTATGTAAATTTGCACATGCTCCTAGGAGGTGGGTAAATGACGGTAAAAAGTTCAATAAAATTTTTATAAATCTAAAATTATTATAAACTTACTACAATGAATTATATTAAACTTATATAGGTATTATGTATCTATTTTGACCTAAAATAAATTAATAAAATAAATCATTATTCGAATAAAAATTCATTTTTAAACAATAACTCGGTGTTTTTCACTATTCATCAAAAATTGAAAGTTTTCATAAAAATACCAAAATTCACCCTAAGCTAATTTTAATATTTCGAATCAAAAAATGAAGTCCATTTGGAAAGATAAAATTTATAAAATTTCAAAAGGTGGTTATTACTATTCATAACGGCTAGTTTGATTGGTTGTGGTGTTTTAGAACTCGAAGTTGCGTACAACACATGCTATTGTATTATTCAAAGAGAAGCATACCGTGGAATCTTAGGGTGTTACAAAGATACTCTTATACACTCCCTAAAATATATAGATTCAACTAGATCATCATTTTACCTTTCCAAAGTCATGATTTGATATTCTTATCTTGTATTCCCTGATTAACTTGAGTAGAACTATTCCTCAAGAATATCCTAAAACCCCATCACTTGGAAATTATGTCGGGTTGAACCAGAAATGGGCACTCTTATGTAAGCCCCACACCAACCAATTATAGGAATCTTTTTCCATATATTCTTCACTACCTGAAATTGAACTATATCATACCCTTTAATTCATGAATGAGATTCCTTATGTATCAATCATAAGATGACTCATGCCATTATCATGAGAAAACATTCCATAGTCCTCACTAAATGACATTAAACTATAGAATACCCTACCATTCCTGAATAAGAATCCTTATGAAACAAGTATGATATTTATCATACATTGATCATGATAAGACATTCCATATTCCTTACTTAAAGACTTTTATCTATAGCATACCTTATCATTCATGAATGGTATTCCTTATGAATCAAGCATAATATTCCTTAAGCGCCAAATGTAAGATGCCCCGTGTAATAATCATGACACAACCACTATACAAAAATCATGGGCATGTATATCATGTGTATTCTCCAATCATATTGATTGACCCATTAGAAAGTAGATATTTCCTCATGAATTAACACGCATAAGCCTACATGGGCATCTCATTGCTTAAGCCCCACACACCAAGTCCTTTTTCCAAACATAAAACTATAATATTACCTCATGAAATGTACATGGTATTACTTCATGACATGACATGAGGAATAAATGATGGGACACTTTCAATGTGTAAGCTCCAACTACATCATCACTTCTCCTAGCATCACATGGGCCACTCCCTTGTGTAATACCCAACCACATCATTGTTTCTCCTTGCAGCACATAGGCTTCTCCAATGGATAATCCCCAACCACATCCTTGATGCTTCTAGTAAAACATGGGAATCCACTTGAGTGTAAGTCCCAACCACCATATTCATCTAATGGAGTGATTTCACATGTAATCCCCCAACCACATGCTTTTATGGGCCTCCTCTTTATATATACGCCTCATCCCATTCCAAACTACATGGTATTTGATTCCCAACTAACTACGATATGTAGGATGCCTCCCTCAGGTCCAAACCTAATATCCACATCCATCCTAATTTTCTCCCGGAAACATCCCCATTAAGATTATTCCCCTAACCAGGGAGACCACATCTCCTCTAGGTCTTTCATGAATCCCAATGTGAAATCCCCACACCAACTCAAAAAAAATAAAATCCTCTTGTAAACTGTAGCTTCCATGTGTAAACCCCACCTCACCCATAATTGATACTCCCTTTACAATGTGAGTATACTTACCACACTATGTTAAACATCATGAACTTGTCCTATCACACAACCTTAAACTGCTACATCAAAATATGTGGTTTTTGATTCTTGTATTCTAAACATAGTATGAAGGACACCTCTCAATGGTTCAATCCCGACTAATGGTATGTCACTACCTGCCTTTACCAAGATGAGGGAAGGGACAGCAGACTGCCAGACCCTTCCTTCTCCAAGTTGAAGGATAGATAATGACCCACGAGACTCACCTTCAATAGGTCCCAGAGTGGCGACTAGCACCAAGGGTATAGAATCACACACAAAAAGGAAGGCATTACCCTTTTCTTTAATAAGATCAGGAGATAAGATGATGAAACCCAACAACGCCAAGACTGGAAGTAAAAGATCAGACAAAGAAAACCACTCCCATATTCATGCTGAAAAAGTAAAAGCCAGAAAGTACTAGGCATCTACAAAGGTAAAGTACCAAAAGCAAGAAAACGGCAACTGCAACAGTCCCAACGCCTGAGCTAGTACGGCCCTGCACGATCCCTTAAGTCCTCCTAGAAACCTAAAAACAGTTTTTTATAAGAAGGGTGAGTATACAAGTATACCCAGTAGAGAAAACCAAAGAATCTCATGCACAAGTGGGGAGGCATTCTAATGGCCCGTGGAAAAAGAGATAACCAAACACCCAACAAGGAAAAGCTACCCATCCAAACCTCGCCAAGGCATACTCCCCAAATAACACAAGTCAGGTAACATATAGTAATATCACATAGATATTTGGGTACCCTGCTCCTCTTTCACACTGGTTATTAAAGACATCATATGAATCAAACCAATCCTGCCATTTTCACCGCAGTCCCACTATCACACCCACCCACACACACTTGGGCCACAACCACACATCCCGCCCGCCAACACCTGGCCCACAATTGCTATCCCGCCCATATACACCTGTGCCAAAACAACCTCATGTAACCATGCCCACAAACACCTAGGCCAGAACAACCATTGCCATGTCCGAAGACACCTTGGCCAGAAAGCTACCGTCACTCCCAAAGACACCTGGGCCTCATCCCAAAGATACTTGGGAAACAACCTTCCCGTAAACACCTGGGCCAACCACCAAAACTACCCCACCCGAAGATTCTTGGGCTAATAATGGACCTCAGGCCATTACAGCGTTCCCGGAGAGTCTTGGGATATTAGGGAAAGGGAGAAGAAAAGGAGCTAATAAGCAGCCACTCATAGGGGTGTTGGGAAAAACACCCTCCCCCATGAAATAGGGGTGTTCGACACTAACTATGCAACATGTGTGGGGCACAAATAGGAAACAAAAGAACTACAATCATATATATATATAACACTCATCCCAACCTAGGGTTCCACACCTAACCCAAGCACGAATAGCCGAGTCATTTTTCATAGAAGTACAATATTCACAGCCGAGTCACAACCCATACCAGAACCAATCCCCCAATTAACCCCTTTATTTTTTTCATGTTCAAGTGACCCCATTTAATAAATTCTCCACTACTGGGAAACTAGCAGGCATAATCACAAGCCTAGGGGAAAAGTTACAGCCAACAACAATTTAAACATTCACACCTAGTTCTCTTGTAAATTCACATCAAAGTGAGATCGCTCCAAGTATTGGAACCAAATAAGGCTTCAAGATACATCCCCACATCCCCAAAACCATGAACCAAAAATGATTCACAATAGAATAGGATTACACCCCAATTCGTGATGCAAGTACACTCAAAACCAACAACCGTGCCACAAAAAAGGATCCCATCCTCACCCACATCACCCCATAAGCAATCAAATCTAAAAACACACCCACTAAAAAAAAGTAGGGAAACTTCTAAGTTCAATCACATCATTTATCTATTTCCTCTTTCTGTTGGTTAACCAGGGTGATAACACAAGGTTTCATGTTTACTGGGCATCCATTTAATCCACTGAGTTCAGGTGATTAATAAATTTCCATATTACAGACATTTAATCATCATAGAAGACAATAGTTTATTAGTGCACAGAGAGACACCACCAACAGGCAATTATTTTTAGTAAGCATACATCCAGACAGTTCACAACATAATAATCAAGTAAGAGCAGGAAAACAGAACAACAGCATATCGATCACACCCCTCCCCTTTATTCGTTTAAAATTCCATTCTTTATCATCATTAACGCATGGCTTCATCCATTCACACAAAAACAAAGGTGCACCCACACCACATGATACACAGAAAGGAGAGACGAAGGAAAAATTCCTACCTCAAAGGTTTTTTTTATGAAACCACGATGGTCAAAAAACTCTCAAGAAACTGGGACGATTCTCCACGAATCCTCCTTAGATATCCTCTCCTAACACAACCAAGACCAAATATCATCATATTTGACATCCTCACGCTTAGATCTACCCATAACGGGCATAGATCTAAGAAACCAAGAGATAAGGAGGAGTAGATCTAAGTAGATCTAGGAAAACAAGAAATAACGACCACATACCTCAAGGAAGCGGCATTGATTTGCTAAGAAAAGCCTCCGGATCGCCTCCAAAATGCTTGGGAGAGGTTCTTCTACCTCCAAGGAAGTGTAATCCCATGTTATGGATGCTTAGGGGCATAAAAAAACCATTTATAGGCAAAAGAGATCAGATCCACAATTTTAGGATCCAACTTTAAGTGCCCGCACGGTTTAGCAAACCGTGCGCTAACCGTGCATTAGCTTCTACCTCGCCAAACACTCCTCACACGGTTAGTCCGCAGGGTTAGCCAAACTGTGCGCTAACTGTGTGTTAGCCCCTACCTCCAAGACCAACCTTGCATGGTTTGGCCACATGGTTTTTCCAAACCATGCACCAACCGTGAAAAAAGCTATTTCCCTTTGGCTTTCCTAAAAGGACCACCCAAACGCACCCCCAAGTCACCTTTACCTCCCGGCACACCTCCAGCACCACATTTCATAAAGTAATGGACCAAAGAGGTCCGGGCCATTACAAAAGATACCTCTCAAAACATTCTCATCCTCAAGGATCCAAAAACACACCTAAAGAAGGGGGAGGGGTCCAAACAACTCCCCCTCGAAAGATACCTCTCAGGGGCAAACCTCCTTGTTACCAACGAGCGCCCCCTTCTCCATATATCTCCTGAAAAACCTAAAACATACTGCTCCTCTCCCCTGTGAAACCAAGAAAAGGAAAAGACCAAACCATCTGGTCATGTTGGTGAGGGGTTTCCCTTCCCCCATGTTAAGATACTATCCTCCTTGGGCGGCACTGACTCGCTCGTAAATGTTTAGGCGCATCCACTTTAATGTGTCTTAACTAGGGAGCAGGTCCTCCTCTCCCCACATATTAGGAAACTTCACACACATCCATAGAAAATTAAAACCACACATTCCATAATTAGAAAAGTAAAGTGTTCCATCAACCAAGTACGAACAAAATAGAAAAAATCTTAAAACAACTCTGGGTACTGGGCGCGCATCTGCGTCTCTCATTCCCAGGTACTTTCCTCAAGCCCACCGTGTCTCCAAAACACATGAACCAAAGTAATGGTTCATCCACGAGGCACCTTCTCTTCAAGAACTTCGATCATCACTGGTCGCTCCACGAACGTTGCATCATCCACGATATATAGCTCTCCCCAGTAGAAGACGTGTGAATCGTCATGCAGATACTGACAGAGCTGGGACACATGGAAGACATTATAAACCCTTTGTAGTTGTCGTGGTAATGTCAGTTGATATGCCACCTCGCTGACACGCTACAGCACTTCGAACGGTCCGAAAAACCGGGGAGAGAGCTTACTTCCCCTTCCAAACCTCTGATGCCCACGCCAAGGGGAGACCTTTAAGAACATGTGGTCCTCGACCTCGAACTACAAGGGCCTTCTCCTATCATCTGTATATGACTTCTCCCAGTCCTGAGCCACCTTCATTCTCTCTCTTATAAGTTGCACCCTCTCTGTTGTGCTCTGAACCACCTCTGGGCCAAGAACACCTGCCTCCCCGACTTCTGTCCAGAACACGGGTATGCGACACGACCTCCCGTACAGGGCTTCGAACGGAGCCATGCCAATGGTAGAGTGGCATCTATTGTTATAGGAAAACTCTACCAGAGGCATGTGTAGCACCTATGATCCTCTGAAGTCCAGGACGCATGATCGCAGCATATCCTCCAAGGTCTGGATGTTGCGCTCTGTCTGCCCATCTTTTTGGGGGTGGAAAGTAGTGCTAAGGCGCAGTTGGGTGCCAAAAGCATGCTACAAACCCCTCCAGACTCATGAGGTAAATCGTTCATCCCTATCTGAGAGTATGGACCTCGGAAATCCATGAAACCGCACCACCTAGTCCACATACTTCCATGCTAGAGCATCCACCTCCCTCAACTCCCTGGTCGCCAAAACGTGAGCCGACTTCGTCAACCGGTATACTACTACCCAGATGGTGTCGTAGCCTCCTTGAACCTTGGGTAGCCCCATGACAAAATCCATCAGGATGTCATCCCACTTCCACTCAGGGACATTTAAGGGTTGTAACAAACCACCTGGAACACGGTGTTCGTCCTTCACCTGCTGACACACTAGGCACATGGCCAAAAACTCTACCACCGCCCTCTTTACCCCGGGTCACCAAAACTATCCCCTCAGACCCTGGTATATCTTGGAAAATCCTGGATGCACCACCAAGGGTGAGTTTTGGAACTCGTCAAGGACCCTCTCGCTCATTACCTCCAAAACTAACATTCTCCCACAGAAAAGCATCCGGTTCTGACCATCCTATGTCCACCCTTCTAGAGCATCTCCTTGGATAACTCGGTCACACATCACTTTACTCTTTGGGTCTCCCCACTTAGACTCCTCCACCTGACGTAACAGAGAATATTGTATTATCATCTGATACATGCAACCCCTTCCACTATCCATCCTCACATCTAGGTGTAGGGCAGCCAACTCCTCCATCGCCCTCCAACCGTCTGCTGACTCTCGGACCGCATCCCTCTATGACCTTCTACTCAAGGCATCAGCCACAACATTTCCTTTCCCTAAGGTGTAAGAAATCTAGAAATCATAATCCTGGAAGAACTCCATCCACCTTCTCTGTCGTAGGTTCAGGTCTCGCTGGGAGAAGATATTTTTTAAGCTTTTGTGGTCTGTAAAGACCACAAAGTGCTCTCCGATGAGGTAATACCACCAAAACTTTAGTGCAAAAATGACCACTGCGAGCTCAAGATTGTGGGTGGCATGATTACGCTCGTGGGGGAGTTGCAGTCTAGACCCATAAGAGATCACTACTTATCATTGCATCAGCACACACCTGAGGCCTTGTCCCAAAGCATCACATAATACTTCATATATTGTCCCTTCTTCTGGAAACCTCAACACTGGGGCACTAACCAACTTCTCATTCAGATAGTCAAAGGATGCCTCACACTGTTCACTCCACACGAAAGCCTGTTCCTTTTTGGTTAAGGCTGTCAAAGGTGCTGCAACTTGGGAGAAGTTGGGTACAAACCTCCGATAGTAACCTGCCAGCCCGAGGAAACTACGGACCTCTGCCACATTCTTTGGTGATGCCCAAGAAACAATCGTCTCAACCTTTGATGGGCCTATTGCTAGTACCTTCTCGGACACTACGTGCCAAAGTAAGTGAACTTATCACGTCTAAAACTTGCACTTCGACAAATTCCCATAGAGTTGGTGCAGTCGAAGGACCTCCAAAACCGTCCTCAGGTGCTCATCGTGATCCTCCTCTAATATTGAGTAGATCATGATGTCGTAAATGAACATAACCACAAACTGATCCAGATACTCCTGGAAGATGGAGTTCATAAACCCCATGAACACAACTGGATCATTTGTAACGTCGAATGGAACAACCACAAACTCTAAGTGCAAATATCTGCACCTGAAGGCCGTCTTCGAAATGTCTCCCTCCTTCACCATCAACTAGTGATATCCAGAATGCAGGTCGATCTTCGAGAACCATCCTGCCCCTTTCAACTGGTCGAAGAGATCATCTATCCTTGTAAGAGGGTAGCGATTCTTAACTGTTACCTGATTTAGTCTCTTGTATTCTATGCACAGCCTGAGACCACCGTCTTCCTTCTTTGCGAACAAGACTAGAGCACCCCACGGTGACGCAATTGGTCGAACAAAACCCTTATTCATCAGATCATCGATCTGAATCCACAACTCCCGTAGCTCCAAAGGCGCCATCTGATAGGGATCCATCGAAATAGGATGAGCACCAGGATGCAAGTATATCCCAAACTCGACATCACATCGAGGAGGTAGAGTCGTCACCTCCTCAGGGAAAACGTCCATAAACTCACTGACGATCCCTGGAACCTCCACCATCTCTGCATCCGCTGACTCCACTGATAGCCCGGTTAACAAGGAGAGGATGGGTTCCTCTCGCCTGCTGCCCTTCTGGCCACCCCACTCACCGGTGAAAGTAACATGTCGGCCGCCTATGTCTGAAAACATGACCCTTACTCGGAAGAATTCGATGATGGAACATAAAATAACAGCCACTCAATGCCTAGGATGACATCGTATGGTTGTATCTGCAATAGTAGGAGGTCCCTAACTGACTGATGTGGCCCTATCATCAGTCTGTATCCTCGATAAACATATTTCAAGTCGGTCTGACCTCTGACTAGTGTGATCAACACCAGGGGCACTAGAAGTATCTTGGAATCTAGACCCAAAGCAAGGGCCAGACTGGATGTAACAAAGGAGTGTGAAGCTCCTATATCGAACAAGACGTAAGCAAGGTTACTGAACAAACTGATTGTACCTCAAATGACCATCAGTCCAGCTCGAACTGCTGCCTCCACTGCTTGAAACTGCCTACACCCGGATCCTCTAACTCTTAGTTGTCGTCCACCTCTGCGACCACGCCCTGGTCATGGTCCCTGAAGAGCTCCCTGGGGGAAGCCTCACCCTACAACGTCTGTCCTCGGAAGAGCGGGAGCTCGCTGACCCTGCTGCTGCTGCTGGAAAGGCCTCGCTGGAAGCTGCTGATGCTGAGGCGGGTGCTGAACCTACACGCCACCGCCATACTGCACCCTATCCAGGCACTGATTCTAGAGGTGCCCATGGCTCCCACATACATATCATCCTTCCGCTATGCCCGAAGAGAAAGGGCGAGGACCGGGAGATCAGAACTGGAACTGGTGGGGCCTGCTCCCTTCCGGTGAAAACCTAGAGTGCCCTGATGCTGGATGTCTGGTGTTGACGTCCTTCCCCTTCGATTATCCCAGCTTGATCCCCTTTCATGACACACCTCCTAGAATTTTCATCCTCTCCACCACTTCAGCCTTCTTCTGCACCCCTAAGTATGTCGGTAGCGTGAAGGGAGTAACGACATACTGGAGGGAAGGTCGGCGTGCCTCCTCGAAACATCTCGCCCAAGACTCCTCATCCAGAAAGAGGTCCGGAGCAAAGTGGAGGAGATCCTTGAACTTGATCCACAACTCTCTTATTGACATACTCCACTGCTGGAGGGAGATTAGCTCCTGCCTCTTCTCAGCTTTCATTATAGAAGAGAGGAATTCTGCCCGGAAATCCATCTCAAAATCAGCCCATACTACCTCAAACTCTCTCCTCTCCCCCAGGTAGAGCATCCACCACTAACGCGCTGCTCCCTGTATCTGGCTGACAGTCAGAGAAACCCACTACTCGATCGGAGCCCGAATCAAGTCGAAAGATATCACCAGCTCCTCTAGCCAACTCTTCGTCTTCATGTCATAGGTGCTGCCCTCATACTTTTTTGAGGGTCTATTGCTGTAAGGCTCGAAACATATTTTTCCACTGGTCATCCTCCTCCTCTCGATCATCCATCTACCGATCAGCCACATCAACCTCATAGGCCTCAATCGCCCGCACCACTCGTGGTCATCTCTCAGGTGCCATAACTACAAGGTAAACAAAGAATGCCTAAGCTCAGGTAGTGTAGAATATTTTTCTTACATTTTATTTGACTTATTTTTTTTTTTTTTGAATCTCCAAAAGACCCAGAAACACGAGAACACAAGTCATTATGATGCATGTACCTTTCCTAGGGTCTCTACCCTGCAATCAGTGTAGCCTCACTTGGTTGTTCGGTAGGTCCAGAGTCCTTGTATCGGATCATGGGGGGCCCTAAAATCTGGTGTCCTAGCCGGTCTTCCCTGGCCTATTTCATGCACCAAGGTCACCCAACACTGTTTCCCTACCATCCCATGCAATCCTTACTGTTCCTAACTCCAGAATCCATCCTATCTCTCAACCACTGCCTTTGATACCATTCTGTCACGACCCTCCATCACCATGATGAGGGATGGGATAGTAGACTGCCAGACCCTTCCTTATCCAAGTTGAAGGAGAGATAATGACCCCCGAGACCCACCTTCAATAGGTCCCGGAGTGGAAACTAGCACCAAGGGTATAGAATCACACACAAAAAGGAAGGAATTACCCTTTTCTTTAATAGGATCAAGAGATAAGATGATGAAACCCAACAATGCCAAGACTGGAAGTAAAGGCTAAGACAAAGAAAACCACTCCCATATGCATGCTGCAAAAGTAAAATCCAGAAATTACTAGGCGTATACAAAGGTAAAGTACCAAAATCAAGAAAACGACAATTGAAACGGTCTCAACACCAGAGCTATTACGGACCTACATGATCCCCAAAGTCCTCCTGGAAACCTGAAAACAGTTTTATATACGTAGGGTGAGTATACAAGTATACCTAGTAGGGAAAAACAAAGACTCTCGTGCACAAGTGGGGAGGCATTCTAATGCCCTGTGGAAAAATAGATAACCAAACACCCAACAAGGAAAAGCTATCCACCCAAACCTCACCAAGGCTTTCTCCCCAAATAACGCAAGTCAAGTAACATATAGTAATAGCACATCGATATTTGGGTTCCCCACACTGCTTTTCGACTGGTTATTAGAGACATCAAATGCATCGAACCAATCCCGACATTCTCACTACAGTCCCACTACCACACCCGCCCGCACACACCTGGGCCATAACCACACATCCCGCCACAAACATCTGGGCCACTACCGCAATCCCTCCCATAGACACCTGAGCCACAATAACCCCATGTAACCATTCCCACAAATGCCTAGGCCAGAACAACCACTTCCACGCCCGAAGACACCTGGGCCAGAAAGCTACCGTCACACCCAAAGACACCTAGGCCTCATCCCGAAGATACTTGGGAAACAACCTTCCCGTAAACACCTGGGCCAACCACCATAAATACCCCACTCAAATATTCTTGGGCTAATAATGGACCTCAGGCCATCACAACCTGCCCGAAGAGTCTTGGGCTATTCGGGAAAGGGAGCAGAAAAGGAGCTAATAACCATCCACTCATAGGGGTGTTCGAAAAACACCCACCCCCATGAAATGGGGGTGTTTGGAACTAAGTGCTCAACATGGGTGGGTCATGAATAAGAAACACAAGATCTAAAATCATATATATATATATATATAACAGGAACTCATCCCAACCTAGGGTTCCACACCTAACCCAAGCACAAACGGCCCAGTCATTTTTCATAGAAGTACAATATTCACAGCCGAGTCACAACCCATACCAGAACCAATCCCCCAATTAACCCCCTTATTGTTTTCATGTTCAAGTGACCCCATTTAATAAATTCTGCACTTCTGGGAAACTAGCAGGCATAAGAAAAATCCTAGGGGAAAAGTTACCGCCAACAATAATTTAAACATTCACACCCATTTCTCTTGTAAATTCACATCTAAGTGAGATCCCTCCAAGTATTGGAACCAAATCAGGCTACAAGATACAGCCCCACATCCCCAGAACCATGAACCAAAAATGTTTTACAATAGAAGAGGATTCTACCACAATTCGTGATGCAAGCAGAGCCCCAACCAACAACCGTGCCACAACAGAGGATCCCATTCTCACCCACATCACCCCATAAGCAATCAAATAGAAAAAAACACCCACTACCAAACAAAGCAGGGAAACTTCCAATTTCAAGAACATCATTTATCGGTTTCCTCTTTCTGCTGGTTAACCAGGGTGATCACACAAGGTTTCAAGTTTACTGGGAATCCAATTAATCCATCGAGTTCACGTGAATAATAAATTTCCATATTACAGCCATTAAATCATCACAGAAGACAATAGTTTATTAGTGCACAGAGAGAGACCACCAATAGACAATTCTTTTCCGTATTCATATATCCAAACTGTTCACAACATTATAATCAAGGAAGTGCAGGAAAACAGAACAGTAGTATATCGATCACACCCCTCCCATTTATTCCTTTAAAAGTCCATTTTTTATCTTCATTAATGCTTGGTTTCATCCATTCCCACATAAAAAAAGCGCACCCACCCTGCATGACACACATAAAGTATAGAGGAAGGAAAAATCCCTACATCAATGGTTTTCTTTACGAAACCATGACGGTCAAAGAACGCTCAAGAAACCAAGCCGATTCTCCACAAATCATCCTTAGATATCCTATACTAACACAACCAAGACCAAATATCATCATATTCAACATCCGCAAGCTTAGATCTACCCATAACGGGCATAGATCTAAGAAACCGATAGAGGAGGAGGAGTAGATCTAAGTAGATCAAGGAAAACAGCAAAGAACGATCACATACCTCAAGGAACCGGCTTCGATTCACCAAGAAAAGCCTCCAGATCGCCTCCAAAATGCTTGGGATAGGTTGCTCTACCTCCATGGAAGGGTAATCTGGAGTTATGACCGCTTAGGGGCTTAAACGAACCATTTAGAGGCAAAAGATATCAGATCCATAGTTTTAGGATCTAACTTTAACTGCTCGCACTGTTAGTCCGCAGTGTTTAGAAAATCATCCACTAATTGTGCATTAGCTTCTGCCTCATCAAACACTCCTCAAACAGTTAGTCCGCACGGTTATCCAAACTGTGTGCTAACCATGCATTAGCCACTGCCTCCAAAACCAACCATGCATGGTTTGGCCACACGGTTTAGCCAAACTGTGCGCCAACAGTGCGAAATCTATTTCCCTTTAGCTTTCCTTAAAGGTCCACCCAAACGCACCCCCAAGTCACCTTTACCTCCTGGCACACCTCCAGCACCACATTTCACAAAGGAATGTACCGGAGAGGTCCAGATCATTACATGGTAAACCTATGATCTCCCTTCTAGGGGATTATCTATCTAATACTCCTACAATAAGAATTATGATAAACTATTATGATCCTCCTCCTCAGACAATTTTCAAGCTTCATGGTGTGACATCATCCCTTTATAGGACACACCTCCTAGATCCACATCCATGGGGTGTTATGATCTATCAATAAGTAAACCTTCCAGGTTCTCCCTATTCAGGATGTACCTCCTTAATCCACCTCAAGGGGTGTTCTGATCAACCTTCATAGAGAGACATATTCGATTTATGGTACACACCTCCTTGATCCACCTCCATGAGGTGTCCTAATCAACCTTCTATCTTCACATGATGTTAAACTTGTGCCTCGGATCTGCCTTCACTGGGAAATCAAATACACAAATATGAATACACCTCAATGGGGAATTCGGATCCATTGGTAAACTATCCTCGTCTTCCCTCATAGGGACACACCTTCTGGATCTGCCTCCATGAGGTTCCTTAATTAACCTTCTATCTTCACAAGATGATGAACTCGTGACCTGTTCCAGAATACCTACCATGTGTTGTAAGAATAAGATACCTAAGGAATAAATTCTTGGAATACATACACCCATGGAATTTACAACCTCATGGATGATGCAAGACACCTTATGTTTTGTACTTATGATTCCCCATATGAGATGCCTCTAAATTCAAAAGTAGAATAAATCCTTGAACATTATATACCCTCTGATTGACACAATAGGCATTGGGTAACAAGACTAAGATACCTAACATGATATTACCTCCAAAGAGGAAGAAATTTTGGGATCATTTTCACGCCCAGCTTCAAGAGATTCCCATACATACCTAACATTCCCATATACTCTAATGAAAGGTTGATTCCCTATAGCATAGAAGAAGTGTAATAAATCGATGAAAAATAGATGGAATCATGGATGAATTTCATGAACATGAATCGAATCTATAGGGTTATTTAAACTAGTAAATGATCTCAAAGATGTAATCCATGGAAGGAGGGACCAAAATCCCATCATCCCATTTTGATCAAGGATCAAAAATCACCAACAATGGTGGTGAATATTTCCCACCTTTGTAAAGAGGGAATATAGGGAATGAAATGTGCACCACTGTGATGATGCATGCTCTGGATGAAAAAGCATTGGAAACAATTATGTTAGAATGTATAGAAAAAAATAATTGTCAGTTTCTCTGAGTATAGATAATTTCAATAACATTTCTATAATAAATTATTTCACAAAAATTCATTGGATGAAAATACTGTTGGATGACATGAATGTGACTGTTTTGAAACTATTGCATATTATGTGTGACAATATAAGTAAAATTGTTATCCCAAAAGATAATTTGAAACACTAAAAATATAAATGTACCAATATAAGGTGTAATTTCATTAAGTAACTTGTGTAATGTTGTGATTTAATGCTTTATTATATTTACACATAGGACCATATTGCAGACATTTTATAAAGAAAAATTTGGGGTATGTATTCAAAGAGCTCAGGATGAAACTCATAGTTTGTACATCCCTTACTACCAGAGAATATGTGAAAATAAATGTCTCCACTTCCTTCCACACCCAAAACCATGGTTCATTTTATTTTTTTTAATGGGGAAAATGGTGATGAAACTATTTGATAATGGAAGACATATTTTTTCAGGGGATTTTACTTATATTACTTATCCACACATGTTATTCATTGAGGCATTGAATTCCCTCAAAACCATTAACTAATCTCTTAGTCAGGTATGAAATATTTATCATATAAGAAATTTTACGATTTAATCCTTCTCCTAATAATCTATCTTATTTATGGAAAATCTTATATTCTTAGAAATAGTTGAACGAAGTTTGCAATAAATCTAAAAGGTGGATTGAAACTAAAAATTGTAATTTTGGTTAATTTAGTTATATGAATGTGAAAATTTACTTCATATGTTTTATTTATTATTAATTTCAAAGAATATATAGGGAAAATTTGGAACTCTATGATGGTTATTCCTATAGGAAACCATAAATTATTTCTTCTTTTTCTTTTATAGATACTGATTTTGATAAAAGATTTTAATTCTATTAAATTGAATTACTTTAAAGAATATTGAATCTGAGAAAATCCTAAGATTGTGGAATAAAAAAATTATAATGTTAAAAAAAATATAGATGTATAGAAGAAAATATTTTTGAGGTGAAGAGAGTATAGTGTGAAAATTATATGAAACAATATTTATTTCATCTTGAGTATGATTATCTAGTGAATGAGTTTTGAGACTAAGATTTTAAAAGAAAATCAACATCAAATACTACAACAAGTGATCATGTTTTCCTGAATATTTTGAAGGATCGTGAATAATATCACTATCTATTTTCAAAGAAACCTGAAGCATAAGGTGATCTATCTCATTTATTATTACTCATTGACGCTATTAAGATATTGGGTATGTCATTGAAATTTTTTGTAGTTCATTAGTAGAATATTTATGAATCAATAAATAATATGACACCTGGACTATCCAGTGGAATTTTATCTTAATACTTTATTGGATAATTTGTGCCTTTGTATGATTCAAACATGATAACGAGGAGGAACCCACACTGGGTTCCTAATTTTTATAAATTTCTTATGCCTCCTATTTTTTTCTTTTTTATTCCATACATGTAAGGCTATATAAAATGCTTGATTGTATTATAACTTAATTGGTAGATAATTTTAATTTCTAATTGAATGAAATTATAATATACAACTTCCACTAATTCATCCCCAACCTCCCTTTTCAGTTATGCATTGGTTATTAGGGTATTTTATATTAGGAAACATCAATTGATTGAATTAATGATTTTATATTATTTAGATTATTACTATTAGAAATATCTCAATTAAATTTAGAAATTTTATCTTTATGGATGATACTTAAGGTGATTTATTTCATTTTCTAGGTGTAACTATTTAGAGGTCCTATAAAATCAATGGTTGGATGAAAAAATACCTTGTTGTTACTCATTTTAGGATGGAAAATATTATCTATTTTGAGATTTATGATTATTAATTTTAGATCATTTGAATATTTTTTATTAATTCTTGTTTCATTTATTTTATTGAATTTCTCTGAGACAATTCCTTATATAATGTTGAATGCTTTTGTAATGCTTATACCATAGTGATTGGCTATCTCTTTTTGTTTTGATGTGATGTTATCATATGATAAGATCATTCTATTAATGTTTTCTACATAGGAATCCTTGGGTTTATGCTTGGATAACATGGATAGATACTAGACCCAATATAGATTGTTCTCTACCTCAAGATTTATTTTATTTTTTAGATATCACTATGAGCTGAGGTTTTGAGGGAGAGATTCATTTTTACACTCTCTTTCACCCCTGACCCAAGGATAAAAACTATGTTTTTCTCATTGTGGAATGCTTTTCGATAGGTTTCTCTGCCTTTAGGTTGTTTTATATAATGATATTATAGCTACTCTTTTGGCTTTTATTTTTTTATATAGTTATAGTCTAGTTTCTTAGAGGGTTATTATTACTCTAATAACAAGGTACTTCACTAGAAATTCATGATACCTTTCCCTAACTGGTGTCATGAAAAAATATATTTATATCCACACCAAGGTTCATATTCCGGGGTGATTATATAACCCATTAGAAAACCCCCATGACTACCCACACACACCAAAACAATAAGAATAAATTATGTCACATTTTTTATAAATGGATATAAGGCGATATAAATAGAATAAACATTATAATATATAACAAGTAGTTAAATCAACATACATTCAAATACATGCCCATATCATGTACACAAAAACTATGCAATTCACCCAATCCTCCCAACCAAGATCTATATAACCCATCATAATGTAATACGCATCCAATATTTCCCTTGTATAATCAAAACTCATTTTAAGATCCTATCCCTCTAGACCCAAGTACCCACTTGGTGGTACAATCCATTGTGCCACAAATTCCACATATTTTCCAAGTCTAAACCAAAGGATCCCCACTATATGTTCATTGATAACAAACACAACCCATGAACATACCAAGTTTACACACCTAAATAATTCTTATAATCAATACAAAATTTATGTATTTATTGAAAAATAGTATGCGAACCACACACACCATTGTATTCAAATGAAGAAAAAAATGAGGATTAAACCATAATAAGGTTAAAAATTATTTTCCAAAAAAATAAGTATTAAACATTGAGAAACCAAGTACTTATAGTTTTAGGTATGAGTAGAGTTATTGAGAGAATCAAAAAACCTCTAATTTCCTCATCCCATAGAATCATTCCATGATCTCATTGAGTTTGGTCTCACTTTTATCCAATGTTGAATCCTAGTGAAAACCTTATCAAAACACACCCTTAACATATGATTTAAGCATTGAATTCCAATTCTAGGTTTCCACCCTATAGAAAATGAGATGTGGAGGGAAGATAAGAATAGATAATGATTTTAACATTAATTAATATGTTCAACACTGCATGATTTTAATAGATCGGGTTCATTAATGAAGAGAATAACCAAAATCACCCAAAGTATCCCTGATGTTAAAGAACCATATATAATAGAATAATAATTAGTTTTTTTAGGGAAGTAATCATGATTTAAATATAATTTCTAAAATCCATTATTGATGTTACCAATTTATTAGTATGATTTACAAAACGACGTACCAACTATGTGGGAGTTACTATGTGATATCTAGGGCTATATAGTTTGGTCGCACAGTTTGAAGAACCTTTTACAACCCATAATGGTCACCATAATTTAAAAAAACATCAAAGTTTCTCAGTTTTCATACTGATTTTCTCATCTATGTACTAATTGTTAGCCTACCCAAATGATCAAATTTAAAAATACACAATTACCTAGGGATGCTAAATGTTTTCCCCAAAATTTTCAGTCTCCAAAATAATTCCAAAACCTCTAGAAACCGTCAAGAACCTCTAAAAATTAATTAAAAATAAATAAAAAATTCAAAAATATAGAAAACATAATCAAATACCCCAAACTAAATGTGTTATAACTCCCATGGTTATTTTTTGGATACATTTTTAACCATGTTGATTCCTTACACATGGTTGTGTTTATCTATTATATCACCATTTTTAGATGAAATTCAAATTAGTGAGGATACCCCTATTTATTTTAGCTTATCTCTAGAGTATTTATCCATTCTCTATAAGAAATATTATAACACTATAAAGTGAGGTTTTTAGTTTACTAGAACCTACCCTACTTTATGATGGGTTGTAATTTTATTGACCTTAATCCCTTTCGGTAATATGATTTGGAGTCCTTTATAGTTACTTATGTGAAAAGAGTTGGGTACTTTTGGTATAATGAATTTTAATATTGATGTTGATTTATCTTGTTCTTATATTTGGTATCTGATTTTATTTGGTGATATAGTTTTTTTTATTCCTCTTTTTAACATCAAGGTCTTTTCTTATTAGAGATCATTGTAGCAACATGCTACATTATAACCCCATAAATATATGTTTAATGTAAAGGATTTCACAATTTTTACATTACCAAGATATTTTGGGTTTATAGTTTTATAAAATTAATAAAATATATTTCATATAAATATAAGAACATCCACATATTGTACCTTTTTTACCACAACAATAGGGCTATAAGTTTACACCCTTATTTGATTCAAGACAGTTTTAATTATATTAAGATAAGTTCAAAGTGAAAATTTTGACCATGACATAGTTACTAATTATCCTTACGTAAATTAAAAAACATTTTAAAACATTGAATGAGAAAAATAATCTTAGTAAAGGACATAAAAATAAAAGAATCCTTCTAGTCTAGTGAAAACATGAAACACTAATAAAATGTTTACCTTTTCGAAATAAAACATTTAACACATAAATAAAAAATTTAAATATATAAAAATCATCCTTTTATCAAATAAAAAAATTGATAACCCATTATTAATAATAACAAAATCACAAACTCATTATGAAGATCATGATAAATCTTCGAATCATTTCAAAACCTTTTACCACTAAATGTTTATAAACATTCGTTGCCTCATGAAATAAAAATATTTATATAAAAATTATTTTGAAAGAATAATATAGGCATATTGGATCATCATATTCAAAACACATGTTCCCTCATATTTAAAAAAATTATGAATAACCAAATCCTATTTAATTCTATATGAGTAACCAATTGGATATCCCCCTCATTTTTCACTTATGAAAGCTATATCATTACCAAATGCATTTTAGATCTATATTACGTCTACCTATCATCATGAAATATATCAATATCACCCATTATAATCTACAACTATCAACTACCATAGCATAAAAAACAATCTTTTCATTTTTCATCATAAAACCCTTGAAAATATCATTCGAACCCACAAGTAAAACACATTCTATTTATTAATAATCATAAGGATAAATATCCTTTCTCTTTAAAAACTCATAAAAATATAAAATTATCTAGATAGAGATGGTATGATCTAATTTTAAATACCATGTTGTCTTATAGAATAATATTGATAATGAATTATAGAAATTGTATTCAGAAAATACAGTTAATCTATAAATGTAAAAAACATTTCTTTCACTTTTTTGAATAGCTAAAAATAACCCATGTGGAAATTATTGAAATGATTCCATTGTAAACATTGTAAAGAACTAAAAATATAGTCAAAATAAAATTTATCAAAAATTTTAAAAAAAAATATAACATTATAAAAAAACAACCTTAATGTGAAAGAATAATTATAGTTATGAGGATATCATTAAAATAATATTTTTAAAAGTATGTATTACAACTTAATTACCATATAGCTTCATGTATTTTATAAATCTTGAATGATAGAATTATATTAATTATTTAATTTCATGATAACCTTTTAATTTTCATTCCATTATCTTTATTTCCTTTATTTTATTTATTAACTTGTTTTATTTAGATTCTAAAATGTTTAAGTGCACGTTGGATGTTTTGGGTTCATTCGGTTTATAACCTCAAAACAACATTGGGGTGTCGACTATGGTCAAATTTATTATAGCTACATTACCTAATGAATCTTTGAAATGATAAAATTATCATATATACATACTATATAAACTTTTAAAACCTACCATGTAATGTGGTTATGAAAACATTACCATGTCATTTTATGGATATGGTAGTATGTATGCAGCCATAAAATCAATTTTCAATTTACTACTAGAAGGAAAAAAATAATGTAAATAATATTTTAATTTCAAATAATCATAAATATGTTATATATTTAATATTTAATAATTATTTTAATTTTTATTACTAACCTTGTTATGTGGAAATGGAAAATTAATCACATCTCTTTATATATGGGGTAGTCCATACGTATCCATGAGAAACGTTATCATTTTACAATGGATGGAAAGGTAAGAAGGTAAGTAATATAATAAATTTAGAGAATGATAATTATATAATAAATATCATATATATATGTATATTTCATATTTAACATCCACATGACCTAGTGATCAAAAATTAAATGCCTCTCTTCTTGGAGGTGGTAGTCCACACATACAAACAAGAAACATTATCATTTTCCAATGGATGGAAACCGGGATGAAAAGGGGTTTTAGAATAATAATATTAATTTTTACATATATTTAAGATTTTAATTATATTATATCATTATTTTTTAATAATATTTTAAGTATTTAGACAAAGAAATAAACATTAAACACTTGGTAAAGATTATACCTATTATTTGGAAAACCACCCTTGGCTTTCACATTAAGCCTTATTTAGTTTATATTTTGGTGAGACCAGAAACCATAAGAATTGAATATTATTGTTTTTAAGGTATTTTGGTAGGTATTTTATAAGATGTAGATATAAATGTGTGTGAAAATTTGAGGAGAGGAGGTTCCCTTTTATAAGTGAGGGGAGCGGGACACCCGTAAATATGTAAAACTTTTGAATATATTTTATACCTTTATCAATGTAAGGTGAAACCAAATTTATATATTTATAATTTAAGATAAGTATGATTTTAAATACCCTCATAAAGTAAAAATTAAACATGTTTTCATTACATTTTAAACCATATCACTTTGTTTTAACCCCCTCATTAACTCTTTTAACTATTACCATGATGAAAGTGTTTTAATAAGTTTATTATTTATAATGACCAAAATTGAAAGTAACTTGTTAAAAAAATTTATTTCTTGATTAAAAATATTAAATCCCTTTTACCTTGTTTAACTTCAAAAGAAATTAGAAGTTAATTTTATTTTAAAAAGTAATACCAAAATGAAAATATGTTTTTTCAAAAATCCCCTTTTAAGAATACCAAAATCAAGTAAAATAATGATTAAAATTAAATTAATTGGATTATTTTTTTTCAAATGGATAATATTTTCACTAAAAAAGTAGTCAAAATATTATTGGACTCCTTAAATACTAGAAAATCAATAAATATTTTAATAATAATCTGTATTTTTCACTATTCACCCAAAAATCTATTGTTTCAGAAAAATATAAAAAATTAACAATAATATAAATATAAAATTTTTAATGAAAAAATAAATTACTTTTTATTAAATTAAAATTATAAAATTTAGAAAATTATATTTTACATAAAACCATGTAATACATGGGAAAAATATATTTAAATAAAAATATTATTTTTTTGATTTATTAATTATGTAAGGTCTTTTATAAAACATTTAAGAATATGAATAAATAAAAATAAATAACTATAAATAATAATATTTATTTATTTCCTATTATTACATAGGTTGTCACACACTTCCAACTTTAAGAAATTTCATTCTCACACTATTATTCAATACTTAAACAAGTGATGGTTTTTTCCTTTATAGCTTTTTCTGATTCCTATTCTACTTCCTCAATCAAGTGATTCTTATATAAAACCTTAAATTGGTTAATCAAATAATTTAATATTATATTCTCTATATGATCTAAAATCTAAATAAGATACTATTTATAATCAATATTCACTAAAAATTTAAATTCTTTAGAAATCCATATATAAGATACATCATGTAAATATTTTATTAGAAACGAAACATGTAACATATAATATAACAAAGATAAACTCAGATGTAAAGGTACATGATATGAAAAATAACCCAATTTTTTCATAATTTTAAATTGTTCGATAATTTGAGGGATTAACTTTTACTTTATACTAGAATTCATTAAACATTTCCATATAAATACTTTATGAAAAGCATGATCTTCTAACTCAAATGAGAGATCATTCCTCCAATTATCTGTAAATTTTTTTGCCTCCTTTGATTTTCCATCATATGGTGTAGAGTAATCAATACCTTCTCAGCCATCTATTCTACTAAATATGGTCAGAAAACATTCATTTCACTAACTTCATCCCAACATGGTGGAGTTTGACACCGCTTTATATATAATTCCTTAAAAGGTGTCATCTATATATTAAAATGAAAACTATTATTAAATAAGAATTCAACTGATGAAATATGGCGATCCCAACTTCATTTATAATCTAAAGGTAAATATTATATCATACCTTTCATATAATAAATTATTTTATCTAAGATCGCATATAATTGGGGACGAAAATATGTACTATAATTTAATTTAGTGCCTAAATAATTTTGAATTCATTTCCAAAAATTCAATGTAAATATAGGATCTTGATCAGATACGATAGAGTGAGAGACTCTATTTTAATCATAATATATTTTTAAGAAAAACTCCTGAAATTTTATCCAAATACATCAAATATTTAATAAAAAAAATCACATATTTAGTCAATCTATCAATAATAACCAAAACCACATTATTAGATCGAGATGTATTTGGAAATTTTACCATGAAATTCATGGATATATTATTCCATTTACATTCAAGCACCAGAAGAGGATGAATCTTCCCATTTGGTAGTTTTCACTCAGATTTATGATTTTGTAAAGTATTTCATGATAAAATCAAAAATACCTTTCATCATTCCACACCCACTAGTAAAAAACATGAAGACATCAATACATTTTTGGGTTTCTAGAATGAATATAAAATTAAGGGCTACAATCATAACTTAAAAATTTCTTATTCAACAAGGAATCCCCTATCACACAAAAAAAACATTCTATATCTCATAAATTTTTTTATCAATGATAAATTCAATAAAATTACCCTTATTTTCTAATTCAACAATTTCTTGAAATTAAATATTTTTTTGACATGATTTATTCTAACTGAAAAAGATAACTACTTTGGAACTTGAAACAAAAGAGAGGGAATTTATACATGAATTGTTTCTCGGAAAATATCCATTATATAATTAAATAAATGAAAATATTTCCAACATAACATGTATAATGATATATTATCATTTCAACTCAAGTCATTATCTACTATGTTTGGTTTACATGGATGATAATGAATCCTACAATCATAATTATTTATCAGTTCTATACAAGATCTCTAATTCATGTTCTACTATTTTTGAGTGAATATATTCATTAAAAGTTTATATTATATGTATATTTCACGTTTTACCCTATAAAAAATATGCCTTCATATTTTAAAAAAACCTCCACTTAAACCTCAAGATCATGTGTAGTGTAATTTTTATTAAAGAGTTTTAATTGATTGAGGAATATAAAATTACCAAGTTATGTTATATCAATAAAAAACCAATTATATTTAAATAATAGTAATTATAAATAAATATTTCACAATTTATTATTGTAAAGGCTAACACTAGATCATTAATCAATCTTCTTTTCAATTTTTGAATACATTCAACATATTCCTTTTTCTAGATGAATTTAATCTAATTTAGAGTTAAATTTGGAAAAAATTTCAAAAAACCATTGGTAGTACCCAATAATACTATAAAACTTTAAATAATAGTTAAATTTATATATCTTGCTTACTAATCCACCAATTTAGTTTTACTATGATAAATAGTTATTCAATTTTTAGAAAAAATAATCCCACGTTGTAACCAAAATTCACATTTATGAAATTTTCTATAAAAATTATTTTCCTTAAATATATATATATAAACACATTAATATCTTTCATGATCCAGATGAATTTTATAATAAACCATAATATAATCTATTAATATTACCATAAATTATCATAATATTCATGAAAAATCTATTCATATGATCCATAATTAAAATGGGTTAATTTGTTAACCAGATAGGCAGAACCAGAAAAAAAATTCCCCTACTTATTGAAAAGAACCATACTTTGAATTTATTCATCCATAACCACACATGGTGATAAGCTATCCTATGATCGATATTTTAAAACTACTGATCACCTTATAGGTGATGAAATGTGTCATCGATATGAGACAACAAATACATTTTCTTAATATCGATATTATTGATTTCTCTATAATCAATAAAAAAAATTGATGGAATAATATTTATTTTTAACAAATACATAAAGATCTCCCATGGGGAATTTATAGGGAAAATTAAACCCTTATCAATTTACTCTTGTAACTAATTTTTTTATTCCAAAATTTCTACTACAGCCATTCGATAAGGGGGTTTTAAATTTTGATGAGAATAATGTTTTAATTAAACTATAAATTCAACCTCCCAATTGGGAGTAAAACTAGCAAAATAATCCTACAATACATCTATATATTCATTTACTAATGGAAACCCACTAATTTTAATATTTATTTTTTTAATAGTATTTGAAAGATAACATTCACTTGAATCTTTAATATGTTTTTCGCCTTTTTGAAATGTTATCAATGGTATGAATTCATTATTATATAAAAATTGAAACACATTATGATAAAAAATAACTTATTTAGATTTTTAATATATCTTAGTACGGTAAAATAAATTCCATTCTATACCCAGAATAACATCAATCTTCATAATGGGAAATACAACAATTTTTATAGGAAACTCCATTTCACAAATAATAATAATAAGATTCCTATAAATTCTTTTTTCCTTTATACAAACCCTATAATTTTTACTTTAATTTATGAATTTATTTCTTGATTTGTAATTTATATTTTAATTCAAAATTTCCAAGATATAAAGAAGGTATAGACCTTGAATCAAAAAATTCTTTGGAATAATCTTAATAAACATGTAATTTACATATCACCACTACATTTTATGGTCCCACATGTACAATTTTAGTTGAAGTAAATGAGTTTTCCAAACCTTTTTGTTTTATATCTTGATGATTCCAACCTTTATTAACAAACATTGGATACATTTTATCATAAATCTCTAACTCGTTATAATAAAAACATCTTACAACAAGATGACTATATATTTTCTCATTACTTTTCTGATCAAAACAATTTTCCTTGTAGTGTTGTGATAAATTATCAATCTTAAAACATCAAGAAAAACATTCATAATCATATAAAACATTCTTTAAAACTTATTTTACCACATTATGAATATTTTGGGGGCTTACCTCCAGATTTCTTAGATGACTAATTCTCAATTGCATTCCACCTTGGCTGTTTCTTACCCTTGTTTTCATGAAGTATATAAGTTTTGGAAAACCCTATCTCAACTTTTTCATCATAATTAAAACCCTCCTTATAAATTTTAAATTACAGTTAGTGAAATTCTATTGAAAAAAACTGTTTTATGCCAATGTAAAATTTATCAATTTTTCTCTCATTATCTAGAATAAAATTTGGTGTATACAAGGCCTATATGTTAAAATGTTCTTCATATGCGACCATGGGGTCTTCTTCCATTTTCTCCAACTCTTTAAATTATATTTATATTATAATTCATATAAAATTAGGTAACTAATTCTCAATAAAATGATCTTAAAATACTATCTACTCAATAAAGTTAATCTCGTCCTTTTATTTGTTATTCTTAATCAGATACCAACATTGATTAACTTCACCTTCAAGATGATATATATAAATAATTTTCTTTTTAATTTCCATAAATCCCAAAAAATTGAATATTTTTCTCAATGCATCTATCTATCCATTATCTTTCACTTGTTCTGAAGATCCACCAAAATCTAAAGGGTGAAATTTCATGAAATTATCCACTATATACATGTTCTTCTATAGTGAATTTAGTTTTTTTATTTCACGGGTTCCACTGTTAATATCTTATGTTCATATTTTATATTTCATGGGTTCCACAAATAATATCATGTTTCAACAAAGTTAACCCTACCACAAACCAATCTTTTCAAATCATTCCACATTGCTAATTTGGAAGACTATAATCCTCTTGATGCCTTCCAACTTTAGTTGTCTTTTTTCCTATAGAGAAAACTATTCTAAACAAACTTGGAAAATATTAATCAATATAAAAATCGTAATAATATATCTAATGATAATATAAACATAAATATGAATCTCTTAAGAGTCTCTTTTAACATTCTACAAACCTTTAAAGGAATATAAACATTTTTTTGATACCAACTATAACAACTTGCTACTTTAACAACCCATAAATATGAGTTTAATATCAAATAATTTGATTTTTTTTAATTTACCATTGTCTTTCTATTTTAGAGATCTAGAGAATTAGGAAAAACATTACATAAAAATTTGGACACATATATAGTGTACATTGCCTACAATAAAAAGATCTATTTCATTAAACCCATTTATTATAATTATAATATAGGCCAAAATTTGAATTTTGGACCTTTATATAGTTTCCAATCATCCTTCTATACCATAAAAAACGTTTGAAAAAGTTGTATGAGAACAAAACACATCATAAGGGATATAAAAATAAAGGAATACCATTAATCTAGTGAAAATATGAAAACCCAGGAATATGATTACATTTTCCCAATAAATAATTCATCGTAAAAATAAAGAATTAAAACATATGAAAATCATACTTTTCATAAAGAAAATTGAAAACCAATTTTTATCATAGTAAAACCATTAATTTGTTATGTGAATCCAGATAACTCGTGAAAATATTTCAAAACCTTTTACCTATAAAAGTTTAGGAACATTACTTGCATCATTAAATCAAAATATTTACTTAAAACCCCTTTTGGATAAATAATATAAGTATCATGGATCATAATATTCATAACTTACCATCACTCATGTTTAACCTATCTGATAGTTAATTAATCATAGTAAATTCTATAGGAGTAACCAACCCAGTTATCTCCTTCATTTTTCTTCTTCAAAGACTAAATCATTACCTAATTCATTGGAGAGCTATATTAAGATCACTTATCATCATGAGATATATTAGTATCACCCATCATAATATATAATAATAAACTATGAAATCATTAAGAATAAAATTTTAATATTTCACTTTTTCAACATAAAACTTTCGAAAAACACCTTTGATCACATAAGGTAAACACATTCCTTTTTAAGATAATCATAACGATAAATGTTTTTTTCTTCTAAAACTAATAAAAAAGAAAAATTCATAGAATATAGGGAATAATAACTATGATGAAATAAAATTTAAACATTTAAAAGAATATTGGTAATGAATAGTAGTTATAAAAATATGAAAAGGAGGGAAAGCTGAATACATTAAAAAAATTATCTTAACACTTTTCTAAAAAGTTGAAAAAACCCATATAGAATGAATTGAAAATAATAATTTTAAACCATTTTAATAAAATTAATGTCTATTTTAAAATTATATTTATAATCCTTTTAAGTATAAATAATGAAATTCTTGAAACATTTAAAATAACCTCAATGTGGATGAAAAAGATATTGGATCAAAACATTAAAATAAGATTTGTAAAGGAAAGTCACTTTAATTAAGTCCAACAAAGATTCAAACATCCAATAACTCCAGAATAATTAAATTATATGATGTATTTACTTAATTAATAAATTTTCATATTAATTAAATTATCATTATTCCATTTATTTCATTTATTACCATTTTTTATTTATTATTTCAAATTGTTATGTTCATGTTGGATGATTTGTGATCATTCAGATTATAACTTCAAAACAACATCAATGTGTTGAATGTGGTAAAAGGGGTTATGGTTTCATTATTTACATAGTTATAAACATATTATAATTATCATGTTTAAACATTAAATAAAATTTCAAAAGCAACCATTTAAGGTGGTCGTTAAAATTGAATCTTGTTGTTTCATAGAGACGGTAGTCCATATAAAGGCAGGAATGATATTTTCATTTTAATAATGGGTTGAAAATAAATTAATTTCACAATATTTGTAATGAACCTACCTGGAGTATAATAAAAAAAATTATCCAATTTTATTTTCCAAAGAACCAAACAGAAATCTTGATCCCCATGGGCAGGAAACAAGAATTCGAGAATCAAATAATATGATATGGGAATGATTTTACCCAATAACTGTAAGTATAAACTGATAAATAACAAAAAAAGGCAATGTCAAACAAAATAATACATTCAAAAGAAAAAGGAAAAAATCTTGAGATAGTGTTACAAAAAAATTTATCTACCATACCATCTATACATCGACCCAAAATATCCATGAAACAATTCAATAACATGATCCCATGATCACCACCCACTCTTAAGTCCTACTAATCATGTTCAATCCCGAACTCTAAATAATGTTTTCACTTTTTACACGAAATTAAATAATAAGAATATAAAAACACCAAAATTAAAAGGTAGGTTGTGATAAAAAAAGTCTTATTAGGTTATCCCCAAGTTATTTTATAAATAATCCCATATCAAATAAAACATTTTTGATTAATTCCAAATAAAACATGGAATAGAATTAATTTAATAGTTCATATAAAAAGTTGTTTTAAGAAACACCTCAATTGGTTATAAAAAAAAGTTTTCAAATGTTCATTTCAATAAAATACACTAAAAATAAATATCCTTTTCAAAATTGGCATGAATATAACATTTTATTAAAACAGACAGAGACATGAATATCTACCAAAATTGACATGATTAAAACATTTCATAACGTTGGCATGTAAAACAATTTTCAATAATAGCACCATGGTCAAGATACCCAGGGTTAGTTTTATATAGGAATTATCACATATCATGGTGAGGTATGAATCTTGGTGTGCACATGTTCCTAGGCCTAATCCTTGAGTAACAGTCTAATGAATGGGGAATATGAGAAGATCCATAAGCACTAATACCTATACAATCTGGTAGTTTAGTTAGAATTATCAACAACAAACCATTTATATGAAAAGATAATAAATACCTTTCTTGTGTTCTCAATGCCTAAGTACCTATTCTCCTATGTGATTCAATGTAAATCAAACACTTTAAGGGTCTATCATTAGTTCAATAATTATAAAATTATTTTATTCAACATTTTATTTAGCCCCATTTTCAGGTTTCAAAATATACTCATTGATTTCAAAAACCAACATGAAATTTAATTTCCATAAAGTCATGTAATTAAATTGAAAAATCAAATTATTTTTTTATTAATGAAAACATATGCATTTTATTTGAGAAAATTACCAAATAATGTTTTTATTGAAATTCAAAAGGCACTGCATTTGAAATAAAAAAATATATCCGGACTTTCTTCATATAAATCTTTCCAATATTGATAATTTCAATTCAATATTATTTTTATGAAAATAATTAATTAATTACCATCAACCACTATCAATAATTTTCTTCACATACCAAACCATTTCAATGATATTTTTCAAAGACACAAATATAGTCTTGAAAATAAATTGGAAATATATTTTAGTTTAATAAGGAGAAAAGTATTAAAATATTATAGATTGTATTTGAGATAACCTACCTTAATAAAAGAATTCAATTCAATCAATGTGGGATCTGTAATAGAAATAGAAGAAATTATAGGTGTAGTGAACATGGAAAACCCACACCTAACACACTTACATTGATCACCCCTCTTCTTAAAACCCTGAAATCCTCAAAAATATATCCCAAATTCAAAGGAACATATTTATGAGAATGTTAAAAATACAAAAAGAATTGGTTTTTCAATATAAAAAATCCCATATTAAAACAATCATTTAATTTGATGTTTCACTATAATATTGAATGATGAGGGTTAATAATTATTTATGATAGGAGTCTCAAAATTTATATAGTATAAATAATAAAATTCCCATTATTTCTAGATTTTATAATGGTTAGAATGCTTGTAAAGGCCAATCTAGAGAAGTAGAAATGAAAAATGAATTTTTTATTTATTTTTTTCCCAAAAATATCATTGAGTAAGGGTAACGTGGTGTTAACCATAAGAATACCTTTATATTCATGTAATGGTACTCGGACACCCTTATGTAACCTTTACAAACTCAGCATTACCCTTGCACAATAGATGGTCCCATGAGCTGACCCTTACATAGCTCTAAACTACCCCTACAAGAGCATCCATGTTACCCCTTTGTAACCATTGTAAAATTATGTTTGCCTTTACACTGTACATAGAGTACCCTTACATTTTCATTGAAAATGAAAGGTTACCCATACCATATGAAGTTATACCCTTATATGAGACCCTTAAGTGATCCCTGAACCTTACATGAGACCCTTATGTGAGTTAGGACCCTTACATAAGACCCACACGTTAGTAGAAATCCTTATGTAGTGCCTAAGGTACCCTTACATAGTTAAGGGTTACATTTATAAAGTGTATGTTTACCCTTAAAATCTTTATGTATATAGGAATTACCCTTTTCTAGGTAAATTATTCTCACCTTTAGCCTATTGAAATGGCTAAAACCTCTACTCTACCCATACACAACATTTACAAATAAAAATTTACCATTATGTAACTCATTAAATTAAGGGTTTTCTATTATGTAGCACATATACCATGTGTATGGTTAAATATCAAGTTAAAAATATTTAATTTCTATTTAAATGGATTTTAAATTTAAACCAAAATAAGGTTTTAAATTATTATTAAAATGAGGATGCTTCATTTATCACCAACGTAAGGATTTATACCCCCAAAAAGCTTCCAGTATGAAATATAGAAAAAGGAAAGACTTAATGAACTCCAATATTCAAACCATGAGGTGTATAGTCTATGAAACAAAGTAATGACACACCCAATAAGATAAAACACAAAAACAAATTAAAGATAAATGTCTAAAAATCATTATATATGAACCCTTAAGTAGAACCACCATGATCAATACACATCTTGAAACAATATTCAATAATAACCAAAGGAACCAGTAATCAACAAAAATAACATATGTCCTAGAATAGGTCTCCCCACCATTTAAAGATCCACAAATATTGTGAAACGTGAATAAAACATCCTCCCAACCACATTTATTCAACCAAAATAAGATTCTTTGATCACATTCCATAGTGAAACATCCAAGATCAAAAACAGAAACCTCAAGGAATGACATATCCAAAATACCTCAACAATTCCAAAAAAGAGATAATGCTCTCAGGATACATCTAAAATCAAAAATCAACAAGTAATACATCGAACTGACAAGGATTTATATATTGAGAAATTCCCCAACAGTAACCTAGTATTTTCAACACCAAGACTCACCCCGTGATGGGATCATTAAACAATCAACCAAACCATCTGGATACCTGGTCCATAATAATTTAATATTGTCTTAGATACCCTTGTAATATCCCAAGTTACATTCATGTATAGTTAGAAATAACGTTAAAAAATAAGTCATATTCACTAAAATGTAACCACACTCTCAAGAGAGATATCATCCATCACCGAAAGATTGAGCTCTAACAATTTAGGTAGAAACAAGAAGATATCAAACAAGAACAACCAACCTAAATGGAATTCAACACCGACTATATGGAATCACCCATGGAAATAAAATAGAATGGATTCAGAGAGACGACATCCCCAAACACATAATGGTTCTAATACATAAGATTCTATTATATCTACAAGAGAAAAAAACCTCAAGGGAGTAAATGCATTGTAGATAAATGGAAACCATTCAAGGGTGATCATCCCCAAGGTACAATAATAGAGATATCAATAATGTGAAACTATAAACCCAACCATAAGAAAGGTCACCAAGATAATACCTAAAAATAACCCAAAGAAATCCTAAATATAACACTATATTTAATTAGGTCACCTGGAACTAATGAGATATAATAATTAAAATTCAAATAATTTCCACTCTGATGTTGAAAATAACAAGCTAGACTGACACCAACATCAAATCATAGCTTCTATACTGTGTAAAAATCTTCAATTTCAGGCCTATGGTTGGGGCCCTATTATCACAAGTCATATTCTACCATATATTAATGAGATGAGTATTTCAAAATATAACTTCATCTTCAGTATCCTAATGTATAAAACATCTTAAAGTAACCCGAAAAACAACACGATTTACAAAATTTTGAAGCTTCCAAAAATGGTTTCATTGAATGACTAAGTTCTCTACCTTCGAATAACATTGGGAACCCCTTATTTTATCAATAATATTATGAAAAAAATTCAACATGAAAAATTCAATATTGTTGATCTACCAACCTTATTGAATTTCCCTCATATTTAAACTTCCTCATCTCAAATTCATCCAAATGGTGCATTAAATCAAGTGAGTATAAACATGGAAGTCCATAAAACCAAATTCTTACTTTATCAAGAGAGGATCCAAAAAACAGACTAGAAAGGCCAAAAATCACTTCAAAGGGTCTTGGTTAATGATATTGATAATCCTTCAATTTTATATGTCCCACATGAGATAAATAAATAAATCAAGGTACACTCAAATGGTCTTCACTCTAATATCGAGATTAACACAAGCTGAACCTGCATCAACTTCCACTGGTTTCTTGTCCACTCTATGAAAGACTTCACTTAGTATTTTTATTGGACTCAAATGTTTTTTATGTTTCTAGAAACACCACAGTTCCCTATAAAGTGACAAAAATATTACTTTGATGAGGTGTAGAGAAACCCTTATAGAACATCTATAAATGAACTATATAGCCACAGGAATGACATGATTTTGGAGGATTCTTTCAAGTGTGCTTTATACAACCATTTTTTATACACTATAAGAAAAGAATGTTCTTATATATATATTGTAAATCAGTTAAAATAAATGTATAACCCCCTTTTAATTCCACTCCTCATAGATTTAGACATGGTACACTTCTGTTTTCCTTTATTAGAGCTTACTCAATCCAATCCAGGAATATAAGACTTTCTCAATAACCATGGTGATCATGTAAACTATGAATAAAACTTGAAATTATGTATCATTAATTTTCCATAATATTTTAGTCAAAGTGGAAAAATATCCTTCGATATATCTATAAAAAAAACTTTTTGGAAACACCATTCCATTAGAGAGTCATTCATGGTTAGATGAGGCGAATATAGAACCTACTCAATAAAATGGTGAGTGTACTCTAAATACATTTTATATATTTACTAGAGACCATAAAATTAAATATATTTCAATAACCATTCAAAATTTGGAATTAAATATTGAACTAAACATGCCATGGTGGATACCCAACAATAGTTCTTTGGTATCTTATCTTCAGTAACTGACTCCCACCACATCAGACCTAGAAACTCTAGTATGATAACTATAAACGTAACATTGAGAGTTTATGGAATTTCATGTTTGGATAAGATCTATTCAATAATATTTATTCATATCAATAATTCTTGTTAATATCATTGTATAAATAAGGGAGGAGGATCCCAGATTTGGAACCAATATATGTATTCCTCGTACTGGGGTAGAAGACGAAGGACATAGAGCCCCGAGTCTGGATCAGAAAAAATATCCATTCTATTAGAACATGATTCAACCAAAGGATCCTTTAAATATAAATAGTGGGTACCTTATAAACAAGAATAAAAAAACCCATCAAAAAAAACTTCAAAACCCTAGTCTCACGAGTCAAAACTATATAAAAAATGGTCTCAAAACATATTTTTAAAAAATTAAAATCTAACATAAAAAATCTAACTGATAAGATAAAGTCCTAATTTATTTATAAAAGGTATTCACCACTTTAACATAAGAGGGTTTACTAAAATTCATGTAAAAATAATCTGTATTCTTTATACTAACATATTCACACCCTTGAAAACATTTCACGGAAATTTCATAACACTTCATTATTTTGAAATCCATTTTACAAATTCTCATACTTAAATTATTTAAAAAATTACATCTAAAATTTACCAAATTCACATGATAACATGGAAAGTAATTTTTACTCTAACCACATTATTAAATCATCGACTAGATTTTTCTAAAAATATTCCATCATTTTAAATTTGAAATATTATAGAAACACAAAAATAAAAACACTATTTTAAATTTAAAACATTTTTTAAACTCTAGAGAGTTATGAAATATTTTTCCAAACATATAAAATTTTTTATTTAAAAGATAAATTATGTAAAACCAAAATAATAAAAAAAAATCCTAGAATAATTTCCAAAAATCAGCATGGATGTGAAAAACTACCCAACACTTAAAGTATGAAAACATTAAAATTACATGAAATGTCATCACTATATTGGCTGAACACATAGTTTGGATGAAAATAATCCAATAATATGAAGTCGGTTGAGAGTAAAGAAGAGATGGATACATGGTACATGTATGATTTTCAAAACCATGGTTATCGTTGCCCATCTAGATTCCATGAAAATCCCATGATTCTAAGAAAAATTCACCAAGCCAAAATTCCATAATGAATCGCTCAAAATAATGAAGAATTGAGCTATAAAAAGTGACATAATCATTATGGAAAAACCTAGTATACCAATATTCATCTCATATGGGTGGTGATCAAGAACCCTCCCATGACTAATTACATGGATTTTTAAATTCCTACCACCAAACTACCAGGCATACCATAACAATAAAGAGAACCCCCCTTTCAAAAATTTGTAACAAACTGGCCCGATGTACACTAAGAATATTTATTTAAGATGATTCAGCACTCACCAAAATTTTGTTCCTAATCCTCATGTTCTAGAGTAAATAACCGGATCATCAAATAGAATGATATGGGAAATATTTCTCCCAGTAACCTCAAATATGAACTGATAATCAATGGAAGTCCCAAATCTAAACAAACTGATATATCTAATGGAAAAAAAGATACAATTCTTGATAATCTGTGAAAACAAAAGTCATATACCAAACCATTAAAAAATAAACCTCAAAACTGTATGAGAGTGGATTACATGCTCCACTAGTATACACAAACACTCGATCCCCGCCCATCAAATACACCCACCACCTTTATGTGGTGCTTTCCCTTATTCCTGGACCTAGCATAAGAAAAATATAAAAATTATCAAATGAAAAGGTATGATGTGATAGAAAAATCCTAGTGGGGTTTCACCAAGTCATTTCAGAAGAAATCACATACCAAATAAACCATTTATGCTTAATTTTAAATAAATCATAGAATAGAGATATTTTAACTATTTTTATCAAAACATGGTTGTAGAAACCTCTCATTAGATTATAATACAACCATTTTCAAAAGTGTATTTACATTATATCTAGCATAAATAAAAAAACATGTGAAAATAAACATGAATAGAACATTTTATAAAAATAGGAAAGGATACAAATTTCTACCAAAACTAAAATTAATAAAAATATTTCAAAAAAAATGAAATGAAAAATAATTTCCAATTCTATCACAATGGTTAATAGATCTGGGGGTGGGGTTATATAGGTACTCTCACATATCTTGTATAATTACAGATCCTAGTATGCATTTTTTATAGTCCTTAACCTGTAGTAGTCGTCCTAAGATTGGGGAATATGAGAAGATACATGATGACTAATCTCCCTACTATCTGATAGTGTAAATAGTGTTGTAATTATCATTCCATTTCTAGGTAGAGATAATAAATTCCTATGTTTTGTTCTTCCATCAAAACTACCATGTATCTCATATTCCTCAAGGTAAATCAAAAAATATAATGGTTTATCATTCGTTCAATAATTCATAAATCATTTTAGTTATCCTTTCATTCTGAACCATTTCCATGTTTCAAAAAAAAATCTTTTGTTTTAAAAACCAACATCATCGGGTTTTTACTACATAATCATTTCATGTATTTCATAAACAAAAATCAAAGGGTTTTTAAGAAAACAAATGCATTTTATTTTAAAAAAAATCATAAAAATGGGTTTTATCAAAAATTACTGAATCGTCTCATTTCTAGTCATAAAATATCTCATTCTATTTCACATCATCAAAATCTAACCAATAGTCCTTATTTCAGTTCAAGAACATTTTTTATAAAAAACAATAATTAATTTGAATCAACCACAATAAATTTGTTTTATCACACACACCATGACATTTCAACAACATTTTTCAATGTCACAAATCTATTCTTTAAAATAAATTGGAAATATGTTTTATTTTAATCAAGAAATAAAGGTTTAAAATAAAATATATTGCATTCAAAACAACCTACCTTAATAAAATAATAACCAAACACATAATGAGGGATCCTGTAACGTCCCAGTTCCGGAATCCACCCAGAGGTGCCCCGTACCCAGTCGGTCACATGGCTTCAAGCGCATTTCCCCAAATGTCGGAGGATGTCAACTAGCAGTGATGGACTTGGGTGTGATAGAAGGGAAATTATTCCCTCACTGGAAGAGTACACAACAGAAGAGAAACAAAAGAAAAATAAAAATCTGTAAACATCCATATAAGAATAAACAGTGGAAGACTGGAAATATAAAACAACTGGAGCACATATATATAAATTATGCATTATATATATGTCTAATAGAGTAGCCAAACAAATCACAATGCTGTAATAAAAATAGTACTAATCAAAATCACAAAATAAATGATAAAAAACTCCTCAGCATCGCAAGCAAAGCTTGGTCCCATGCTCTCCAGCTCCACAGTAAATCAAGTACCTGAAGTAGAAGGGTGCTTACCCTTATTTATACCTACAGCAATATAATATGTATGGGCCCAAAAGAATGACCCAAATAGGGTGTGAGACTAAATACCAGTAGGAAACCACCAAAAGATCGGTGCCTAACAGTCACTGAATATATAGTAGGTAAAAGTGAAGAAAGAAGTTAACAGAAAGGTGCTAAGCAGTAAATAATCCAGAGTTCCAAATCAAGAAACAGTAAAACAAATATTTAAACCTCAAATAGGTACCCCTCTAGAAAGTACTAATGGACATACCTTCTGGTCCTACCTAAAAATTTCAAGTAACCATATGGGTAGCACAGTTGGTCTAACCCCTCTGGTTCTGCATATGAATATAATAATACTCTCTGAGGAAGCGCTCATATTCTATCCCCTTTTAGTCAAAGGTAAAGCAAGACTCTATGAAAAAGTTTGCACAATCCATTCCCCGTATAGTCTAGGGAAGTCAAGGACTCTCTGAGGAAGTTCACACGTCAATTCCTCTTATAGCCCCAAGGTCTAGGACTCTCTGAGGAAGATCACTCTATCAATTCCCCTTATTTCCCAGGTCATACAATTCAAAGAAAGACTCTCTGAAGAAGCTCATGCAGTCAACCCTCTTATAGTCTAAAGAAAACAAGGACTCTTCGAGGAAGCTCACTCGTTCAATTCCCCTTATAGCCCCAATGGGTTCTAGGCTCCCTTAGGATTCTCACTCGACCAATCCCCCTTATATCCTAAGTGCCCAAAGACTCTCTGAGGAAGCTCACCCGGTCAATTCCCATCATAGTCTCCTACACCAGGTTCTCACGACCCTATCTTGGTCAACCAGCATATTAGTGTAATATGTCCAAATTAACCCTACATAACTACTTGACTAACATTCTACCACATATCAAGCATGTCAGAAAAACAACTCTCCATCCTACAACAACAGACATAAAAAACAGGTAAAGCATCCAAAGGCTAAATAGGACCAAACAGTCGTGAACAGAGCATGCATGGGAAAAACACATCCAAGCATAAAAATAAACCCTATTCATATCCAATTTACCTCTATGAAATCATACAAGCATGGAAGGAAAACAACAGGGTTAAAATGATAAACAGGCAATACCCCATTCAAGGGTATTGGTGGAATTTGCACATGATACTCAAAGACTTTGAACTAAAAGGCACAAACCACCTAACGTGGCGTTAGGTGATCGATATACTAGAACCTCAACTCTTGAATCACCATATAATGTCTTAAATCTATGAAAATGTATAAAATTTTCAACCCAAGATAACTTGGAAATAAAAGGAATTATAAAACGATGCCCCAGGAGAAGGAAGAACTCACCGAAGCGATTCCAACGCAACCAACAGTGTTTGATTCAGAGGACAGACGCATGGTTGGGGGCTCATCGAATATCCACAGTCGTACGGTGCTCTCGGTCGAACGGGACCTAAAAGGAGTGTGTTCTGGAGGCTAGACGTGACCGTAGTGCATTTAATGAAAAAAACAAAATACGGAGCATGTACTTTTGGAGTACACGGCATGAACTTGTTGTTTCTGTACTCCTCATTAGGCAGCGTCCAAGTCACTCCCACATGGCCATGTGTATGCCCATGACATGACCAGCACACGGCCTCCAGCGGCATCGTAGTACATGGAGTGTACTCATAAAGTACATGGCATGTACTTCAAAAATTTCCATATTTTCCACTTTTTCTAAAAAACAACCATAAAAGGAAAAATATACCTGAAAAAAATATTCAGGTTCTTACAAAATTCCCCCCTTAAATAAATTCATCCCCGAATTTTTATAGCACGGCCTAGCAAAAGAAATATTGAACAAATATGTCCAATGTGATCGTACATAGACCTCCCTCTCCCAAGTCTCATCCTGCACCCGCCTGTACTGCCATAGCACTCGTACCAAGGGAACAAACCGGCCACGGAGAACCTTTGTACTATGATCCAAATCCAGGTAATATTCTCTTCAAATGATGCATCCACTTCGAGCTCAACCTCCTCAGGTTGAAAGACAAGAGACGGGTCTGAAAAGTAAATTTGGAGCTGAGAACGGTGAAGAACGTCATGCATGTCCCGGTACCTCTGAGGTAACTTCGATCGATAGGAAACTGGCCCAACTTTCTCCAACACCTCAAACGGCCCGACTCACCTCAATGAAAGATTACCCTATCTCTTAATCCTCTTGGGTCCCAACCTCGGTGTAACACGTAGGAAATCCTGATACTCGACCTCGAATTCCAGAGGTCGTCTTTACCGATCAGCATAATACTTCTAAAGAGACTGCATAGTATCCATCCTCTTCTGAATCAACTCTATCAGCTTTGTGGTCTCCTAAACAGGACAAGGTCCCAGAAAATCTTCCTCTCTTTCCTTCAGCCTGCATAAGGTTGATCGGCATGGCCTACTGTACAAAGCTTAATAATGTGCCATCTGAATAGTTTTTTGAAAACTATTGTTGTAAGAAAACTCTAAAAGTGGTATATGATTATTCCAAGAACCTCCAAAATCTAGAATGTATGCTTGGAGCATGTCTTCAAACACCTGAATCGTACACTCGGACTGGCCATCTGTTTGAGGGTGGTAAGTCGTACTCAAAAGTACATGTGTACCTAAAGCCTTCTGAATCCCCTTCCAAACCTGAGATGTAAAACGCACATCCATATCTGAAACAATGGAGTGTGGAACTCCATGTAGACGTACAATATCTATGATGTGCAACCTTCCTAGCTCAATAACACTGAAGGTATCCTTGATCGGAAAGAAGTGAGCGACCTTCGTAAGCTTGTCAATGACAGCCCACACATTTCCCTCATTTCACTCAGTAATCCATGCATGGTTGATGATAGATGATATTGACTTCAACTTAAATATGTTCACCTAGGAATGGATATCTTTTTTGATAATGTCCTCAAACTTCCTAGCCAGGAACAACCCATCACCTACTAGAGTAGGCGTGAAACATTGCAGCTCTGTGAAGTGAGAGGAATACTCCATCACAGAAAGAGTACCATGCTCCAAGCTCATGAACTCCCAGGCTTGATCGGCCCTCAAGTTCTATGGGTAGAAGTAATCGTAAAAGATAATCTGGAACTCCTCCCAATCCATATTCTTGTGGCGTCCTGCCTGAGAGATGAGATCCCACAATCTCTTGGTGGATTCTTGGATCATGTAGGTCATGAGCTTCACCCTCCTCTATGGTGGTAACTTGAGAAGATCAAAGATCATCAGCATGGATTCGATCCATGACTCTGCAGCCAGTGATCCTCCTTCCCCTAAGAATGTGGGAGAATGTTGCTGCTGGAAAAACCGCGTCAAATCTTCCATCGACGGGGTAGGAGACGGCGGTCCCTAGAAGTTCTGAATCATCCTCAGAAAACCCTCCCTAAAATGTGCATCGTCACCTACAACTGGTATAACTAATGGTGCCAAGGCTGGAATAACAGGAGGATCTATAGAAAGTACCTGATCAGCCATATCAAGCATCTGATCATTGCCATACAACTAGAAGTCAACTGGAGGACATCTAGGTAGCATGACTCTGCAAGGTCAATTTCCCACGTAGATTCAAGATTATTAAGGACTGAAAACAAGGGGTGTAAGAAGGGAACAGGAGAAAAAAAGCATTCAAGTTTTAGAAAACATGACTACACGTCGTGTACAATTACTAAATGGTGTGTTCCCTTAATTCATTCACATGGACTTGTACTCCCACCACAACTGGTCGTGTAACACCCCAAAACACACAGCGTGTTGTCCTAGAACACGGCGTGTACTTTTATCCCCTTTCCCTACCCTGGTCCTTATACACTGTTAAGACACATGGCTCTCCTAAGACAAGACTGCATGGCATGTTCAAGGCAGATGTGGTGTGTACTAAAAAATGCTCACCTGGACCATGTTGTTAGGGACATAGCCTGACACATGGCTGACACTACACGGCGTGTTCCCGATGGACACAACATGTATGTGAAAGGATAACATTGACCTGTGTTTTTTGTGACACGGCCGGGTACCTAGGTCATACTACATGGTGTGTAAAATCCTAACATGGCATGTATGTGAAAAAGATAACATCGACTCGTGTTGTTCGTGATATGGCTGGGTACCTAGTTCAGACTACATGGCGTGCTAAACTGGTACACGGCGTGTTCCTACAAGGAATTTCCCATCCTTTGTCTCTTCCACATGGCCGATTACACGGTTAGAGATTACACAGCGCGTACATATGGTACAAGGAGTGTACTTTTAAAAAACTATTTCTTTCTGAATAGAAGAACACAGGGCATGTAGTTTAAACTTCACGGCGTGTATTCTGGGTTTTTTCAGACAGTAATCTTGAGAAACCTCTATGGAGCCCATAAAAACACTAAAACGAGCCATAAAAATGTCAAATTCTGATTCGTGAGGGCCCATACTCCCCGCAAATCAACTCTTGGCATCTTATACATGTTATAACAAGACAACAAGGAAATGATCCACCAAATTCTGGTCTATGAGGGCCCATAACACCTCAAGAACCAAAGTTTGGCATTCATCAATACAAATACCTATAGAAAAAATACCATATCAAAAAACATGTATTTTATCAAGGCATTTATCACAACAGCATGCATATTCTACACAACATCTATCACAACAACATGCAATTGATAATTCACCCTAGATGGCATGGAATGAATGCATGACATGTTATTTATAGTAAGTGCCAATATGATGTATGAGATGGCATACCCTCATCTCATCGGGTTGTGATAGAAATAGAACCTCAATATCATCAACAGTAATAGAACAATACATGTGAGTCACCAAAAGGGGAAAATCAAATCAACTGTAAAATTTCAAAATCAGAAAAATTGCAATAAATGAGGAATATTGGTTTTTCCCTATACACGGGTTAGACACTACCGAGCACAACTTATTACCAATTACATATTCCTTACTATCCCTAGATAAAGGTTCCAAATAGTAATTCATGAGAAAATAAATCCTATGATACCACTTTGTAATGTCCTGGTTCTGGAATCTATCCAGAGGTGCCCCGTACCCGATTGGTCACATGGCCTCAAGTGCATTTCCCCGAACACCAAAGGATTCCGACTAGTAGTGAGTGCCTTGGGTGTGATAGTGGGGAAACTATTCCCTCATTGGAAGAGTAAACGGTAGAATAGAAACAAAATTAAAATCAAAAGTAGTAAACATACATACAAGAGTAAACAGTAGAATACTGAAAATATAAAGCAACTAGAGCACATATGTATAAATGATGCATGATACATATGTCTAGGACAACATCCAAACAAATCACAATGTTGGAATAAAAATAGTACTAAACCAAAGCACAAAATAAGAGATAAAAAACTACTCAGCATCGCAAGCATAGCTTGGTCCCATGATCTCCAGTTCCATACCAAATCAAGTACTGGAATTAGAAGGGTACTTTCCTTTTTCTATACCTGCAGCAATATAATATATTTGGGCCCAAAAGCATGATCCAGACAGTGTGTGAGACTATATCTTGGTAGGAATCCACCATAAGATCTATACCTAACAATTAGTGAATATATGGCAGGTAAAAGTATAGAAAGTAGTAAACAGAAAGGTACTAAGTAGTAAACAATCCACAGTTCAAAATCAAGCAACAGTGAAACAAATTGTTAAACCTCAAATAGGTTCCCTCTGGGATGTACTCACGACCAACCCTTTTGTTCCAACCTAAAAATTGCAAGTAACCCTCTGGGTAGCACACTCAGTCTAACCCCTCTGGTTCTGCATATGAATATAATAAGACTCACTGAGAAATCGCTCACAGTCTATCCCCTTATAGTCAAAGGTAAAGCAATACTATCTGAGGAATTTCACACAGTCCATTCCTCGTATAGTCTAGATTAGTCAAAGACTCTCTGAGGAAGCTCACACATAAATTCCTCTTATATCCCCAAGGTCTAGGACTCTCTGAGGAAGCTCACTCGGTTAATTCCCCCTATACCCAGGTCATACAATTCAAACAAAGACTCTCTGGGGAAGCTCACGTGGTCAATCCCCTTATAGTCTAAATCAAACAAGGACTATCTGAGGAAGATCACTCAGTAAATTACCCTTATATATCCCCATGTGGTTCTAGGATCTCTGTGGATGCTCACTCAGTCAATCCCCCTAATATCCCAAGCGCCCAAAGACTCTCTGAGGAAGCTCACCCGGTCAATTTCCCTCATAGTCTCCTACACGAGGTTCTCACGACCCAATCTAGGTCAACGAGCATAGTAGTGTAATATGGAAAAAAGTAAACCTACAGAACTACTTGGCTAACACTCTACAGCATATCAAGAATGTCATAAAAATAACTCTCCATCCTACAGCAACAGGTATTGAAAACAGGTAAATCAGTCAGAGGATAAACAAGACCAAATGGTCATAAATAGAACATGCATGATCAAAAAACATCCAAGAATAGCAATAAACCCTATTATTATTCAATTTACCTCTAAAAAAGCATAAAAGAATGTCCAGAAAACAATAGGGGTAAAAATGATAAACACACAATACCTCGTTCAATGGTATTGGTGGAATTTTCACATGATACTCAATGACATTGAATGGAAAGGAACAAACCACCTACTATGGCATTAGGTGATCAATATAATTGACCCTCAACGCTTGAATCACCTTAGAACATTGTATATCTATGAAAAATTATAAACCATTCAACCCAAAATAACATGGAAAAGATGAGTAATTGGAAAACTATGCTCTAGTATAAGGAATAACTTACTGAAGCGATTCAAACGCAACCGACGGTGTTTGATTCGGAGAATGGACGCACGCTCAGGGGCTCGTCAAAGATCCCTGGCCATATGGTGCTGTCGGTCGAACGGGACCTAAAAGGAGTGTGTTCTGGTGATTAGACCCGACCCCGGTGCATTTAATGAAAAAAAAACAAAATACACTTCGTGTACTTTTGGAGTACATGGTGCATACTTTCTGTTTCCGTTCTCCAAATTTGGCGGCCTCCAAGTCACTCCCACATGGTTTTGTGTGTGGCCATGACATGGCCAGCACACAGCCTCTAGTGGCATCACAGCACACTACATGCACTCATAAAGTACAAGACGTGTACTTCAAAAATTTCCAGATTTTCCGCTTTTTCTCAAAAACAACCCTAAAAGGAAAAACATACATGAAAAAGAATATTCGGGTTCTTACATGTCCTCAACAACATTAACATAATTTCTAATCATATTGAACAATTGAAAACCACCTCCAACACACTCTCATTTATCATCCAACAAATGAACTCACAAAACACCTCAAAATGATATTTTAAAATCAAAGCATCATAGGTTCCAGTATTTTAAAAATACACAGAATTCATTCGAGTTTGAAAAATTAAAACCCCAAATTAAAACAACCAATTAATTCTTTATTTCACACAAATATTTAATTATAATGGATTAAAATAACTTAATATAGGATTAATAGACTTTAAATATGATAAAGAACAAAATTACCATGATTTCCATCTATTAAAAAAGATAAAAATGTATTATAGATCGATCTAGTAAAGAAGAAAATATAATTTTTATTAATTTTTTCCCTCAAAATATCATTGGGTAATGGTAACATCCCATAACCCTTATCCAGACCATTATTGTTGTGTAATGGTAAAGATTCCCCTTACATAACCTTTAAAACTCATTATTACCCTTAGACAATAGAAGTACCCACAATATAAACCTTACAAAACTCTTAACTACCCTTACACAAGAATCTAAGTTAACCTTATGTAACCTTTTTATAAGTTAGTTTACCATTACAATGTTTCTTGGGTACCCTTACGCATCCTTTGAAAATCATATGTTACTCGTATGCAGTGATGGTTTACACTTATGTGAGACCCTTATGTGAGTCTAGAACCTTATGCGAGACCCTTCTATGAGTATAGACCCTTACACGTGACCCCTATATGATCTGGTTACCTATACACATCATAGGTCTACCATTATGCAGCGCATGTATATGAGACTTACCCTTACACAAGTAAAAGAATTTTAACTGTACCTTTACCTTATATAATTCATTAAACCTCTATTATAACCTTATCCAACCTTTATAAATCACAATTTACCCTTATTTAACTCATGAAATTAAGCTTTTACATTTATGTATCCCATATACCATGAAAAATGTTATAGATTAAGATATTTTTTTTATTTCTATTTAAAGTGATTTTAAATTAAAACCAAAACCTGGTTTTTAATTTTTTTTCAAATTATGATGTTATAATATGTTACTTATAAAATAATAAATAAGATATAAATTAAAAATTTATTCATTAGATACATCTTTATTAACACAATGTTTTGGTGAAAATTAAAAGTGAATCACATCGATTTGTGTTAGTGGTAGTCCATACATACGCAAGGGTGATGTTATGGTTTTCCAATAGATGGAAATGTGATAAGGTAAATAATATCCTATCTATAAGAAATAATAATTATGTTATAAATTTCATATATATTTTTTATTTATCTTTTTAACCATCCATCTGATTCGGTGATGAAAAACGAAACACGTCACTTTGTAGAGGTGGTAGTCGACACTTATGAATGAGCGACATTATTGTTTTCCAATGGATAAAAAAGAATATGAAAAGTGTTACACCATAAAAATAATAAAAAATTAGTATATCTAAGATATTTATATTGTTATATCATAATGTATAATTAATATTTAAATGGATTATAATAATAAATAAACATGAAACACTCTATTAAGAAATTTACTTCTTATTTGGAAAACCTCCCTTGGATATGCACCATACTCCTTCGTAGTTTAGACTTTTGGTGACGACCGAACCTCTATGAAGTGGGGAGAAGAGTTAGGAAGATATATTTTGGGTTTTTTCCAATCTATAATTCAAACATTTTGTGAATAAGATAGTAGAGGATGTCTCCTTTTATAAGTGAGGAGAGTGGAACACTTGTCAATAAATAAAACATCAAAATATATTATTCTTATATATCAATCGAAATTGGAATAAAAATGATATAGTTAGAATATAGTATGAGTATTAATTTAAATCAATTCATAAAATAAAATTTAAATAGTATTTTATGAAATTTTTAACCTTATCCATTATTTTAACCCCCTCTTTAACTCTTTAAACCATTACTGAGGTGATAATGTTTTATTAAGGTTACTATTCATAATGGACAAAAATGAAATTGAAATTATTAAAAAAATATAAAACTCATTATTTAAAATATGAAATCCAATTTATCATATTCAATTTCCAAAAGTGGTAAAATTTAATTTTAATATAAATGCACAAACTGCTATGAAAATAGTTTTTAGAAAAATGATCATTTTAGGCATACAAAAATAAAATATAATGATAATTACTATTTAACTGTATGGATAATGTTTAGAAAAAAATGGATCTATTTTCTCCTTAAGAAAATAAAAAATAAACAATTTTACTCTTAAAATACCTTAACAGAAATGGCAGTTTTAATAAAAATTGATATTTTTCACCATTCACCTAAAAATTATTATTTTCAGAAAAATTCCAAAAAATCACAATATGATAAATTTGTTATTCTGAATCCAAAAATGATGTCATTTTATCATAAATAAATTATAGAATTTAAAATTTTATATTTTAATTAAAACCATTTAATACATGGGAAAACAATATAATTTAATAAAAGGATTCATTTTTCAATTAAAAAATTATATAAAGTCAATTAAAAAACTATAATGAATATGACTCAAAACATTAATACTTATATATCATATATTTTCTTTATTTTATAGGATTTCATTAGTTTTCATAGTAACAATTTTCATTGATTTTTGGAATTGAAATGATCTTGAGGAATTTATATCTCTCCCTCTCATTGATAATCCTTTTCTACTAAGACTTTTTGGTGGAAGAAAGTGGTATGGTGGGGATAATTGTAACACCCTGACCTCTATATAACATTATTGTTTTATTTATTTATTGGTTTTATAATTGATTTCCCTATTTATTATATGTTATATAGCTTCTATTATTTGATGGAAACCTTTAGTTTAGAGTTTTGGCAGGTCATGATGTAAGCACAAGAGGTCACATCATAACTGGTCCCTCAAGATTTTGTAACTCACCAGGTTTTTTGTGTGTCATGCTAAGAAAGGTATCTTATTTCCTGACAAGTATTTTTTCTGGTTATATATTGTTAGACTATAAACTAATAATTCCATGGCATAGGGTGTCACATCACGATGTGTTCTTGAGCACTGATGTTTTAGTTCTATGAGGGTGGTCAAATTAAAATGTAATATTCCAAGACATTATGTTTCTAGGGATAAATTTTATTTTTTAAAAATTATAATTTTTACCTACATGAATTAAGACCCCTTTGGTCTCTCTTTTCCCCTATTTTATTCCCATTCCCTTATATAACATCCTCTATTAGTTTCTATATCCTTTATTGATGTTCCATGAATTCCTTCCATTTTTGAAGATGGTGGATTTAATAATGTTAATATAAATCTCTTCCTATATTTATTTACTCCCTTGAACATAACTTTATTTTCCCAAATATGGAATCAATGTTCTAGTTTTTTAGGTGATGAGTTTGAGGTTGGTTTCTCCAGGCATGGACTTTTAAATTCAAATATCTGATTGCTAGTTTGTTTAATCCCAGGTTTTGACTTTTTATAAGGATATTTCAAGAATGTGTATATATATTAATTAAAAAAGTTTATGGTTTATATATTAGGTTATATTTAGTTTAAAGAGGTTTTTTCACATATTTAAAAATTCATATCATTTTTCATGATACTTTTAACACCAAGTGTTTTCATAAATTCTAATGTGGCGCTTTTTAATATAATTTTCTGGTTTAGATGATTTTTTGTTATTTTGAACTAAATAAATGTATTAATTTTAATTCTAATGGTTTTTTTTTGAGACTTAATCTCGATATTTAATTCTTATTTTGATTATTTGAGATGATTTTATTGTGTCAATGTGATTTTGTTTTTAAAAAGTATTTTAAAAATCTATTCCATAATGGATGTTTCAAAGCCCTAATTCCAACCTTATGAAAAGGTTCATTTAAAGTGAATAAAAGCTTTATGTTTACCTTTTTTTTTGTTACTTGTGTCAAGTTGATGAAATTGTCTTTAATATATGAAAAAAATGATATATTTTTATCATTAGTAAAATCGAGGTTTTTCCTATGAAGGGTGTTTAGAGGTGAGGATGAGTATTTATTTATGTTATATATATATATATATATTAGTTTTTATTTTCTACCTTTTGATTAATTATATCTTTTTATATAATATTGGTAACAAAGATTACCTTTTTGGAATGTTAGTGTTCAAATACTGCATAGGTTTATGAAAATGTTATGGCTAGTGGCCCAATGTATTTTGTAGACACTAATTTGAGGTTTTCCCCATTAGTTATGACCTATTGGGAAATACTAAGTGTTAGGGTGACCTAATTACATCATGAATTCTTATTTGATCGATCACGTTTTAATATTTCCCTAGATTTCTATAACACCTCTATATTTTAAAAGTGGTACATCATATTTGATCTCATATATTACATGAAACACCAAGATTATAATAAAATATAACACCCATACACTTTTTTAAATATTTATTTTAAAATAAATTCAAAAATATTTGATATATTTAAATTCATGCAACATTGGGTTTGAATGAAATACAATACTCTATTCAAATATTATTATTTAAGCCTAACCATTATAACCTTCCCGTTAAGCTAGTTGGTATAAATAGTAATAATTAAATTGTGAAAATTTTATGGATTAAACATGTATAAAATAAATTCAATGGATATCTATTTTTTATAAACAACTTAATAATAATTTTAAATAAAAATAATTTTTTAAGAAAACATTATTTTTTTAAAAAAATCGGTTTAGTTTCATTGTACGCATATAATTTAAAGTAAATTCATACCCCTTTTAGAAAATAAAAATAAAAATAAACTTAATTTAATAAATATACTTGTAAAATTATCTTTGGGAGAATTTTTCATAATTTTTTGAAAATACAAATTGTTTGATGAATAGTGAAAAATATTGATTTTTATTGAAAAATATCTTATCACATAAATTATTTACAAAGTTAAAAAATATTTTATATTAGTTTTAAAATAAATATCATTAACTTATATTAAAATGTAACTAATATGGTATATTTTAATCAATTTAATCTTGAATTTTAATATTTAAACTTTCTATACTTTTAAAAATTTTCACATTTGAAAATCATGTTTTTGTCTCATATATAAGATTAATATTAGATTAAATTATTACAATTATATTATTTTAATATGATAAAAGGGATTTTATATTACTAATTAGAGTAATTTATATTATATAATATGATAAAATTAATTTTTGTTTATAATGATTAATAAAGGCGATAAAAAATAATTATCACGATTAAAGATAAAATGTTGTCTTGTGTGTTACATGAGCATGAGTTAAAATTAATTTTCCATAAACATTGTATTTTTATTTAATAAATTATATTTATTATTTATAGTCATTCGGGTCATAATTATATAATAATTCACATTTTAATTTTAGTATTAGTGGATAAATTAACAATGTAAATAAAAAGATACTAGTTTTTCATGGTGAAATCTATGTAATTATAAAGGCTAAAAATAACATGTTTAATATATTTTTTTGTGATATAGGTTTGGATAGATGATATTATCCCTAAAATTCATTATTTATCATTTTTTTCACTTGGGGTGGGAGTTACTTCCCATTGTTGAATAGTTTTCGGTATTTATAAAAATGTCATTCCTCTTAAACTATAAAAGGGCAGTCACTCCCCTCACTTCTTCGCACCCCTAAAGGCATTTTCCTCAACCAAAAACTACCAAAATCAACCTATAACATTTTAATCCACATTTCATATCATAATTATTCCAAAAATAAGAACCCTAGGTCCCTTAAGATGAGATCCAATGGAGGTTTATCTAAGAGAAGGTAATTGTCGTCACTAAGCTCATTCTTTTTCTTTCCTCTTTTAGAAATTTAATTATGAGTTAAAAAATAAAATATAATAACACCATTTTATAAAATATAAATATATTCTATTATTTTTATGTCATAATATTTATCCATCTCCACTTTCATCAAACCAGAACTGAAATTGTCAAATCATGTGTTTTGCAGACTACCGCCACATGAACTTTTGTAACTCATTTTCAATCAAAAGTTATCATTGTTAGATATAATGATCTATTTAATGTGTATATATAATATTTCAGATATAATTATACTAATTTATTTATAATATAACATAAAAAATATTACTTTCAATTTTTTTTAAAATATGGAAATGTTACTCATATGTACAGCGGACTACCACCCCAAGAAACGATGTGATTCATTTTTCAGTCACTCTTTTCATGAAATGTAATAAAGATAAATTTAATTAATATATTATATATATATGAAATAATTAAAATTATTAAAAATTAATATATCATACACTACCTTACCCTTTCACCATTTAAGGAAATGATATCATCACTCGTGCGTACGTACGGCCTACCGTCACCACGAAGCCATGCGATTCATTTTCTTTATCAAATTTTAGATAATGGTTATAAGGATAAATATAATGATAAAAAATAATATTAGTAACATTAATATAATTCTGGATATTATTTAACTATATATGATGTACAATAATTGAAACATTTATGAAAAACATTCATGAGAAAATAATGAAATTAGCACCCAAAACAATGAAAATAATGAAATATTATTTACAAATAGGTGGTAAAATATTATTAGAGAAAAAAATATGGTATGAAATATATCTGTATGGTTATTTAATATAATTATAATAAACCTTTATTTATTATATATGGTTTTCATAAACATAAAAACGGAGTCAAACATGAGGTAAGGGTTTCTGGTCCCACTTTTACATTGATGAGAGATATTCCATACTCACCACTTATTTATTTTGTGTGGGGTATATACTACGTGTTTGATGTTTTATGTAATTATTATATTTATATTAATGGTATTTAATGATTTATTTTATGTTATTTATTTATATGGTTCTTAAGATTTAAAAGTTACTAAAGTGGTAAGGCTTTATTTGACAATCTAATCATTTTTTGGGATTGTTATATTGATGTATCCCTTGGTAGAATTATATTTATTCCTATATTAAAACCAATATATTTTCATCTACTCTATTTATTCAGGAAAGTTTAATATATTAGTTTCATTAATCCTCTATTTGATACTTAAGATGATTGAAAAAATGTTTTTAAGAAAAGGAAACATTATTTCTCTTTTTGATCAAAAGCTCTTTTTCCTCCAGATACATGTTTTTTAAAAATGTATTCAATTTTTTATTAACATTTTCTAAATTATTTGTTAGATACATTTTTACCTATGTTGGTATTTAAAAAAATTAAAGTAATATTCAATTTTTTTCCAAGAAAGGACCATTTTTATTTTACTTAAACTTTTAAATGAATTTTTATTTTAATGTGTACGACATGAATATAATTTCCTACCATTATGAAAACTCAATTTTTAAATCCTACATTAAAATATATAAGGTTATTTTAAAATAAAGTTATTTTAAAAATGTTTTTTGAAATTTTAGTGTTTAAAGGTGATTATAAAAAAGAAAATATTATTTTACTCAACAATGTTTTTAATGATCTTTTCATGGTATTTCTATTCATAAATGACATCAACCATTTATTAAAATTCTGATCGACTAAGGATATGTTGTATTTATGAAATCATTATTATTTATTTGTATGTTTTATGATCATTTTTACAAATTATATAAAATTTTATTACCATTCACCATAATACTCTGGATGGTTTATGATTATGTTTGTTTCATTGGTGTTTGTATTAAAAAAAATTAATATTCGTTTTTCAATAAGAATTTTTATGTGGAATATGTCTTTCCAATTTCATATGTAGACTAAATTATAATGATTATGTGAAGTGTGGATCCAATTTATAGATATCTCATTTATGCATCGATGGATTTCATAAGAAAAATTAGTTAACTGTTTTAGATGGGTTTTTACGAGTAGATTTAAACTGTCTTGTGAAAGATATTTATAGCATGTTTCAGATGTTTATAATTATTAGTTACCTCATTATGAGATTATTTATTGAATTCCATTTTATTATTTGATTAGTTATAATATATATGGATATGTTTTAAGATCATGTTATTATTTATATGGGTTTATTTTATCATCGTTTATTCATTCCATATTATGCTCAATTTATTCCTTAAATTGAATGTGTTTTAGTTATTTGCCAATCTATATTGATTATGATTATTTATTCATGATTTCTTCCACTTTATAAATAACCTTATCGAGTATTTTATAACACTAATTTCTTATGTTTTATTTTCCTTGGGATACCCGGAAGTGTTTTTTGATTAATATGTAGGGATTTTCTAAGGGGTATAACAACCATCTATAATAAAACCCTATGTATTTTTTTTCTACTGTATTTAAAATTAATGTATATATCTATTTTACCAAGACTAATAAACTATTAAATCATTCATTATGTGATTCATTGTATATAGTTCCAATGTTAAAAAGTATACAATAACTTCGGGTAATTGGAGTGGGTTCATTGTAATTTTCTCAGAACTCCTAGGTGTTCCCATGATTACAGTTTCTCGATTATATTATGATAGATATGATTTATTTATTTTTGGTTGTAGCAAACATATGTTTATTTTATGACTCAATTTCTATTATTTTGGTAATGATTATGATTTTTAATCTCTTTTCATTATTAATTGTATTTTAAAATAATTAAAGGATTTTATTTATTTAAAATGTGATAGTTTCCTAAGGATTATAACCCTAACATATTTTCCTTATATGGCTAATTTAAATTGAAGGTTTAATATTTTTTCTCCTATCAAATTATTCATATTTTAAAACTTATAGGACTATTTTACTTTGAAAATTATATCTCCCATGGTTTATGTTGAATGGTTTTAATGATGTGAGCATCCTATTTATTTGTTGTTAAAATAAAAAATATAACTTTTACATTTGTATTTAAAACTAGAATGAAATGGATTATTTTTAATAGGTTATGAAAGGGTTATGGGGAGGATACCAACAAGGCATGTTTTATCAAATCTACCATATTATTGGTTTAGTATGTGATTTTTCCTAGATGATGTCTTTGATTGTTTGATTCTGAATTGGGAATATTAGAGGTGATATTTTAAGATTCTTCACATGATTTATGGATATTAGTGTTGTGAACATAATTTTTTTAGATTTATTTAATTCAGTTGAACCTTCCCATGTTGGAACTTCTACTCAGACTTTATTCTCATAGTTTGTTTTTTTGTGGTATTTAATGTTCTATTTTATTGTGATTTGAACTATTTGGTTATTCTTTTTTAATTTCATACATTTTTTAGTATATAAATTTATTTTTTTTGGAATCCTTTGATTCCTATTATATGTGGAACAACTTATTTCATTTTTATCTAGCTATATGATTCATGTAATTTTCATGAAATACTTACAAGTGTAAGTACCTTATTTATAATTATTTTATCTAATCAACTAATTTCCAATAATTTATGTTTGGTGCCCCAAAAATAGTTTTGAACCCTTAGAAACAAGGAATGTGCTTCGAGCCTAGTAGTGGGTTTAGTCAGGTACTAGTTCTTAGGTATCCCAATTCAATTAAATATATTAAATGATTCAAGGAAATTATTAATAATTATATAAAAACTCATCAATTATTATTAAATATTAATAAGCGTTTTTAGAGCATCTCATATTTAAAATTTGGTATAATTTTATTACAAGAGTTTGATTAGACATTTACTAATGATATACATTTCTTTTATTCTTATCTGAACACCCCTTTTAATATTTATCTATGTTCATTAATATATAACTCAAAAAATAACTTGAAATATTTAGTTTTTAGGCCAAAGAAAAATCATACCCTTTTCACTATTAAATTATATATTAGATTAAAACATTATGGGTTAAAGATATATCCTCATTCGTTAATTCAATATTAGGTGATCATATAAAAGCTAAATAGTTATTTAATATTCCTATAATTTTACCCGCTTTGAGTGAGAAGTATTATAATTAATCCAAAATAAATAATACTAAAAATATTACATTTTTGGAAGGTCTTATCAACTACTATATAAACTCAAAATGTTGTGGATATAATTCTACTAGGTATCTACTAGAAAAATATATACAGTCATACCTTTAGTAAAATTATCTTCTCTATTGAAATATATATCCCATTATAATTATTCAACTCAAGTTAGAAATAATTTTCATGGATATATTATACCAAATATAATACAAATCTATATCATCCTATATGATTATCAAATGAATAAGTCATTCCATTTGATGAAAACTTATATTATAAAATATGATTAATTTTTTGACATAATGATCTATTTTTTCTATAATTATCTATATAAAATCCCCATTTATCTTAACATGCAATAAAAATATATCACCTACTTCAATTATATGTCAAAAATCATAATTATTTATGAGAAATTTTCGTGTGAAGTATCAAGAAACTTCTTCTTTGTGTATTTCATCATATATGGTACATTTTTTCGAATATTTTATTGAATCTAACATCCAAAATTCCTCCTAAAATCTATATTCACCTATTGTCTCATGTTCTAGAAATATCATTCATCTATGTTCACATTTTTCTACTTCCATGATCATATGTCTTACACTCTTAGTGTATGCCTCTTCATTTATTATTTTCATTTTAGAAAACATATATGAATTATGCTTTATAACATCTAATTATAAATCCTTTTTAAATAATAGTGTCTTAAAAAATATGATAACCTCTTTAAATTATTGGCATCCCTAAACAACTCCATATCTTGATGTAGTTTCCTTGAAATGATCCATCATTTTCAAGATTCATCTTCAAGAAAATCGACATAGTATAGATCGTATTCTTTAAATGGAATTTATTATGCTTCAATAAACTCGTTTTGTTCATGAATATTCATTCCAAACTATCAATTAATATCCTTAGTAGGATCCTCATTATTCAATCATCTTCTCATGTATATTTTTAATTTTATAATACTTTTTTATATCAAACTAACATCCTCAACATCCTTCAATATGTTATCATGTGTATACTTATTTAATATAGATCATCCACCTTCAACCAAGATTTTATTTATATATATGACATTAAATTAAGTCCACAAACATTTTTTATTGAGTGATATTATACCTAATATCCTTATAAATTTGAAAAAATATATTTTAGAAAAAAATCTTAATGGTATTTAAATAAACTCTATAATTGATCATATTTCCCTCAATATATTTCAAGGGAATTATTTTATTTCTAATTATGATATTATAGTAGATTTTATGTCATATATTAAATTTTTCATATAATTTAATCATGTTACCTTGATATTTAATGAATTTAACATTATTCACATAATTTATTAGTAGGTTTAGATCCATGGAAAACTCCTAATTAGAGGTTCTCGCCACTACGGTATTGGATAGGGAGATGTTTCTTAAAAACTCTATTTCAAGGTTTTTGAGAAATATATTGGCACATTAAAACATCTATTTATTATTATCATATAGTTAGATACTTAATTAGTTTATTATGTTCTTAATCATTACATAATTAGTATCATCTTATTGTTTTTACCTTGTTATTATCATAAAAAGTGGTGAAGTTCCTTCACTATGTGGCCCTCAATCATATAAACATTTTTACGTTTTTCATCAGTAAATTAGATATCATAGTTTGTCTCAAATTATTTATTTTTCATAAAACATATATTTCTACATAATTACCCTCTTGAAAAATCTCGTATCTTCTCTTTCAAATTGATTACAAATTCAAATACAATGAATTTATGGGGTATTAAATACAATTTTGTATTTTTTATTAATTCATGGACATTATGTACCTTAATTTTCTATTTATTTCCCAATAAACACTTAAAATACAATTATCATTACAAATAAATCAACTCCTCATCACAACAAGTACACATTTGATAGGTCATTATTGAACTCCCCCTTTATTATTTACATTCAAATTTGGATTAATTTTAATTATTTTCCCCAAATTTCAGAATATATTCCAATAAAATATTTAATAGAAGGTTAATGGGGTCATATATCATTATGTAAAAGGATTTATCTACTAAATATAAATTTTAAACTATTCTTTCTCAAGTAAAAATCAATTAATAAATTTCTATATTTTCATATAAATAGGTCTTCATATTAAATATTATTTAACACCACAATTCTTAATGATGAAAAAAATTTGATTTCATGGTGTGTGTGTGTGTGTGTTTATATGAATACAAGTTATGTGGTTTTTGATAATAAACACACTTTTATTTTTTTTATCATGTATTTAGTAGGCTTATATTTTCGATGTTTGTCTTAGTTATTAACACACTGTATTGTTTCTATTTTTCTCTCCCTTGAGACATATAGTTATATTAACAATTAGATGAGTATCCATAGATAAAACATATCTACGAATAACTAATTAACCTCTACTTATTTATATACTACATGTTATGTCTAATATTTGAATGTTGATATCTTCATTTATTGTGAAACACTTCCTCATTTCTATTCTACCTGGAAAAAATTAGGATATATTCTAATTGTACTTTTACATCCAATTTATTTTATTAATTTTCACCTATCCATATGGATAAAAAAATTACAATATTTATTTATCCTTTATTTGAAAAATATTATTCTTTTTTCATATTCTCATTATATATCTTCAATGGTGGAGCTCATTTCTCAAGTTCCTTCATAGAAATTGTCTCATTTTTATATAAATCATTCTTGATATTATTTTTCACATTTTTTCATCCCTTTATAATTTTTCATCACATTATTCAATGAGATAATCTTATCATATATTTGGCATTCTTATCCCACATATTATTGTTATTTCATACATTAATGGTTTGATTATTATTTAAGGATTTTTCTTTAGTACTCATATTCTATCTTTGGGAATCATGTGAATTATCCAGTACAGTCATCCCCATATTTGGTTCTAAAATCCTTTCCTTTTACATTATAGATATTTCTGTAAATAGTATTTTTTGGGGATTGTACAGTTGATGTTTCTACTCTTAAATCTATTTTCCTTTTATTACTATTTCTTAATAAACATATATTGGGTCATTATTATCAACTATTTCTTTTATTATTTAACCATGTGAGTTTTTCATTTTTTTCCCAGGTTTATTCCAACTCTAATATCATATTATTAAATGTGACTTCTTGAGTATCACACCTTATATTATGGATCTTAATTATCTCATCCTTTGTTTCTTTGACATTAGAGTTGTTTTAGTAATCCATAAAGTTCTTCAAACTAACATTATGATAATTACATGACATAATGAAAATATTACACTGAAATACATTCCAAATACCTATTAGTTTGTTTATTTTTGGATAATTAGGACAAAAAATTAACTAAAAAAACCATGTTCTTTGTATTAATTGGTTATTTTTTCCTCGTATACAAAACTACATAATCTAAAATAATCCTTCCAAGACTCCCAAAAATTATACATATAAGGAACTCTTATATCCATTTCATACTTTTCCAATATTCGAAAACTATAGGGTGAGCTAAGATGCTCAAAAAGGGTGGACATAAGAGGTTATAATCAAATGTAATTTTGAGAATATTATGAGCATATGGTTAGAACCAATATACATAAAAAACATATACCCAAAAAAATATAGATTATAAGTCATGAAATAAATCTTGGAATAACATAATACATGAAAGAGTCAATAAACAAGATCCATGAGAACATAATATATGAATGATAATATACATAAAATTGTGATATCTTTTAAATATGGCACAAGAATTAGTATAGGGAACATTGATTTCATGAGCCACATCATCATTACCCACACTTATCTGAAATTGAAAAGATGATCATGAATTCTTTAACTCTTGAGGTTTAAACGTATAACCCATTCATTGGAGGGAAGTATTTTACCATGCCCATAATTCATCCATATGTACATGTTCATCTTGAAAATCATTAACTTATCACATCAAAAATAACCAATGGAAATTGAATGGGTTTCATAAAAATTTCCAATAAAAACCATTCACCTTTTTATTTTGTAAATAACCTAGGGAAAGAAAATGGGTTTCATTAAACATATAAAAAATAATTTATAAATATAAAATGGGTTTTCTATACTTTTAAAATAAATTCACATAATAAAATAATTTACAATTCCAACAATAATCATAACATGATAAACACATGGAAATAAAATGGGTATCCAATGAAATCAAGTAACATTATTGGTAAACACTATTCAATCAAGATAACAAAACATATAGTATTTACACCATATAAATAAAGGATAAACTGTTTAGGAAATAATTCCCTCAATAAATTAATGTATTATATATAACTGAACACCCTTCAAACAAAAGAGACAAAATAGTGCATTTATTGAGAAAAAGAATTAGAATAAAAATAATGGTTATACACTCAAAATGGTTAGGTAAGAAAAAGTTAGTGAAGGATCATTTCTATAAAAGATAAGGTCATGTAATAATTTACCTAGGGAAATAAATATGATGGTTATATTTTAAGGATATAACTGATTAATTATAATATATGTCAAAGGAAAATGACTTATATAAAAATAATTTTTAAGCGTTTGAGAAAAATCACCTTTGAAATAAGAAATATGATTGATATTTTGAAATAATTTTAAAAGGGATATTTGATAAGTCTTATATAAATATAAATTATTTTATAAATAAAAAACTAAAATATAAAGATTTATATAAAATGAAAAAAAAAATCAAAAATATGTCTTTATATGTAAACATTAAAAAATAATTTCACATTTTGATGAAAATAAACCATACAGAACACATTTAAAAAATAAATCCATTTAAAATAAGTTCAAGTATTAGATAATGTCATTAAAAAATTATTGAGGCATATTTAATTATATTTTAAAAATAAACCAATAAATACAAACCTAGAAAAAATATAGGTTCCTAACTACAAATAATAGATAGGGTTGGTTTCACTTAAAAGAAACACTTTGGGTAAAATATGTGTCAAAGAAAAATTAATTTTTCAAGGGAGCTATAAAACCCTTTTAATATCCAAAGAAAATCATGAATGATTTTATAAAGAAAAAAAAATCCAAATATGGATTAACTTTCAAAACCAATCATGATTTTAAAGGATGATTGTAAATAAAAACCTATACGCTTTGAGTGACATTTAAATCAAATCCTTCTTTCTGAAATTTGGATATTTGGAATATAATTCCATTTAAAAGGGAAAATTATATATCATTTAAAATCCCTAGGAATATATTAAAATACATTCATTAGATAGTAGGTACACTAATCCAAATAAATCAAGATGTATAAGAGGAAATATGTCTCAATAAGATAAAATTTAAAACAAAAAACTCATACCATAATTATGGCTTAGTTGAAATGCACTCTAACATCCTACATCAAAAAAAATTAAATTTAATAATCAGAAATTTTAAAAAAATCATATATGTATACTTTTATAAAAAATATTTATTGTTATTCTATTCATGTATATTAGTAAGTTAATAACTATTTTTTATATTGGGAGTGAGTATTCTTGATTGTTTTGAACAAGTTACATAATAGTGTTGTTGTTGTTCATTATTATCCAAAATTTAATAATTTCAAGACCATAAAATATAATCTAATTTAGGTTTTATAATTATTTATAATGTTAAAATTTATTTCTATGGTATTTTTTGTTATGATAATTAGTGATGAATTTTGTGATGAGCTTGTTTCAATAATTCTTTGTGAATAAATGGTATTTTTCTTAAATAAGAAGTTAATTTTTATACTACTATTATATAAAAAAATAATTATTCAATTATTTATATAATATATTTTCTAAAATTAAATTCCTAGATTCATCCATGATATAAATTTATAGCATTATTCAAGTATATGGTTAAATCATCCCATAGAATAGCATCCCATAATTAATGGATGATTATGAAGTGATTTAGTAGTAATGTTATTTTTTTAAAACATAATGAACATATTTTGTGTTTATTAGTTTCCTATATTATAATTTTAGTGAATTATAATAATAATATAACTTATACAAATTTATTTCATTGTATGAAGAAATCATTTTTTTCATAGAATGCTATTTTGGGTGACTGAATTTACCATGGGTTTTTATTTATCAACTTGTTAATAGGATGACCAATTTTATATCCCAAAACATTATTAATTTCATAAAAATAATATTTATCCACTAATACCCTTATCATTACTATTAATGTAATTTTGTGATGAAATAAAAAATTGAAATGAATCATTCCATTGAGGCGGTTGTCCACATGTGTGGATAGATGATGATTTATTTTTTCATAAAATGTTGAAGAGTAATATTATTTATCATTTAAGAATATAAAATTTATAATATATATCATATTTATATATAGAATTTTATTTCATGAATATCATTATCATTCGTGAAGGAAAAAGACTATGTTGTTCCATGGAGGTGGTAGTCTGAACAACGTACAAATAACGGTTTTGTTTTTCTTAATAGAAAAGGGAATGGAAGTTAATGCTTGTAAAATAATTATAATAAAACAAAAAATACAGTAAATATACTTATTATACTTATTTTATAAATTTAATATGGTGTAATTTAATTTTATAAAGAATAAATACACATAAATAAATATAAATGAGAAAGGGGAAGTTAAAAATTTGTACCATACATATTAAATTAGCTCCTTTAGAAATGATTTAAGACATTGAGGTATTTGGTCAAATAATGGCCAGAACATTTTTAAGGTTTCTAGGAATTTTTATGAGTGTTTTTGGAATTTTTTATTCTATACTATGTAATTTTTTATGTGAGGGTAAGTGAGGATAGGAGATCCCCTTTTATAAATGAAAAGGGATGATATTTTTGTAAATAACAAAAAAAATAGTAATTTGAAGTCACTCTCATGGAAAGTAGCTCCAAAATTTAGATATAATATATAGAGTAATATATAAGTTCTTTCTATTCTGAAAACACCCACTCCCATACATCTTTTAAATATTATTTCAACTCATTACCATTATATTTTCCACATTTTCCATTTTATCATTTATCTTGGTAATTATTTTTTACATCAAGTAACCTATCCTTTATATCAAATAATTAAATGAATGTTATAACATAATTTGTAGCTACATTATTATAATTTAAAATAAATCATATTTTATTCATTTTATAGAAGTGAAAAAAATTAATTTTGAAGTTTTAATTTTATAATGTATTAAAAATAATTTTTAAGAAAAATATAACTCATGTTATAAAATGTTAATTATAAGTTTTTAAACCAAATTAAATAATTTTAAATTTATAATTCTAGTAATAAAATGTATATTATTCTATTAAATTGATTTCATAAAATATCAAATCATATATATAAATTAATAATGACATAAAAGGTGCAATGTTTTTGAAAACTGTATAACGCACTATTTGCCATTACATCAACATTCCTAAAAACCAAAAAATATTCCCAAGATAATATTGTTTTGATTTATTGAAAAATAAAGTTTATTTTTCCAATTTGATATTAAAAAATATATAAATTTTTCTTTTAAATGAAATTTCAAATCACGGTGAGAAACTTTATTTATAGGGAAATAACTTCATAAAATACAAGCCATTATTACACTTAATTTCTATAAAAACGAATAAAGATATAATTAATAAATCAATTTATATTTTCTAAAAATAATAATTTAATAAAAATATAATTATTTTTCTTTTATAAAAAGTGTAGCGTTTATAAAGATATATTTTTAAAAACAATAATGAATTAACTAAATTTGTTTAAAATAATCTTAATATATAAATATATATTAATATATTTCATAATTCAGATACTATTATTCATATCTACAAATTCAATAGTTTTTTTCAGCCATACATATTATGTGTGTTTCTCTCTGTCTGTGTGTATTTATATATATATATATATATATATATATATATATATATATATTGGTTTTGTGTTTCATTTAGATTACATTATGGAAAAATATGAATTAATTAGGGGAAACATATATTAAAATCATGGTTTATTACAATCTAAATATTTAATCCCTTCAGAATCATATAGTTTATACTTTTCTCATCTACCACTTCTACCATTTTTTTCATCCTATCCATAAGATACATGATAATTTCATTTTCCATAAACACCACATGTCTTTTATCAAATGAAGGAAATATATTTTATATCTTGTCTTTAATTCTTGTTATTTAATAACCAATATTAAAACAATTTTCCATTGGTTTTTAAAATCAGTTATTTAATCAACCACTTTAAAATTCATTTCTTAACGTTATTTTTTAAATAATCGGCATTGAAACTTATATTTTAACATCGATTTTTTAAAAAATTGTCATAAAAACGACCCCAAAAAATATTTTTAACATAAATATTTAAATAACTAATGTTTAATAAAAAATTTCAATTCACTCAGAATTGATTTTAAAAACAATTCATAGTGCGTCTTCGAATTTAAAATATATCAAAAAAATTTTATTACACCATTAAACACTTTTTAAAGAATAGTATATAAGTTTCCTTTCTACATATTTCTAAATTTTTTAACAAATCCTCATTCAGTATATAATATCCTTCCACTTATTCTTTTTACAATGATTTCTCTAGGGTATCTATAGTTATTCTCTCATGAGTCATTTTTTATGATTAATTTTCTTAATATATAATCTTTTTATGATTTATTTTATAATGTTGAGGAATAATCCCTCTAATTGTGTTAAAAATACAATTATTCCTCATTAAAATTTTCATTTTAAGTTTAAAATTCCTTATCATTCATAGCATGGTATCCCTCGCAAGTTCTTTACTCAATACAAAATGAATATTAACATTTTATATTTTTAATCTATGAACATCATAACCGATATAGAGATGAAGTAGATGTTTTATGTTTATTTATTATTTAATATTATTTATATATTTTTATAATTTATCTATCTTGTATTTTCATCTAGTAACATAATTTTAATTGAAATATAAAAAATATTGACACTTTAAACATCAATTATTTTAATAAATAATTATTAAATTTACTTAAAATTTTGTTTTAAGAAAAACTGATGTTATAAGTGACTTTCAAAGTCAATTATAAAAATAATTAGTGAAAAAATTATTGATATTTTTATCAAAATAATGGATTCTATATGGGTTATAATAAATTTTGTCAATACTAAATTTACAACATGGATTATAATGATTTCACATAAATGACATTAAAATATATAAAAAACCAATGTAATAAAAAACATTATACTATTATTTATTAAATTTATTAGTTTATAACTCAATCTTGATTCTATTAAAATATTCTTATATCCCTTATATAATATCATGATAATACAAGATTATAAAATTTTAATATGTAATATAACTTTCATATTTTGAGATAATTGGGGAAGGAGACTACAATTCTTTTTTATCCAAATGTTAGAGAATTTTCAACTTCATAATGTTAGAATGAATCTTTTTATTTTCTTTCTTATTCACATAAAGTTTTGTATTTGTTAGTGAAAAAAAATTATTTTGAATTATTTTATGCTCTAATTATTTTTTCCTCTTTAATATTAGATAAATTTCATGAAGAAAACTAATTCTACATATCTTCTTCATTTTTAATTTGATACACCCATTTTAATTTAACTATACCAACATATATATTTCACTACTTATAACCCATTTTGAAAACATTCATTCAATTTTAAGTACCATATCATTTATTTTATTGCTCTATTTTTTATTTTATTTTTTAAATTTATTTATATATACAAATTATACCTTCTAGAAAGATGTATTCTTTAAATAAATTGTAAATCATCCATTAAAATTTCACTTAAAATTTAAAAAAATATCATTGAAAGAAATAATTTATTTTTGAAGATGAAAAAAAGTAATATTTTTCATCAGAAAAATATTGAAGAAAGATATCAACATATGATATAATGAATGTATTCAATAATTTAAATTATATAACTTTTCTCAGGATAATAATTACTTACATACCAATTGAGAGTAAACATAGAGTGATAAAATAAAACAAATATATCTGGTTTCTATTCCATTTAATAGAAATATATGGCAATGAGTAAACAAAATAACCAATAAAATACCAATTATAATGTGTCATAGTGAGGGAAATCAAACAATAATGTTTGTCCCTAGTAAAAATTTAAATTATCTATAGGAAGTATAGAATATTGTGAGTGCATCAATGGCTACTTCTAAATTAAATTTTGTCCCTTCAAAATTTACATCATTAATTATGGTTCCTTGTTCACATTTAAGATTTCTTTACATAAATCCTCTATTTTTAATCAAGATCTCCTAAATATAAGTAAAAAAGTAAAATAATGACTGAATAATGAGTTTTATATAGGGATCACTAACTCTAGTGAATGGCTTATCCTTGTTGAGGTATGCGTAATATTACACTTCTCATTATATTTTTTTCTTATCATTGTAATAAAAATTTATAATCATGGAGTAGAAATATAGTATTGAACTCTATTTATAAGGATTTATTCATTTTAACACCTACAACATGTTTATAAAATACTTCACAAATATATAATTCTCATATTTCATATAGTGTCATAGAAATATTTAATGGTTATTTTTTTGTCATTTAATACTTATATATGTGGCATGTAAGAATGATACCTATGTATTAAAAAAATAAAAATATAAAACTCTAAAAAAGGAAACAATTTTCTATTTTAATTATAGTTATTTCATAATGGTGATTATGTTTCCTATATGTCGAAATAACCATATGACATTAAATTATTATTTAAGTTAAATTTTAAATGTTAAATATTATAAATTGATGGAATTTAACATACATTAGATTTTTTTAGTAATTTTTGAATTTATAATGAATAAGGGGAAGTGTTTTGTTTCTAATATAATTCTTCAAACATCATTGGGTACTGAGTGGGGGTAAAATGTTCCCAGAAACCCTCAAAAATGTAATATAAATCCATTGGACTAATATTGAATTATCGATGATCGTTGGACCATAGTTCATATTCCTACTGAATTTGTTTAGATATTTTAATTTTTCTAAAATTTAATTTTTAAATTAACAAATCCTAAGACCCTACATTTTTTTTCATGGCTACATAACATGGACAAACATAATCCATTTTTCTTCATCTTTTATCTGCTCCTAATCACTCACTCAAGCGTATATTTTCCTTACTTCAACTTGTTATTGATAAAAGTGTGCTCAAGGCTCTTGGATAAATACAAGAAAAAGATTATAAGAGTCTGAAATATGGAATTTTACATTTATTATGTTTAAATACAGAAATAATTTCACTAAATAGGGAGGTAGATTGATAGAAAACCTCTTTAGTAACTTCTGTGTTTGTAAGTCCATATATAATGTAGTTAGCTTCACAATAGGTGTGTGTGATAATGTAGTTCATAGAAGATATCACATCAAGAAAGTTGGCCCATCTTTCCATCATCATCTAGAAAATATGCACAACTCCCATCCTAACTGCTTGAAAATGATTTAAGAGTCACACTCATACCATAGGTTGTTCCAATTTCATTTTCTAGAAGTGTAAAAATCTTCAATAAAACCATAAATTTCCACTTCAAGGGCAATGGAATGTCCACAAGGCCCTTGGAGATATTCAACCACATCACCATTATAATCACTAAAAATAACTCCAAATCTTATTTTGACCAGTTTTCCCCTTGAAGAACCATCAATATTGAATTTGATCCAACCAGGAAAGGGATAAGTCTTGAATATCTCAATCTTTCCCTATGGTGTGGCAAAATTACCTTTAATGCTAAGCCTTCTTAAAATTATGAAGCCATTCACTAAATTTCTACAAGTTTCAGCAAGCATTATGATGGACTATTGGATAGTCCTAAGAGTCATGACAATATAATCTTGTGTGATGAATTGCTACTACGCATAAATTTTTTGGTTACGTCCTCTCTAAATGCAATGGACCACCTCTATACCTGCAACCTGAAATATGATATAAATCTTCTTAGAAAAGTGGATGTCAATGTGATTATAAAGAAAAACCTAAATAGAAGCAATGTAAATGGGATGTGGATCAAACATATCTAAGTTATCATTCCATAGGGAGGAAGCAGTTTCATATCATGGGAACCGATGGTCAACATCCTCTCTGTGTTGATTACAAAGGGTGAATTTCAAGTAAATAGAAATGAAAATGACTTGTATGTTGTCATCAATAGGAACTTTATTATTGAAAAGTCTCCATAATAGAGTAAACCATGAGGGAAAGGAAGACTTATTTTAATCATAAATCTAGTATCTACCTCTCTGAATCAAATGATTGTAGATGTTCTTGGAGTTAATAATTCCCTTGGGATAGGGCTCCCAAATAAGAAATTTGTCATGATTATGAAACTCATAAGTATAAATAGTTGCATAATGTCATCAAATAAATAGTTCTATATTGTTTATATGGTCCTTGATAGGTATAACATGGTCAATATTTTATTCATAGATGTTACATTGATCAATAAGTGTATTTCCAAACCAATTTTCATACCAAAATATATGAAATAATTCTTGCTAACAAGAAAATGTGAGTGCATAAAGATTTTTTTAGCACCCTTCCTAAAGCTAGGCCAAGTTGAGGATTTCATATAGTTTAAGCATCCTGAAATCAGATAATCAAACAATATGGACCTAAGTAATCCCAGGGAAATAGATTTATTATTGATAACCCTTGAAATTAATTTCTCAAGAAGAGAGTGGTTAAAGAGATGAAGATTTTTGAGGACCAAACCACCGAGAAATTGGGTAAAAAATCACTTTTTTCAAGAGGTTATGATTGATTTTCTTTCCAAGATGATTCCACTCCCAAAAAATTTCATCATCATCACATTTATTTTTTTATGATATAGAATATCCAATAGTAAACCATAAAGGATTGGACCATCTTTGAAACCACCACATGTTTGACAAGAACAATTCGTCATTCCATTGAGAGAGACATGCCATTCCATGAGGAATGTGTTATTCTAACCTGGCTCAAAATATTAGTGAAATGAGAATCCCTAGGTTTTTCCTAAAAAATGGGAACTCCATGGTAGGTAAAAAAAATATCCCTCCCTTATACCCATGTCATTTATAATGGAAACCTTCATTAGGGCTGATATTTTCTTTCTAAATTATATGAAAGACTTATTCTAGTTTATTTCCTATCCTGAAACATTCTCATAGTGTAAAAGTGTTATCTTTATGTTTTTAATATTATTCTTGTTCCCCTAGGTAAAAATGATAATATTATCAGAAAAAAACAGGTGTAAATAAGTTCATGTACCTATTGCTGCATGGATGGTAGTAAGATCACCACATTCCACCATGTGGATAAATAATCTTATAAGATAATCCTTTCTGATGGAAAAATGATAGCTGATATAGGGTCTCCTTGTCTCCCTCCCCAAGAGCCTTGTAAATATCTTTCTAGGGACCAAGTTATGAGAATAAAGATATGAGCTGATCTGGAAAGATTCTTGATCCACTTGTTTAATATTGTATTTAAACCAAAGGTGTTAAGAACATTCCCTATAAATCCATAGTCAATAGTATCCAAATCATTTTTAATATCCATCTTGAGGGAAACATTTTCCCCTATGGTGGTCTTGATAATAAGATTAACACACTCTAATGTAGTGAGCAATAAACCTTGAATATTTCTACATTTAACAAAACCAAATTAGTGCGAGGCTAGGATTCTGTTTGAGATGTTAGCAAAAAAATAGCAAGAATATTGGTAATCACTTTATGAATGGTGTTTACAAGGGAAACATTTCTGAATATAGTGATTTAACTTTCACATTCCACTTTTAAAATTATGGAAATAAACTGATCATTGAACCCTTGGGCGAAGAACCCTACTTTGAAAAAATGTATAACTAGATTGAAAACATCCCTTTAAATAACATCCCTGTAAAATTATAAAAAAATGATATTTGAATCCATTTGTTCCAGGAGAGATCTCTTTTTTAAGACCAAAAATGGCTTCCCTAATTTCAAGGTTCAATTGAGTGGAGGTGAGAAGACATTTATTCTCTTTAGTGACAAGATGAGGGGAGATACCTTCCCTAAGTCTCAAATTTTTTGGGGTTCCATTTAAGAGGTTTGAATAAAAAGAAACAAGGTGATTAGAAAGGTCATGTCACTCGTCAATAATTAAATCACCACATTTAAGAAGAGAGAGTGGAATGTTTCCCATTCTAACCCATTGGAGAGCATTCCAAATTATATTATTTCTATCTCCATTATATAAACACCTAATTTTTAATGTATCCCTTTTAATATTATCTCTGAGATTTATTAGATTCAAGAGTTTCGAAGACATTTCAATTTCTTGGGAAAGACCTCCTAAAAACTCATTCATGGTGATAACCTCTTATAAATCATGGAGTTAGCATTCAAGAGCATCAATCTCTCCATCCAAAGAGCTGAATATTTTTTTTACTCCAATCCTTTAGTATGATTTTTAGGATTTTGAGATTAGAAATGAAAACCAAAGGATTGATATTGGACTCATGGGAACCCCAAGTGTCATGAACAATCTTCATGCAGTCATGAAGAGAGGACCACACATTATTAAGCCTAAAAGGAATAGGTCTTTTCCCTGTGTTGTCAACAATATTTACACTGATGGGGTGGTGGTAATATTTATTATTAGCTAGTGTGAAACAATAAATCAACCTATAGTTTCCAAGGGTAACATCATTCACAAAGGCCTTTTCAATTCATCTTACTCTCGTGCCGCCCAGGTGCCTTCTGTACCAGGTGAATTTATCTCCAATAAGATTAGGTTTTTTGATGTTGGTTTCTTCCACGCAAGACCTAATGTCTTTAATAGAGGAACTATTGTCTACAGACCCAATTTTTTCATCAGTATAAAGGATATAATTAAAATCACTAATGACTATCCAAGAATTGGTACACCCTATGGATAGATTATTCATTTGTGTCTAAAGTTGTCTCTTATAAATATTGCTATTTGAGGCATAAAAAGTTGAGTAGTAAATTTTTTCCCCTGGTTTTTGAAGCTATAAGTGATAATATGCTCATCAATTTTGGGGTTTTTTATATTCTTTGATTGCATACATTTGAGAATGAAACATCCCATAATTGTTTGTGAATAATATCTTAGTACAAAGAGGGTTTTAATCACTAACTGTTTTCCCTTATTTCATATTTCATATGTATTCGATGTGGGGTTTGGACTTAGATTAGCTAGTTTGAGTCACCAAATATGTAATTTATATGATTTTTTTTTGTGTTAAATCATAATGAGGTTTATTAAACTAATAAATTTCTAGATAAACTGGATGTGTTAATGTTATAGCCACTAATGGATATAAAGGTATTCATTCTCCTTATACAGAATTTTGAATTGAACTAGTAAAGGGTGTCTTACTATATAATATATATTATCGTCCCTTTTTTGATCTAATTTGTAGTTGAACCCAGGTGAGGTAATTTATTCATGTGATCACTGAGTGTTTAACAAAAAAATATTTTATAATAAATTTATCTGTGTCTGGAAAGGTAAAATATTTTTATAAATTGTTATCAAGGGGTATTGAAAATAACTCTAATGGTGGAAAAGATTGACATGGGAGATTACTAGGTATGTGACAAATGGTATATGAATAAGTGTCCTAGGTCCATATGAGATATGAGATATGAGGCCATGATTTTTTTTTGGTTAGTTACATTTCTTTATTATCAATGATATACCAATAAAAAACCATGTAAAGGATTCTATTATTCTAGGAAAACATTTAAAAGATTCTACTTGGGGTTGGATACTATGAAAAATTCTATAAAGGTGACTTTTTATGAGATAAATACATTTATTTTATCTCTTATTTTAGTCCTTCATGATTTGATCAGTATATGATATGATAATATAATATTCAGATAACATAAATAGACTTTACCTAATTATATTATAATCTTGTTGATGTATGTAATTTCCAACTTATAACATTGACGATATGTCCCTTTAGCTCGATACCTAGGTCTCAACTCACTATAAAGTGGATCGATTATTGATGATATAATCTGAAAATTATGTTGTGGTGCCACTGTTACATATTTCTTCCAATCATATATATTCCATACCAATACCTATATCTAGTATCCACCATAAAATTCCACTAATATTATAATTTTTGAGGAATCCATATTAAAAATCACTTTATTACATGAATTTTATTATATATTTATTACTACCACATTCATCTCATATTGTACATGCACAACATATATTTAGATTATTATAGTCTGTGTTGGGGTCTTAGTATTATATATTAAACATTAACCCTATACAATCACCTTAGGAAACATATATATTCCATGGATCATGATATTGGAAAGAGAAATTATGTGATGATTGATGGGGGAGATTACGTTTCATTATTGGGGTTATAATATAATATTTAATAAGGACTTGTACCCTTTTATGGAATGTATCCTTTAAATTTCATTTTCATGTATCATAAAAATGATCATTCCATTGGGAAATTATAATTTTGAAATAAGAATCATATAAAATATCATGGATTAAAAAAATTTATAACATTATGATATAATTTATTTTTGGTTGTCTATCTATTAAAAATATCATATTATATATGGTTATATGTGTGGTGGTTATTATTATTTGTTATTCTTTATGGTTATCAGATTAAAGGTATAGTCTCCCCTATTATTTTCAATTAATAGTAACTTCTTGTTAGAAACTTGTATTCTATTTAGAAGCTCAACTAAGGTCATTTAGAATCTTAAATTTGGATTAAGGGTGGTTAATTATACATGAAGATGAAAAAATTGTTTGAGAGAACTTTTTTTATTTTTTTTATTTACATGGTCTTAGTAAGAAGGGTCAGGTTAGTCAAAAAATGTGAGGAATTATGTACATGTGAATAAACATAACTTGTTTGGAGGAATTATGATTTCCTAAGAAGTTTTGATTTCAATTATTGATTATTTTTATTACTATTTTTATTATTTCACTTGTGTATAATATCATTGTTAATTTTATATTCATTTACTCTATTCCCCATATGGAATGAGTGAAAATGTAAAATAATTATAATTTTCATATAGGCTTGTCTCACTTGTACATGAATTTATATAATTCAGGAAATGATTAAAAAATAAAATTTTTTAAAAAAACATCAATAATAAATTATTTTGTATTTCCTTGTACAAATTATTTACATAATATTAAATAATTAAAACCCTTAGATTCTATTTTATCTTAAATATTACAGTTTGAATACTAATTATTTGAAATGTATATGTATTGTGAACTTAAAAAAATATGAGTGGGTATTATAAAATGAGGATTCCATGATTTAATTTGAACCATATTGTGGGTTTGGTATGTAATTCAGTCATATCGATGGATGAATCGGGTGTAATAGTAGAGTAGATGAATGATTTCTACATTAAATAAAATGTGGCATCAATAAATGTTATATATTTTTAAGAGTTTTCCATTTCATATTTTTGTAATTTTCAACCATAAAGGTATCTAGTAGGGTTATAAGAGGGTGAGTATTAGAATAATTCTCCATTGGTGGTATAGGATCCTTTGATTAATCAATATATTCTGATGATCTTGATACTTCATGTGATCTAGTTTATAAAGATATGGATTCTTAAGGGTGAATATTCTAAGTCAAAATTTACTAAATAGTTCATATGAAATTCCTATATTTATTCTTACGTGACTATATACCACAACATATGGGGAAGTTCATAGAGCAGATCTATAGTTTTTTATATCACATAGAGATCCCAAAAGATATGAGGGTTAAAATAGCTACCAATATATTGGGGAGTCTAGAAAATCATAGGTGGGTGTTTTATATTAAGAAATGTGATATGAGGGGGTTTTGTTAGATTACTTTCAAACTATTTTCTTCAAGTAGTTTTTCCATTATATGTTAAATGTAAATTAAGCCTTAGAGTTTATACAACTCAGTACAGATGATATTTTCATGTTGGAATTAAATATGTACTTTTTGGTGTTTTAATGTTTTTCTCAAACATTGGGAAAATTTTATCTTATGAAAGCTTATGATTTGGAGATGGTTTTAAGGAATTTAATCCTATTAAATATTTGATTATTCAATTTTATAACTTTTTTAGAGGTGGTAAACTAGGTTCTCATTATAAAGAGTAAACCTGTATGAAGTAGAGGACTATGACATTCAAGACCATATAATAAATTTAGGAGTGCATCATATTTTTTTAAGAAGAGGTTATTTGATGAAATATTCCATAGAGGTTATAGACAAGGTGTATAGGTTTGGTTCACATCCATAATCCTCAAGGAAGGTTCCCGTTAAATATTTTTCAATATAGCATTCCTTAATATTTTTAATTATATTTTGATAGAATACCATAGTGTATCTCTAATGAATGGATGAGATGCACTTAGAAATTTTTCAGGAGTTCAACTTAGTTTGGTATAAGGAGATTTTTATTATATTCATATACATTAGGGACATTTTTTTGGTATCACCTCAAGGTATATGTCATCTAGCATCCAAATGATCATTGAAAAATGAAAAAAAAGTTCATAGTGATATCTACCATAGTAAGGTGTCAAACCCAAGGTAGTAAGGTGTATTAAGGTTTAGAAAATAGTATAGATTCAGTATACCTTTTTACTATCAATAATATACCCTGACTTCTCACACCCCATTATTTTAATATAAAGGTTTATTGATTTGGGTTTAGTATTAGCATAACCAATTAGGATGTTGACCATAAATACACCTTTTGAGATTTGAGTAAGTTTATAGGATATTCCTTAAAGGTGAAAAAATAATATATTTTGTGGGAATTTATCTTATTATACATTCATATATTTTATGTAATTAGAAACATTGATTCGCAGAATCCCTTTGGAGTACACATCAAAACTTATTAGAGATAGGTTGTTTTCCCATATATAGTGGAATATCGCTATATATATTTTTAGTAATGTTACTTGTAAGAAGGTTTGATGAGACTTGATCATCGATAGTTAATAATTATCATGTCTTGAATAGCAATTAAAATTTTAGGATAGTGGATGAAATATAATATGGTATTTTCCCATCATGTTTTTGATCGATTCTGGGATAATTTTCTTAAGGTGTGATTTGGACTCTGTAATATCCCTTACCAACCCATTATATATGGTTACTAATGTTCATAGGTGAAATTCACAAAATACCTAAGAATGGAAATAAATGCTCAGAGTTTAACATAAGAACTAGAGGAGGAATTGTTTACCCTTAAAAACATATACACAACCAAAAACATGAAAAAATGTGAATATGAACATATAAACAAAAAATAGATACAAATATAAATGTTGCATGAGAAAAAATCCAAAAACTCAATAGAAACAAAAAGAATAAATCATAGTAATAGAAGAAACAAAACAATAAAAATAGTTAAGAATCCAAAGTAGTTACAAACCTAGGTACCATAGTGGGACCACTATAAACTCGATGACATGACCAAAAATCCAAGATCCATCCATAAAAATCCATGATAAAAAATATCAATATTTTCCACTAGTAAAATATGAAACATGTCTTATACTTTATTCATGGATGACAATGTCTATATATTAAATATGGTGCATAGACAGGGGTAACTATAACAACCTAGTAGGTAACCCTCATGATACTTTTTCCACATTCCACTAAGACCATAATTGTGTTATCTCATAGTTTTATAAATTAGAAGTAAGGGTATCAAAAGTGGTATAATAATATTTATAAAAATATAAATGGTTAAATAGATTTTACCAAAACAAATTAATAATAAATCAGGTGATCACAACAGTTTTCCAAAAATAATTTTTTTTATGTTGTAGAAAATGTTTATTCAAACATCAATTCCATGATTCCACTCACACATTTGTGAAACCCCATACCTCCAGAAATGGTATCATGGTCATGGAGACTTCCACTCATGATCAATTCTCAATAGTTTCATTAAAATATATAGGGATATCAATTTCAATTATCCACAAACACTAAAACCTATATGTATAACCTTGACCTACCAAAAGGGTCCTATAATCATGGTGAATTTTTCCTATGGTCCAATTTATTTATGAAAGAGTACACATGGAACCCAATCCATGTTGACAACACTCATTAAACCCATTTTTATTTACCAAATTTTCATTTTTCAATAACCATTAATTTTAATCCCATGTGGTGTTACCCACACCCCCAAATCCATGATCAAGAAAAATCGAAGGGTTTTCTAGAATGGTTTTATCAATAAAAATTTCATCAAATGGGTAGGAATCAATAAGGTGAATGAGAGATTTTATATTACAAGGAAAGTGATAGGATAGAAAATTTTCCTACCTTCTATTCAATTGGAACAATGATTCTTTCAGGTATCTAATAGTTATGACCCCTTTCTTTAATTTCTCTATCATGTACCAAGAATACCCAATCAAAACTCATTATATCCCATACATATGGGTATATAAACATAATATAATGTTTCATTAAAGAATGAACAATATTATCCAAGAATATAAAAAGAAATAAACACTACCATATATAATTCTAGGATCAAACACTTGAAGAATCAACCTAATCAGAATCTGAACATTGAAGATCGTCTAGAGTAAACCAGGGGAACCCTATAAATTTAGAGCCTATGTTAGACGATGAATAATTATGATTTTTTATCAAATTTTATATTTTAAACCAATTAACATAAAATTAAATTATCATCACATGGTAAGGATGCATAGTTTGACAAACCATGCACTAACCATGAAAATTAACTTTCTCCAAAAAATTGAATTCATAAGGTTATCCACTATTTTTCAAAACCATTCGCCAATAATTTTTCTACCCATTTTTCAAAAAACACCGCAATTTTTTTTTGATATTTAAACATAGTTTCGATTTACCATGTGAAAAATTTAAACTGCTAAAAAGTATTCCAAAACCATCAAAAAACTTCTATAAAAATTATAATTATTTACTCAAACATTCCATAACATTAAATAATCTATAAGTTGGGGATTTTTTTTAATCTCGGGGTATTACATTCTCCCAAAAATTGGGATTTCATCCTCATAAAGTTGTAATAGTATCATCCATTGGTCTTACATTAACTTATATTTTTTCCAAGACTCTTCTTATGTGTTTTCATACTAACATAATCCCCATTCCAATGCAATTGATCTACCTTAAAATGTATTCTCCTTTCTATCAAGAATTATAATTCATTCATGGATAAATTTCACATCTTCCTCAACTATAACATGATTCTAACTGATCAAATTAGTACGCTTCAATTAATACTTATTAATTTGAGAGACATGAAACACATTTTAGAAAACATTGAATATCAGTATGTTACCTTTCTAATATGTTCCAAAATATCAAATCGGAAAATATACCATTTCTCTTATTTCCATTTCTTCCCTATAAAGTGATGACCATGTCTTGGTGAAACTTTTAAAAAATCAAGATCACTCACATTGACAAAAAAATGTCCATACTGATGATCAACATATACTTTTTGTTGGATATGAGAAATATCCATCATCTTTAGGATTATCTAAATATTTTTTGTGGTATTATGGACAATAATAGGTACAATTAGTGAAGAATGTCATGTTTCCACACAAAAAATTGGAGAAAGGTAAGTAAGTCCATAAATATCATGTAATAGTAATTTTTTTGTATGAGAAACCCACAAATGAGATATGATATTCCCATTATTGAAATAAGTCATTACCTTAGATTATCTTCCAATGTTTGAATTTTATTTTTTGACTACCCATTAATTTAAGGATGATATGGTGTGCACATGTTCAATTAACTTCTGAGAAAATGTATCATGGACCACAGAAACCAAGAATCAAATTTATGATATCTATTCTAGATGATTGAAATGGGTTGTCCATGATACTTGACCACTTCTAACATATTTATGTTTTACAGATATTCCTCCATATTGGACTCTATGATTGGGATAAAGTGTTATGACATGGTATGTAGATCCATAATCACGTAACTAGAATAATTTTTATTAATCATTTATAGTAGACCAGTAAAAGGACTATAGTAATATCCTCCCATTTCCAAATAGATATAGGCATAGTTTTCACCATACCATATGGCTATTGATACTCATCCCTAACCTGCTATGAAGTTAGGAATTTCCAAACATAATCATAAATCATTGTTTTAAAATCTATCCTCTATAAATTATCTTTCATCACTTTGTACATTTTTTGAAATCCTAGGTGAATATTCTTATTTGAATGCGGATATACCAAAACAATTTTTTTTAAAATATTGACACTAAGATTCAGTTTTGAAAAATAAATATTGATTCGGGATCCTCAGCCCAACCACCCAGGGTCTCCCCATCATTTAAGAGTGACATAATAGTTATTCAATCATAATCTAATTTTTTATCCTATTTAACCAACTCAATTTAATTTGTAACAAGATTTATCAAGAATAAAATTTTATTCTCATAATGTCCAATATAGTCGAAATACAAATCTGAAATAAGAATCATCAACTTCCATTGTTTATGAGCCTCTCTAGAAACTTCACTATAAGACTTCCATCTCAAAGTATCTATTAATGAATTCCCTTTCCCATGTTTATTATCAATTCAATATAAAAATGTAGTAGATACAGAATTCATCGTATTTTCCTAATGTTTATGTCTAACTACAAAAATATATGCTTCAAGATATTATCAAAAGGTAAGACTATAAAAATTTCTCCAAAGAGATATTGGAACCATGTTTCTAGGAATAAAACACTAATTATAATTCCATTTCATGTTTTGGGAAATTCTTTTCCTGTGTTTCACCTACCATATTCCATAATCCATGACATTATCTTCTTACATGATAACACAACTCATACCTGATTCAAATAAATTTTTATAAAAAAAACATAACCCTGTCTTAGTACTGAAAAACTGGGTATGGGTGTTGAATTGATCTGAGCTTCAAGAACTGTGAATGATTTATGATATTTATCATCCAATTTGAAAAAAAATCCTTCCATAACCAAACAGTCATTGGATAATCATAACAAATAATTTCTAAATGAATTGAAGATAATGTATTTTAAATCATAGAAAACATAAAATATCAAATACATTCTTCAGAGGATTCTAATAAATCACTACATTAACATTTTTTGATCTATTTATATTCCTTCATCCTAAATAACACACATGAGAAAATAAACATCCTAAATTCACAAATCATACTTATAAAATTTTGAATAAATTCTATAATCATTTAATTTGCTCAACACAATATCTAATTTTACCTAGTGGTCATTAATTTTCCGAAAATACATCTAAATATCTTAAAACAATACAATAATATATGAATCTAGTAACTTATAAAAGATAGAGATTATAAGTGTCATGAAAACCATAGGTTCATTCATCAGACCAACGGGCATGACCAAAAAAAGTTAATGATTGTATCAACATTAAAATGATATCATTGTAATATCTTATTTTCTAGCTCTAAGTTGATCATATCCTAATTGTTGATAAATATTAGATTACCACTTGGCTCTATTAAAATGAAAAAATAGATCATCAATGTTAGGAAGAGGATATTGATTATTGATTGTAACTTGGTTTTGTCTATGATGATCAACACATAATCACAGTGAACCATCATCCTTCCTTACAAATAGAACAGAAGTATCCCAAGAAGATTTGATGGGTCTAATGAAACCCTTTCATTCAAATTCATTGATATGGACCTGCAATTCACACATTTTCATTGGAGACATTCTATATGATTAAATAAAAATAGGTCTTTTTCTAGGGACCATATTGATAGTACTTTTGATTTTCCACTGAGTTGGTAACCCCAAAAATTCATTTAAAAGTACATTTTGTTTTGGTTAAACTATAAAAGAAAGATTCATATTCACAGTTTCATCTATAAGGACCAAGGTTAGTGTTGTGAAGTACAATCCTTCTTCCTATACTAAATATATCAACACTAAAATAATTCGAGTTCACTACTACGTTGTGGTGGGAAAGGGACTGATCTATTAAAAAACTTAGTTCCCTCTTACCATATAAGTATTCCTCCCTCCTACATTTTATCAAATGATAGTGTTCCCACCCACACTTGGATGGAAAAAGGTGACCCTCCACTATAATTTCATACTATATCTCTATCTATTTTACAATTTCCTTTCTCAAAATTTCATTATTATCTATAAGATAGAACATAAATACTTTAGAGAGTACCTTAGGTGATAATACAACCTTTATTATTTGGGAATTTAGTGTTTCACTAGTTTCTACCTATGGTGTGAAGCAAACCAAGTGAGTGAATTTATGATCATATTCATCCACATACATATATCCATGTTTTAGCTGGATGAAATTTGTCTTCCTCACCTACTGGAAGATGTGAAAATGAAAATTTATATTGAAAAGATCATCAAACCCTTCCAAAGTAATGTTGTGATTCAATCTGGTTTTATCCATAAAATCCCACCACTATAGTTCCATTTCCCCTAGAATATGTATTTCTAGATTTCATTTTATCACATCATGTGTACTAAGGAATTCAAAAATAATTATCTTTTTTATCCTAACATCTTCTCATTCTTGTCTTGAATAACGCTTCAATATTTATTGATTCCTATAAATAAACTTGAATAATTGATTAAAACAAGTAGGTTCCTTTTCCCAAAATCCCTTATCAATAGCTTGAAATTCCTTCACAATACTTTGAACCAAGTTTTTTCTCACCTTTGCCTCTGCTGGGACCACATTGTTTAGTTCACACTCTCATTGGTTTCTTATTATCCTTACTAATAGGAATTTTATTCTAAAATGAAATCAAAAATTTCCAATTGATTTCATATTAAATTTTTTTATCCAACATTAAATCATATATATCATGGCTTCCCCAATATTGGTTATGTGGTGGTATGGTCTTAGGTGGGTCATGAGGTTAATTCCTCAGGCCATCATATTTATTGCAATTTCATTAATTACATTGTGTTCTATGGTGGTGAATATAATCAACCTTATATATATCAGGGAAAATAAATCACAATATCATACTATCAAAATAAAATAATTATGTGACAATACAGTCCTAGTGGAAAGCCTCTTCACTAATACTTGATACCCAACACTAATAATTTAAATCCATGATGATGAGTAAAAATCATGAATAAAAGTATTTCATAAAAAAAATTTACCCATACATTCCTAGTAACTAGTATTTCTACATAAAACAGTTAGCTATATCATTTTATACTATAAATTTCTAACCTAACACATCATATCTTCTTACTACACTCCAAACTCAAGTTACATCCTAACTAATATCATTTGTAACATCCCCACCCAACCCACTAACTTGGGATGGGTCTAAGGTGGTACTAACCCAAGGTTGAATTCCCTAAACTCCAAAGAATGGCATTACATATTAAGGTTTTAACACATGAATAGAAGTTAGTACATTTTACCCTTAAACACATGCACTCAAGAAAAAGTACGAACCAATATGAAGCTTCAAATTTAAAAAATACAAGTAAAAAATATAAATAATTCATAGGATAATATCCAATAAAAAATTAAATAAATAAGAGAAAATATGAGATATGGAGAAAACAAATTAACAAAAATAGTTAAGACTCCAAATGAGTGAAAGATTCAGGAATCGTGGTGGAAAAACTATAAACTCTTTGACATTACCATGCATCCAAGATCCATTTATGAATATCCATGGCAGCCATTATCATGGTTCTCCACTAGTAATGTAATAAACCTATCACATAATTATATAATGAAAGAAACATATACATATGCATGTGGTGTATATTCAAGGGTGAGTATAAAAACCCAGTGGGAAATGCTAGGATACTCTTCCACTATGCGACTAAGAACATAATCATGTTATCTTATAGTATTATAAAATAGTAAGAGGAGTTTCAAAATAGTTTTAATGTAGTATATACTAACATAAACATATAAGTTGATTTCACCAAAATTATTCTAAACCATAAATTATGTGATGAAAATAATTTTTCCAAATTAAAATTTTCTTGTAAAACCATAAAAATCAGTTTATCCAAAAAAATATTCCATGATTCCACTCACACACCCATGCAAACCTGGACCTCCTAAAATGGTCTTGTGATCATGGTGACGTTCATTCATGATCCATTCAAAATATTTTACTGAAAATATTTTTGGAATATTAATTTCACATATCCACATGAACACATACCCATGCATAACTTGGGCCACACAAAATAGTATTCTTTTAATGGTGAATTCTATATATGATATAATTTATCAGTGAACAAGAATACTCACAACCCAATCCATGCCAAAAACACCCATTAAACAAATTTCAATAACCAAATAATTCCCTTTTTCCAAAAAAATCTTTAATTTTAATCCCCTGTGGTGTAACCAACACCCCTATAACTCAGAATGAGAATTAATAGAGGATTTTCATGTATATTTTCAGTAATAAATATTTCATTCAAATAGGTTGTAATCATTTAGAGGAATTATAGCTTTCAAATTCAAGGGAAAGTGGAAGAAGGGAAAAAACCAACCTTATATTCGTTTATAAAAAGATCCTTCAGATTATATCACCTATTAAACCCATTCCTCTCATTTATCTATCAAATAACAAGACAAACTAATAAAATATTAATTAATCATATAGATCAGTTAATAAAAACTCTGATATAAGGTTTTATTTAATATGATATAATAAGATCAAATATTTGAATGAATCATGTAGTCCTAAACATTAATTTCCATGGTCAAACACTTGAATGGTCATGAAAATTAGATCTAATACATCAAAGATCATTAAAATTCACCAAAGGGAACCATATAAATCAATATCCTTGATTATATGAGGAATAACGAGACTTTTCAGGAATTTTTTGGGTTTTAAACTCAATTTCTATACAATTAAATTTCTATCACATAGTTATATACCCTAGTTTTACAAAAAAATGTTCTAAACAAGTAACTCTTCTTCCTATCAAAAAATACCAATTCACATGGTTATCTACACAGTTTTTCCAAACTATATTCTCTTCCATTGGCCATCAAACACCTCACATGGTTTTCTAGAGACTTAATTATGATTTATACTAACATTTTGAAAACCATGATCCTTTAAAAGGTCTTCTAAAACCTTCTAAACACTTCAAGAAACATATTATTTCATAATGATAAAATTATTTATATTTAAAGGATCCATAAAATAGTGAAATACCTCAAATTGTTGGTGTTATATATCACTTCCTTATAGGGTGATAAATTTTTCCATTGACCAGGTTCTATGTAAAAAGGATTATATTGATACCACCTTATTATATCGAACCAACTAAATAGGGGATATAACGTTCTAAATCAAGGACTTAAAGGTAAAGGTATTAATTAATCTAATATGTTCTATATGGGTTCGTATAATTTCATTCACCAAGATGGGTGATTGTATCATATGATTATGTTTTAATTAAAATAGGTTTAGGTAGGTTGTGATCAATAACTAGTACACAGTTCCTTTTATTGATAAATAATTTTATTAGTTTAGGGGAGCTAGATAACCCTCCAATAATTATTTATGATAACATTATCACTAGCTTCAAGTTAGGTTAAAAGATGTTTTAAGGATATATTTAAAAATTTTCCATGACTTATCTCTACTAAAACCCCTCTTAGGTTAGTAGTGAAGATTAGTGTAACCAATGAATCCTAACTCAAATATTCCATAGATTGAAGACTAGAAATATGGGTAAAACATATAGTATGGGAGAAATTTCCCTCTTTATTTCATGAACCAACCTAATCTACCCTTAACCCAAGCACTCGAGTTGGTCTGTGACATGTCGCAAAGGTCATTTCCAATACCTATGGGTTTTCATAGGTTATTGAGAATCTTTAAAACACCATTTGGGAATGGTTCTCATAATTTATAAATCAAACAATGGTTATAAACCAAGAACCCAATATGACCTTACCATATATTGGTGTGTCATGACCTCAATATATCACAAGACACGTCAAAAAATAATATAAAAATTGAAATAGTAAATATATATAACATCATGGAATAAAAAAATAACTAGTAGGATATATGTGTGATTGCAAAAAAAATAAAAATCGGAGGGAAAGAAAGCTAAAATGGGGATACAAGATACACACAAATGGTTTTAAAACTACACCAAAAGATCAAAATATATTGCAACCCATCTCTGTGTAACATAGTGTATCAACCCACTTCTATTTCACTATTATATTCCTAGATAAATCTATCCTGACAACCCACCACCTGGAAGTAGTTTCTTTCCCTTTCCTAGATCATAAAAAACAAGGTATTCATACACCAAGAGGTGTATAGAGTGTGTGAACAAAGATCACATAAGGATACCACCAACCGTCCCTTGTCAACCCAGTGTTATAAAACCTAAACATACTAGTTTGAACTACATAAATTAAATTACACTTGATCATAAAAAATTAAAAATAATAATAATAAGATCGATGTTACTAATGAAAATAATCTATATAAGAAGAAGCTTTAAAAGTGAAATTTCTATATAATATCATAGGGTGAAACCCAGCGGTTACCACGTTGAGGGAATATAGAAAATTATTTCACTAACTAGGGTCACTCTCTCAACTAGTGTAATATTTCAAGTATCATTACACTAGCCAGAGGGGGCATCACATTTACTTCACTAGCATAGATAAGGGTAGGAGAAATCATCATATCTATGATTACCTACATGTGTACCTAGGGTTCTCATGGATTTTTTAAAATTCTATATTATTTGTAACATTACATTCCATTAATAATTTTATATAAAAATCTAATTTCTATAAAGAATAAATTTTTTCCACTAAAATAGAATAAAATAGGCACTTTCATCATAAGGGATCCATTAATCCATTTTCAAAAAAAATATTATTATAAGATTTTAGAGAAAAAAAATTAAAATATTCTAGCATCATTAGTCAAGTTAAAAATGGAAATAATAATGAACCACCTACTTTTAACCAAGCCAAAACTTCCACTAATGATGGTAGTACACCTATGAAATCAAGGGGGATACTAAAGAGTTGAGAATAGTTCATAAAAACCCCAATCATGAAAGATCATCTATTTAGAATCATTATCCACAATGGATTTAGGGAGATGTTAAAACTAATAAATAATGACAGAGGAACTCAAAAGATATAATATGAGGAGTTAATTAAGAGTTTAACTTAAATAATCTTGGAGGATACCACTTAAAATTAATACTAGAGGAGAGGAGGAAAGTGCTTCATTCATGAGGTGGGATAGAAGAAAATTGGGGTGAGAATATGAGAGTAAGTTATTAAATTTGAGTGAGATGAAAGAAGTTCATTTCAAAAAATAATAATTTTTCGGAAGCCAACAAGGTATAGATGCACGATTTTCCAAATAAAGCACTAATCATTCTTTACAAACTATCTTAAATAAGGTACTTTCATGGTTATATCCATAGTTAGGTAAATCATTCGTAAAGCAGTATAATCCCTCTATTAAAAAGACTCAAATATGAAGGATAAGATTAAAATCAATGAAATAACTTTTAAAATACTAAAAAATGAAATTATGTGTGTGATAATTCTTCCCACTATTTCAATATAAAACCCTAAAAATTCAACTTGAGGATTGATAAAAGGAAAAAAAAGGTCATTTCCCCTTCAAATGAGCTTCCTAATCCCATATATCCTACAAATAAAATCCATGTTTCTGTAACACATGAACCAATCTGATGGACTTACTACAAAACACATTATCTTTTTATTCAATGATTCGAATATGACTCTTAGTAATTGAGATGTCTAGTTCCAATTTGATTCCTTCCAAATTAATCACATTAGATGGGTCAGGATGATACTTCTTCCACTAAAAAACATAGAATACATTATGAATTTCCATTAATGGTGGTAGAAATATGGTTTTTATGAAACAATTCCAATCATCTTGGTGATCTTGAAAGAAACAACGTACCTTAGATAAATATTTCCTTACATACCCAATCTCCAATGACCCAAATGGGGTGAAACCATTATAAACACTTATTCACCAACTAAAAACTTCCAAATAATATGTTTATGGTTTGTGTATTACTTATGGACACTCTGGGATACCATTAGGTGATGATGAATCTTATAGATCTTTTTATTTGTCTCTTAGATAGTGATAGGTCACACCACATAGGTTTTACCCACCTCTATCTAAAATAAAGAAGAATTTCACAATCATCCATATAGATCATTGAATTGGTCCATCTAAATATAATATTAGTATCTATTACTATAAGAAAATTCATCCATTACTAGATGATCATCCCATACACTTCCAAAGTTGTGGACACATACTTTGTTAATATCTTCTTGAATCCAGTTATGCCACTCTATTTTCCAATCCATATGGGGGTGGTAGGCTATACTCAAATTTAATAGGATTCCCATTTCCACTTAATGGAATTTTCTTAAAGGATATGTAAAGGTAGGGTCTTGGTTAGATATGATACAAGAGGGCATTCCATTCAATCTCACAACATACTGCACATACAACTTTTCATAGTCGTCAACCTTCATCATCTCTCTAATGGGTATACAGTGGGAAGATTTAGTCAACCAATTGATCAGGACCAATATACCATTCCATCTCTGAGGGTTTTTAGGTAGGCCTCAAATAAATTCAATGGACTCCTCATCCCACTTCTAAGTAGAAATAGGTACCAGCCACCAAAATTTTTATAACATATCATGGTATATATTGGTTTTATAGGGATATATAGCCTACTCGAACCATTTTATGTATATCATAATTTATTTTCTAACTGAAAAGGGACAATAATCCTACCTTTGATGAAATGATAGCCTTCGAGAGTTAGAAACCACTCCCCAATGGTCTCCCTCACCAATAATTCTCCTAGATAGTGATGGAAACTGTTATCATTTTCCTTCTATAATGAAACAAGCTAAAGGAGGGGATGATTCAATTGGATATTACAAAGACATAGAACACCCCTTCCTCTCTCACATTTTATGTGTATTTTATCCATAAGGTTCATGATATTTTACTTCTTACAAGATTTCCTAATGTCTTGAGGTATAAAATTGTTTTCTTAATGCATTAGAAATTACAATGACATTAATTGGTGTGCAAGAAAGGTAAAATTTAAAAGTATATAGGTATTATACCAATCACCTCTACCTAAGGTTTGCATCCGTATAAGAGAAAATATATATCAGACTTTAGTGATCAATAATCACAATGAACTTATCACCAAAATAGTAATGTTAGAATCATTTAATCATTATAATAATGGTGACTAGATATATATCATGGGAAGGATAATTCCTATCATGTGGCTAGAGTTATCGAGAGTCATAGGGCACTACATGATCACCCTGAATTTAAACTCATCCCAGATCCATTCTTAAAGAATCATAATAAACCATATAGTTTTAACAAGATTTAATAAGGATAAAATGGGGACTTAAGTCAAATGTTGTTTTATAAAATCAAATAAGGTTTGACATTCTAATGTCAATTTGAATATCACTACCTTATAGATAATTATTTTAAAAATTGGTGTCATATTGGATAAATCTCTAAGTAAATTCCACTAATAACCTAATAATATCTAGAATATCTATATTTTTAAGACATTATTTTGATCTTTTCATGTTTTAATGACCTTCACATTATTAGGATCGATGAAAATCCCCTTTTTCGACACCAATTTCCCTAGAAATTTCACTTCCAAAATCTAGAAGTTACACTTGGATATCTTTGAATAGATATAATTATCCTAATGAATCCCCAAAATGATCATAAAATGCTACCGATATTTTTATTCAAAAATATAATTGACCAAGATATCATACATGAATACTAACACAAATATATTGAGATTACAATGGTATGTATGATCCATCAATATAATTAATACCATCATATAAATGACATTATAATGTATTTTTAGTGGATATAAATTCTTTGTAAATTTTTCTTAGTATCTTTATCCTATCATACCCTGATCTAGGGGTACCCCGACTGAAGTAAATAATTATAAAACCAATGTACTCATTATAATTGATCGAATGGTGCAACAAAATGATACATAGGATAAATATTTTTTTATCATAAGCTGATCTGGATTTCAAAAATTAATACATAGCTGGAGAGAACCATCATCCTTTTTAGCCAACAATATAGGGTCCACCCAATGGTTCTCACTTGGGAGATAAATCCACTGGCCTTTAAATAATATATCAAGATTTTTTCTAATCTCTCAATTCAGTTGGGGATATATAGTAAAATTCTAGAAATATGGGTTGCATTCAATAAATAAAGTAAAAAAAGAGAATCCAACCTCTCTCTAAGGAGGGAACCACAAGTAATCTTCTAGAAACACTTTGGACAATTCCCTGATCATGGGAGGTAACACACTACCAAGATTCCCAGCATCCCTTTTCAAAGAAGAGACCCAGAATAAGACTTTACGCTCTTCAAGAAGTTTAGGTTCCACTAAACTAGATCTATTATCTTATTCTCCTTAGAATATAAAATTCTTCTAATCAAGTTTCATGAAGGGAACCCTTATATGATATAAATCTATGTGATACTTGATGTCCATCAACCAATCCATGCTAAATATAATGTCAAATATATCTATCTATAAGCTAAGGAAATCATATTTCACACCCACCATGGATAAAGATATGACATAAGGGAGGAACTAGAGACCATGGTTCTCCTTTATTCCTAGAGAAGTTGAGATTTGCATGGTTTGAGGAATAGGCTCTAATGGAACATTTATAAAATACACATTTTGAGTAGAAATAAATTAGTGGGTGGAATAAATATAATATAAAGAAACTATCATCTGTATTTATATAATAACCATACCCCTCACTATATTCGGGCCTTAATCAAGTTTGGTTAAGGTCAGTGCACTATATGAAGTTTTGTACGTTATTCAAGTGCCTGAGTCTTACCACTGACATGAGGTTACAATATCAATTGGATCCTCCCATGATAACATCTAACTCTTCCACTATAAATATGAGTTTAAGATCCACCCACCCTTAGTGTTTTGGTATAATTCTAGTATCCTCAAGGAGTGAGGGTCCCTATTAAACACCATTCTAGAAGTATTTTTCTATAAAAAATATATAGATGTCCCATTATACCACATCAATAAAAAACCTTCAGTGTATCTGGACATGGATTCTTAATACTACATGCCCTACCACACTGGTAAGAAATGGGGCCCCTATTACAAGCAGGAATAGAATAGGTTAACAGGGATGAGGTCTATAAAAACTCACTACTTCATCTTCTTATCTCATCCTAAATTCAATTATTTTATAAAAATACAACTTCATTCCCACATGGTATGGATGAAGTCAGCACAACTTTTGAAAGATTAAATTGATCAATTTCAACCATGCAGCCTCAATATACATTTTTTGTATGAGTTTTGATCTTGATTTAGAATAACCAATTCCATAAATTTGGAAAAAAGACGAATATTTGAGATTTAATCTTATCATTTGAAACTATCATAGGGGTATAATTAGATGAACCCCAAAAAATTTCTGGTGTACTCTATAACTATCTGATCCCCATGATAAAAGTTTATGAACACTCTATATTTTTTAAAGTCCATAGTTTTATCATATTACTACTTGGAAATTTTCACTTCGATTTTCTTACATTTTATATTCTCATTATTATTAGCTTGGTCAATCAAATCCCACTATCTTTTACTAGTTCCCTTAAACAAAAATGTATCACACTTTATATTTAATGGTTTTGGGGTATCTAAGAACTAAATAATTCAGATATTATTTCCAACCAATCATCAGATTCATAAGTATCTCTACCTCATCATAATAAAGTAGAATTATATTGAAGGAACTTCTAACCCTTATCCTAGTCTGGGAACAAGACCAATTTTTTAACTTGAAAATGGTATGTTTCTACTCCTTGTACTATATATTATATAATTATTATAACCACCTCTATCAAGTTTTGATCAATGGGAGGGTTTTCTTGTGTAAATTTATCCAATGCTCCCTTATGAGGGTTAAGTGGTGGTAATTATAGAGGTATGGAACTACACAAAATAAAATAAAATAAAATCATAAAAAAATATAACCAAATCATATATAAAATTCCCAAATATTTTTCTAAAACTCGTGTAAAGTATAAACAAGAGGATATAATAATCGAAACATCTTCTATAAGCATGGACTATGTACATATTCTATATCCCATTCATTTGGAATAGAAGGAAATTTAAATCAAATATAAAATAAAAATATAATCATTATAATCTCCTAAAACACAAGGTGGTGCATTAAGATTGTTGACTTCAAACCCATTCACACTAACCATCCTTGAGTTCAGAAAATTTTATCCCATGTCTTTTAGAAAATCTCAAATAACATTGATCCAAACCCAATTGCTTTGATAACATTTGTTTTATAAACCAACTGATTTTTTCTTAGACCTAAGCACTTGATTTAGTCTATGGAATGCATCTAAGTGAATTCCCAATCCCCATTGACTATAAAAAGTGTCTAGGAATCTATGAAACACAATTTGGGAATGGTTTTTGCAAAGGTTAAATCAAACAAGGGTTTAGAACAAGAACCAACCATGACATTACCATACACTGATGATTCATTCCCTTAATAGGTAACAATCCAGGTCATGATATATTATTAAAAAAAATAGAAATAATAAATATGCATAAAATAATATCATAACAAAATAACTAGAAGTATATAAGTGCAATAGTCAACTAATAACTAAAAGATATAGGATGGGAAGTTGAGATGGAGATACAGGATACATGAAAGTGGTTTATAAACTACACTAAAAAAATAAAATATATCAAAACCCATATCCACATGACATGGGATATTAACCCACTACCTTTTCACCACAATATTCTTCAATAGATATTGCATGACAAGCCACATCTTCCAAATGGTTCCTTTCCCTTTCGTGCATCAGAAAAACAAGGTTTGTATACACCCCTGGGTGTATACAATGTGTGAGAAAAGAGACTAGTAAGATCCCACCAAGTGTCCCATGTAAAATATGTTTAATATAAATAAAACATTATATTTTTAAAATAATAAATGAAAGTAACCATGATCCTTTTTAAATAAAAAGAACTTAAAATACATAGTATAATGAAGAAAATAATCAATGTAATAAGTAGCATTAAAATGGATATTTATAAATAATATCATGGGTTGAACCCCTACAGTAACCAATACTATGGAACCTAGATAATTTTGTTACTAACTAGGTTTACTTCCCATAATTAATGGAATGTGTCTATTATAATTATTGGACAATGGTAGAATCACATTTACTTCAATATAATAACTCATGGTTAGGGGACTTGTGCCACTAATGTTCACCATCCCAAGTACCTTGGGTTCCCATGAGTTTTATTAAATAACACATTATCTATTAATTATTCCTTTATGTTAACCATTTCATAAAAAAATAAAAAATTTATCCAAAACAGACATATTTCTATTACAAGATCATAAAATAGAAATTTTCATCACAAAGTCTATATTAATACATTTAATATATATATATATATATCATTATATCATTATATTATAAAATTCAATTTAAAATAAGTAAGTATCGATATTCAATACAAAAAAGTAAATCATATGGAACCACCTACCTTTAACCCAGCTAAACCTTCCACCTAAGATGGAAATCCAACAAGGATGTCAATAGGGGTACTAAAGGGGAACAAACAATCCATAAACAACAAATCTTGGGCCATAAAATCTAGCTAGGATAAAACATAGTCCACCTTCTCTTAGTTGAGAAGTGAAAACCATGAAATAATGAAGGAGGAACTCAAACAAAGATTGGGGAGGAGTTAATTTGGTGTTTAATTTAAAGAAACTTCATGAACATCACTTAAATATGATTATATAAGAGAGGTGGAGGGTGTTTCATATGCAAGGGGGTTTGGAATTTGAGTGGGTTGAGAATATGAGAGTTAGAGATTAAATTAGATTTAGATTCAAAGACTTAATTTCGTTATTTTTAATTTTTGGGTAGGTCATGCAATTTCAAATCGTGCTTTTCCAAACCGGGCACCAACCATGTAGGTCATGCTATCTTTTCTACAGAACATTCATAGTTATCCCCCATGGTTTAATAAACCATATTCCAACTATAGAAATTAATCTGTTAAAAAATATATACATTGTGCATGGTTTTCACAAATCATTCACCCATTGTTTAGCATTCCTTATATTTGCAATTTTTATAAATTTTATAGAGAATACCTAGAATAAAATTATTAGAATAAAATCAAAAAAATAACAAGACAAATACTTACAAATGACATCATTTTTGTCACATGTTAATTTCATGAAATAAATAAAACTTATAATTAACACCAACACCTCATATGAAATAAAACCCAACATTGCAATAGGATAACATAAATATTCATGTAATATTATAAAATATAATCAAACATAACATCAGTAAGGAAAATAAAATAATAAATAACTCATAATTGAATAAAATATTTCGGTTCAAGCAAAATACCATGCCATGAGATAGTATGTTCTTGACCAATCATCAATATTGTCTTGAAAATCAGAAAAAATAATACATATAAGTATGAGTGACCTTGAATGTATACAAATTAGGTTCCTCTATAAAAACACTCATGATAATATAATGTAATAATACTAACATATTATAGGATTTATTGTGAAACAAACTCATATCTATTTGAATATCACCTACTAACTCATCTCATTAGAGGCTCGCACTCCAAATTTTCATACAATTAACTTATCAAGTAAATCATTAAAATATATCAAATAAAGAACCCTACATTAGTTTTCCCACTAATCTAGTATCCCTTATGTCATAATTATATTTTCCTATAACTTTTATACATTTCCATATCCCAACATCATAACCATATACCAATGTAATGAACCTATCCAAAATACTAGAACTATACCTAAATTGGGTTACCCCAACACCTCAGGTACACCTCCCAATCATAAGAAGTTGGTGTAAATATTTGTGAATCATAAGAAATACCATGTGGGAATTGGTTTCTCTATTTGGAAACTAAAATTAGTTATCATAGGGTCCTTATGAAAATTCATAACGATGTTTAAAAAATATGGATAAGAGAAAAATATAAACTGATCTATTAAGGATGCATATTTTCTAAAGATTCCTAGTATACATAAACCAAAGTATATACAAGAATATATAAGTACATAGAGATCTCAAAATAAATAGATAAAAATACCCATAAAGACTAGTAATCATGTGAAACTAGATATAGAATTCATATATAAAAATAAGGTGAATTAACCATATGAAAAAAGGACTAAATAAGTTCCATATTGGGGATAAATCTAATAGAATTACAAAGGAAACCCATTATTTAAATTCCTAGGTTACCCAGCAAAATTCCTAAAAAGGTCCACTAAACTCTAAAATTTATATCCTACCAACCAGACTACTCAAGTAATTTCCACTATCTTGTATCACATAAAAAAATTAAGAATCCTAAAGATACATGTGTTGGGTGTGAGTAAATCATACCTAGTGGGTGGTCACCACCAAACCCTTACAAACTATTATAAAATAATGTGTGTTTCATAGACACATGAAGTATGAAATATTAGATATATATACATATCAATGAATAGTTTATAATAATAATCTAAATTTTAATAATCATATATTCATGAATAATCATTTTCTAGGTACTGATTGAGACACCAATTTACTAACCCATACATACTTTGAGCCTTTCTTGAATTCCCTTCCAAAACACTAATAAATTAGTGAATTTTTATTAATATCTCTTCTAGACACAAAGTAATATATATATCAAGAAAAAGTAACCATGAATCATAAACGATGTTTGCACATGTCAATACTCATCCTGTGTATAAATATATTTTATAAATAAATATAGATAATTGAGATATTCATCTCAAAACAAAGTTAGGGTATTGTGACACTCACCCTATAGTGAAACTATATGTAGGTATAATGATTTATTTCTATATTTATGCTCATGGGAATTCATTGTAACCAGAAATAGACATTTTTCATCATTAATGGTCTATAATTTAAGGTAGAATAATAACCATATTGAACATTAAACTATACCAAATTTGTATTTATATCTATATATTAAAAGCAAATATAGATCAATATACTTGTAATCTAATACAAGTAACAATAATATTATAGTTTCACCTAAAAAATTCCATGGTTTCATGTTAATTAATTATAGATGACATTAAAATAATATACCTAAACCATGGAATTCAATGACTATTAACATAATCCTAAGAATTTATATATTCAAAATAAAACAGGATTTTAATTTATTTGATATAAAATTATTAATCATTAATATGGAAATGGTTTTAGGTTCATTACCACTCTTCCTTATGTTTTTATTTACCTAAATATTCAAATAGTGTATTTGTGGTGAGGGGATAACCTCCCAAAATTATGTTGTACTTCATTTCTAATCATAGTAGGTAAAAAATTCCCCCAATTGAAGAATTAAAAAACCTAAAGTAGTTGAATCTAAATATTACAATTGCTAACTGGGAATTGATCAAATTATAAGAGGAAAAAATGGTGTTACCTTAGATTGAGTATGGATTAGCTTCCACAATAGTTTGATTAAATAAATATCTGGATGAATTTATGATTTCAAAAAACATAAGAGGTATTATAGATTCATTCAATTCATTTAAAGAATAATATAACTCTATAAAGGGAGGGAAACCCTACATTTTCTTATCCAATGACTGTATATTATGATATCTTGGAATCAACCTCGAACAGAAAAATTATGCTTAGATCATTTGAATTAGAAAAAAAGGCGAATAATGGGTTTGTTGATGAACAATGAATATAAAAAGAAATATAAAATTATAAACAAGGGTTTAATATAATTAATTATAAGGTTTAAAATATCAATTTCAACCTTCTCTAAAAAATGATTTTTTTTCACTAAAACCCCAATACATGACCACTGGTTACCTAATGATTATGAGAACATCATATATCACAACACCGCCACCATCAGGTTTTTAGTACCCCCAAATCATCTACCCAAGGAAATTGTAACTCTAACACACATCTTCCGTTCACTACCATTTTCTTCTGTTAGACTTGCTTCTACCTAAAACATAATTTATTACTCTATTCACAATTAGAGAAATAGAAATAAATATGGGTACAAATTTATAATATGGTGGTCATTATACAACATAAAAAACCAAAAATACATACCAAATATATATATACAATAGCTACATACCACATACCTATTACACAACCTTGTCCACCACATACTACAATAGCTATCATTTTCATATGACCACACTCTAGATTGAATAAATATTGAAGGGCTAATAGTCATATATCTATATCACCCACATCCTTGGTGTAAGGGGTTCACAATGTAACTAAATCATTATATGTGCATTGGATATGTTATCTAACTTAGATGGTGGTGTCTAAGGAAACCAAATTAAAATTATATAATATAACACACAATCCCAACATATGTTCATCCTATTATCCATAACAAGCATTATGCTATAACCATATGGTCACCACCTTACAAACACTATTTCCACCTCTAACCACACATAAAATCCACACCCAACATCCCCAAAATCAAATAATAATATACCATATCTTACCAATATTTAACATTTCATTAAAAAATCTACACCGATCTACAATAAACATTATATAATTATTTTTTTATAAATTCCAATACTTATAATAATTCAAAAATTACTAAAAAATTAATTATCACATTTAAACATTATATTTAATACATTGGTTATTTTTTAAATTTTTTATCACACATCTATTCAATAATTATTTCATAATTTCCCCTAATTTTTATAATTAACAAATATATATATCTAATTTCTTCTAAGATTCATGCCTCAAACCATTAACCACACAATCTAATCAACTAAAAAACAAAGAAAATAATTTATATATTATTACACCAATATTCACATTTCAAAATTGATTATCAATGTACATATTGTTCATTAACTAAAACTACATACTTTATCAATAACCATGTGTCTTCTCAATAGATGAATTAGCATCTTATCAAGTCATTTTTTATCATTTACATCAATTATATTTTATCATTAAATATTCATTACATTTATGAACACCGAATAAAAAATAATTCACAGAAACCCTGTTATCATGATTATCAATTTCCACATCATATTTCCCTTCCATGATCAGATGCCCATCAATTAATTCATATATATAATTGCTTCACATTTATATTTTTAGTTATTTTACACTATAATAAAATTGATAATCAAACCATATAAATATCAGTGTACTACCAATAATACATATATTATAGAATTCATGGAAATAGTTAAAAAATACATATATATTACATATATCACATCAACTTCATATCCTCACATAATTTTATTCCATTTTAAATCATTACTCTAATCTCATCAATTTATATAAAGAATATAAATAATGATATGTAACCATTAAAAATATTAAATAAAATGATATAATCAAAATCACTTACCAGGAATGAATCTTCAATCATTACAACCAATGGATAATATTTAAGAGAATAATATTTAAAGTTCATATAAGAAACCACCTATTTACCTAAAACCCATCATCTTTACATCAATATTTTTGGATAACAACATAATACATATTACCATCAACACTTGAGATAAAATAATCATGAGAATAATATAATAGGGTTAAAATTTTACCTTAGATTCTATGGTTTAGATCACATGAAGATATAAACTCTATATACTCTAAACAACTCACAAAAGACAACTTTATTATCAAGGATTTTAAGAGGAAATAAAAAAAAAGAATAAATATAAGTGCATGGAATTTTTAATTAAATATTGGTGGCCAAACATGAACGTGGTGACTTATTCCACATCATGGATTTAGTTGGTAAACAACAATAAAAATTTCATGGATCCTCTTAACTAATATCAAAAACACCTTAAAAGTTATTTCCATTAATTAATCACAAAGTTTACAGATACAATGACATAATCTATAAACCTGAAAATGTTTCTATCAATTTCCATTCATCCTCATTATAAAACCAGATTTAGTACTCACAAAATTACAAATTTATACATCGTGATAAAAATAATAGCATTTTTTACCTCCTCATTGAAGAAGGTTATTTCATAAAAAAACCTCTAAACTATTAAATAAAAAATGGGTATTAATCATATAGGTATGTTTTTTAAAAAACCACAGTGTAATAATCTCTAAAAATGATAATCCTCAATTCCTCTCAAATAATGACTAGTAAACGATGAGGATGATTACAAAAATGATGATTTAGATAAAAAATAGTATGGTGAGGATATAATAATTATAACATCCCCAAATGATAAAGGGTTAAATTACTAAATGATATGACTCATGTCAACAAGGTGCGCCTTCCTTTTCAGGAGCCTTCCTAATTAGAACTCTATAGTTAAGCGTGCTTGGTCTGGTGTAGTGATCAGGATGGGTGACCTTCTGAGAAGTTTACCAGGGTGTGTGCGAGTGAGGAAAAAGCACACTGGAAAGGACATGTGTTGGCCTATGGGGACTATCATTAGTTAGATGACCCGTTCAGGCACGTGGGTGGACCCTAGGGTGGGCCCCATGTGTCTTTGTGGCAACTGGTGGTACCTGGTGAGCCAGGACCCGACGGCCCTGTTAAGGCGGGTAGGCTATGCTGTCACCGGGACGCAGTTGTTACATTTGGTATCAGAGGTGGTACCCAGCCTTAAGTGTAGTGCAATTCCTAGGTTGAGATGTAGGGCCCACAACGAGGATTTTGTGGTCTAAAGGGGGGTAATTGTAACATCCCCAAATGATAAAGGGTTAAAAGACTAAATGATATGACTCATGTCAACAAGGTGCACCTTCCTTTTAAGGAGCCTTCTTGATTAGAACTCTAGAGTTAAGCGTGCTTGGCCTGAAGTAGTGATCTGGATGGGTGACCTTCTGAGAAGTTTCCCAGGGTGTGTGCGAGTGAGGACAAAGCACACTAGAAAGGACATGTGTTGGCCTTTGGGGACTATCATTAGTCATATGACCCATTCAGGCACGTGGTTGGACACTGGGGTAGGCCCTAGGGTGGTCCCCATGTGTCAGCGCGGCAACTGGTGGTACCTGGTGAGCCAGGACCCGACGGCCATGTTAAAGCGGGGTGGTTGTGCTGTCATCGGGACCCGGTTGTTACAATAATGATGTTTTTTTTCACCAAAAAATCAAGAACTCGGCTCTTGTCCCATAATTTTTCTCCATTTCAATACCTTCCTTCTCAAAAAAACTCAAAATTACTATCTAGAGATCCATAAAAATTTGAGCATATTTATTAGATACCTCTAAAATAGTTCTCATCCTCAAGAATAAAAATAAATCAAATATATGGAATTTATAAAACATGACCTCTAAAGTCTATACCACTCAAATAGAACTGATACTATTGATAATACCAACACATACTCTTAAAGTAAAAGGTTCTCAGAGAAAATTCTAAGTTCTCAAATCATATACCTCTCAAAATATAACCAAAACTTTTTATTTATTTACTGATTTACCTAATTATATACCATAATTAATTGTAATAAAAATATATAATATTCAAAAAACACCCTAAATGAATATACCACACCATAAACTATCGCTTCCTTAAAAAGAGATGTCCTGAAAATCTAACAACAATGAGGGATACATTTCAAAGTGAAATATATCAGTATAAATGGCTTAAACATTGAAGATAATAAAAGGTAAAAATAAATCACTCTAACACCTAACTCAACTCCTTTATAACATTTAATTATTTCATAGTAACAATCCATATGTATAAATTATAAAAATAATGTTTAATATTTTAACCCAAAACCAAAGATGTTGTTAAACTCTCAAATAATCTTAATTCATTTAATAAATTATAATATTTATTCAATCATGAAAAGTTATTTTATTTTAATCGTAACTCAAGTAGACACATATTTTTTAAAAATAAACTAAAATTGAATCTCTGAATAATTTTATGGGAAACAAAGTCAAGAAATATTATGCACGGTCAATTAAAATTAATATTTCAAAGATGAATTAATATTTTTATTATGAAAGGAATAATCTTTCTTACTTATATAATAATTTAATCATTGAGAATAAAACTAATATAACATAACTAACCGTATATTGGTTTTTCACAACACCACTAGTAAAACTAAATACCTACATATGGTCAACGATCACTAGTTATTAGGATTTACTTGTACTACTATTTTCTTAACCTATAAAAAACAATAATACAAACTCACAATTCATTAGACATATCAAGATATGTAGGCCTACATATCAAAGTTATGTTTTAAATCTATAATATTTCATTATTATAAACTTTTCCTACCACAAGACCCATAAATCGAAGCATCCCCTTCAACTCTCTCAAAAAAACATTTTAAAAACAATATCAGGACCTTCTACCTTAAACAAACCTTCCTCTAAGGACTCAACATTGTCCCACCCCACCATCAAATAATTTAATAAAAATGCATCCACCTATATTCATATATATATATTCAAAAATAAAAAAAATCATGCTTAAATATCTTCATTGATTAAGCATCTTAAGAATTAGACAATATATCATGAAATGAGAGTTTCAATATTTTTCACACAATATATTACTTATATATCTCATTCCCATAATCCTAAATGTGAAACATATAGATTTCTTCTAACAAAAAATTAAAATTAAAATGGATAATTCAAACTATAAAATAACACATCAGATCATGGAAAAACAAATCCTCTAGTTGAGAATAATCTCCCACTCCTTAAATATTATATTTCTCTACCATACATTCTCAACTCTCATAAAAAATGACCATAATAATGATAAATTAACATCATTTCCAACCTATACTTTATAATAAAACAACATCATTATTTTTACACCACCATCTAGCATACTATTTACCGAAGATAATAAATTAAGACATTCTCTTACTTTTACCTCAACCATGCCCACCATAAAATAAGCACAATAAATTTGATCATAAAAATATTTCATCAATAATCCTTCCATTTTAATAATAATTCACTTTATATAATTTTTAGGATTCTATCATAAAGTTAAAACAAGTAAATTTCATTTGTATAAAACATTTATTTAAATGTAACTCTAACGTAAAACTTTAATTAAAAAAATAAATTTACTTAAAAACCATAATACACAAAGCCTTTAAATTCAACTCAACTAAAAAAATTAAAACCTCTCTTTCCCAATTTTCATTTCAAAGATAACTCATAATATTTTTTTTAAAGTAATTTCTCAATAAAGCCCTTCCTAAAAACTCCAATAATACTCTTAAAAAACCATATTATAAGATTATTTTAAAAATTAAACAGATTTTTCATTAAAACCCGTACTCGTTCATTATTTAATTAGGGAAGCATATTTCAAGAAAAACACGTCATAGTTTTAAAAAACTGGATAATGTTATTAGTAAATAAATTTAATGTATAACATCAATACATTAATATTTTTTCATTTTTTTAAAAAAGAATTGATATCTGTATTTATATACAACACCATGTTAAGCTTATGTTACACAAAATAATGAGTTTTCTTTCATTACATGCAAACCTATGTTTTACCGAACAGCAATGTATTATTAAAATAGTATTATTTAATATAAAAAGATATAAACAAATCCTTAAGTTGGAGGTTAGAAATTGTACTAACTAACTTGAAAAAATATATGTTTAAATTTATTAATTAAAATTTAATTAGAAATAAATATATGAACTGATTGAATATATAGGAAATGTTTTTATAAAGAACTATTCTTATGCTCACAAAGCTGTTTTATACTAATAAATTAAATTAATTAGTATAAGTGACTGATATTTATGAAATATATAGTTTAAATATTCAATCAAATATTTTTTATATCATCTAATTGATTTGATAGGAACATTATAAGAACAAACCCAATATTACACATAAAAACCAATATTCGTATAAAAACAGTTTTATCGCTTTTTAATGGATAACCTATTTTAAATCTTATTTTCAAACATTTTTATACTTTATTTGAAAAAATAAAATTATCATTTTAAATAGGGTTATAAAAATTTACTTTGGTTGAATTATTGGTATTTTTCTGATAAGTTTCATGTTTTGATGAATAGTGAAAAATAATAAATTTTAATTGAAAACAACTTTTTTCATCAAAAAAATTTATAGTGATAAATTATATTTTTTATCCATTTAAAATATTAGTAGATTATTTTTTATGATTAAATCCAATTTATTTCATTGGAATGAATTTTACATTGATATTGGATATAAAAACCTTTCAATCTTTTGAACGTTTTCACTTTAAAAATATAGTTTCTCATTTCATCAGTTGAATTAATTTTAAAAATATTACTGCAAATTATATGTTATGAATTTTTTAAAATGGATTCTATATTTTTAATCATTGGTTCCAAATTTTGTAAATATATTTCTACTATTTTTAGAAATATGAATTTTAAATTTAGTAAAAAAAATTATTGCCACGGTTAAGAGTACGTTCGGTAATTAAGGGTGAAAATAATATTATAAAATTACCCTAACACTTGTCCTAATTTTATTTAATGTTCCTTATATATCCCCAAGAATTAAGGGATTAGTTATGAGACCATTTATAACCTTTTGGATGTGAATATAACCTTTATAATATTATATTCAAAGTCAATTTTTCCAGACTTTTGTTTTTAAAAAGAGATATATTTTTAATGTGTGTAATATAAGGGATTTGTTCCACTATAAATATTATTTGTAAATATAAAATGTTAATATAGATCATTATAACTTATGTATAATTTTTATTTGTAATATAATTAACTTAAATGGTAACATGATGATGATGCAATAAGTGTCTAATTATAGGAAATGTCAAATAAATTATAATAAAATTAATACAATAAATGCATTTTTATATAGTTAATTTCATCCAAAAAAATTTATATGTATTTTAAATTTTATTAATTTTATATATTTATTTTTTAGGTCTTGTCTTATTTTTATGATATTTTTAAAAAGTCAAGTAGTGAATAGTGCCAAAATCGACACTAGTTATATTTTAAAATAAATATTATTTTATTAAATGATATAAAATTAATAAAAAACAAAAATTAGGGAAAATAATTGGGATAAAGTTTAAAATTTAATATATTACTCATTTATGGTTATTTTTTAATTTAATAATAAATATATTAACCCTTAAAGTGTAAAAAACCATGTTTTCATGGTAAGAGTTAAAGGGCTTAACTGATGGTTAAATCCAACAGATAAGGGTAATAATGTGACCTAAAAATGTATAAAAATTATTGGATGATCTTATTTAGACCCATAATCATCTTATATTCTAAATAAATCACATTTGAGTCATTTTAAATTGAGAATTAATTTATATTAATTTAATATTTTGTGATTTTCCAAAAGTTCCCCTCAACTAAATTATAAAAGGTCACCTCATTTCTCACTTCCTAACACCACTTTAAGTCTTATATATCATCCCAAAAATACCCAAATAATATCCTAGAATCTATCCTAAAATCATAGAATCCACACTTTTTGAATAAATCAAATGGAGGATTTTGTTATAAACCAAAAGGAGTTACCTAAATAAGAGGTAACATTCATCAATGATCACTTTAGTCTTATTTCTTTCCCCACTCCACAATTTATTATTACTAAATTATTATATAATAGCACCAATTTTATCAATATAATAATATTTTTATGTTATATTTTCAAACTACACCTACACACACTTCCATATAATGGGTGACAAACTTACTATTTTTGTGTATGGAGAACTACTGCCTCACAAAACGTTATTTTTTATTTTTTCCTTTACCTCCTATCATGGTTTCTAATTATGGTGTAAACTATATTCTTATATTTTATATATTTAATTTATGGTTTTTTTATTATTATTTAATTATTATATAACACAAACCTTCATTATTTCAATTTTTTGTAAATACGATAACTTAATTTGTGTATGTATTGACTGCTGTCTCCTCAAAACGGTGTGACTCATTCACATATACATGGAATTTATTAAGAATTTTTTTAATAAAAATATGCGACATATATGACATATATATTATACTAGAATTATAATATAAATAAATTCCTTTTCATTCATTTAAATACGATAAATAAATGAAAGTATCATCAATGTGTAGGTACAGTCTACCATCTCCATGAACGGTGCATTTCATTTCTTGTCTCCAAATATTATTGATTATTATAAATACATATATAATGGATATATATGATATTTATATTATGTTTTATATTATAGATATGATAATTTTATAATTAATATGAAAAAGTAAAAAGTCAAAATATACTCGAGAAAAAAGTAAATTAACACTCGAAATACTGAAAATTATGAAAGATTATAAGAAAACATGTGATAAAATAACATTAAAAGATCATATATGATATCATAAATATGAATAAAGTTAAAATATATATTAATAACATAATTTAAACCATTATAAAGGAGTTTAAATCATGTAAAAATAAAAATATAAGTGTAAGTTAAGTGATTAGTGTATCACTTTTATTTTCCCTGAGATATAAGCCATGTTCACAAAATATTTTTATATTTGGTGTATTTATTTCTCATTAAAGTATTTTAAGAATATTATTATAAATATTATGGTATTTTCATATCAAAATATATTTTTTCATGGGAATATTATTATACTGATTATAAATTGGTAAATGTTAATTCATAATCTCATCGTTATTTGGGATTATTTTTGTTTAAGTCTCCACTCAAGAATATTTTTATTCTATATTAGTGTTTTCTAAAAAATCAAAAACGTTTTTATTATTCTCAAATGATTTATTAAATTAATTTTTACCCCATTCTGACTTTTTGAAAATATTTTAAAAGTAATCTTTTTATTTTTTTCTAAAGCAAGGTACATTATGAATTTTCATTAAAAAAAGTAAAAGAAATATTTGTTTTTAATTTATAAAGATTGAATTGAATTTACCACCATCATCATGACCTAATATTATGGAGATATATTTATAAGTTTAAAAGGATATTTTCAATGAAAAAAATTATTTTATAAAATTGATCCCTTTTAAATAAATGATTACAATGTGGTAAGGAATTTCGTCTCAATTTACAATCCATTGATACTTATTTGTTGTTATAATCCAGTTAAATTTTATATGGTGTGTATACAACCCTTTGGCATGTTATATCATGAATATCCTTATTCTCATGATATTATAAGTTTCATTTAATGTTATTTCTTTAAGGGTATTATGATTCAAATGTTTCAAAGTGGTATAGGATAGTTTGGAATGATTAATGAATATTTTCCTCAAGAATGTTTTTATGATCCTTAAATTGTATTTTCATTCATCAACATCAACAACCCTTGTTGTCACTTATACTCCAATGGAAAATTATTGATAAAAACATATTATTTATTAAATATGTATATTTTATGATAAGTTTCATTTTTTAATTAAATCTATTTTTCTTCATATGAGAAAAGCATTAAATTTCATATACAATGCGTGGGGCCCACTATAGCCCCTCAATGCATCATTGGGTTTCATGAAACAAACTATATATGGTTTTTGCCATGGCCTTACCCATTTATAAGATTTTTTGCATGAAGCCTTGATGAAATGTTTTAGATATCCATCGTTATGCATTCCATCATTATATATTCAGTTATTCTTATTCCATTTTATTATTAAGTTATTTATAATATCCATGGTTGTGTTTTATTATTTTTTATTAATTAAATTGAATGTGTTTCAATTTCTTAACTGGTCATATTCAGTATACCTTTTCTAGTTTATTTGAATGTACTATGTTATTAGCTATTTACCAATCCATTATATTTTAATCTCATAAATTCATTATTCCTTCAACTTTATTTACCCTTACTGAGCATTTTATCTCACCCATTTACTGTTCTATTTTCAACATGTTATGAAGATGAAATTTTTGAATGAGTTTAAAGATGAAAATTAATTTCCTTTGTTATGTTTTATGTTTTACCAATATAACAAGGTATCTAGTTATGTATATAGATATTCAATAATACTAAACTAATTGGCCCTTTGGGGTTTTATTCTTGTAATAATACCAATGTAATAAAGTAATGCACCAACACCAAGCTTCTGGGTCGGGTCATTATAGTTGGTATCAAAGGAAGTTTAATAGAAAAATTGGAAAGTATATTTAGGAAAACATTGATTAGGGAACAAAACCCTAAAATGAAATTTAAGGATAATTATATAGCAACATCCTAAAGTTTCAATTAGATGGAGATTATGTGGTTTTTCTAGAAAAAATATCTTTGCCTAGAAACTACGTGTGGGTGTGGTTCTGGAACAGATTTACCTAGGGTTAATAACTCTAAAAAGGTCAGTTGGTTCTGATTTAGTGTAACCTAGTACACGATAATGAACCTTAATATGCACCTAGTTTGACACTCCCAAGGGATATTCATAAGATAATTAACATTTTCTTTACAAACAAGTATGATATATTTGAATAGATAATGAAAATGAATGAAATTGTTTAAACCTGATGTGTATTAGATTGAAAATAATGTGTCAAGATTTTGACATCCTAAAAGTGATTATATGGATTTTTTAATATAATAATTTATTCTCACGCTATGGTTTTTGGTTTTAGAAAATTTCCTCTTCAAAAAGATAAGCTTTAGAATAAGAAATGGCATATGTGGAAATATATGGATAAAGTATTTATGTTTTATGTTTGTATTGAAAACATTAGTTAAAATTTTATTTAGTGATTAACCTTATTTCAAGGATTTCCATCATATTTATTATGGAAGTTATATTAATATGGTTTTAGAAAAAGGATAATATGTATGTCAAGTGACAACCTATCACGTCTAGTAAGGTTGTGGGGTTTGTACCCCCAACCAAATGGTGACAAGGGTGTAGCGCCTACCACTAACCTACAAGACGTCCTAGTTAGCATGAATTTTCTTTAGTAAAAATATCTGATGGATAAAGGTTATTTTGATTTTAGGGAAATTTTTTATCAAATATATTACCATGGTATAAGAAAATTATTTGTTGATTAATTGATTAATGTTATTTCAGAAGAAATTCACTATTTTAGTAACCCAATATGATCAAGGTAAACATAATACTATGGTATTTTATTTGATAAGTAAAATTTTAATTATATTTTGGAATAATATATGATTTTATTGTGGACTTATGGTGATTATGGTAAATTATGGAAATGGTTATCATATCCTGGAGATTTTTTTATTTAAACAATTAAATTTTCGGTATAAGACATTTACAGTGATTGATGTTATTTGGAAGACTATACGATCAAATACTTTTTATTTTTTGGTCTCAATCTTACTTTATAATATTTTTTAGGAAGGATAATTTTTTTCTAAACTATTTATATTGAACTTTGGGGTTTAAGTGTTGAATTGTGGAGATTATTTGTGGGGGATTATCTTATCTTATCAAAACCATTTTAGTTTTGGTTAATGTATAAACGGATAGAGGAATATAAATTTATAATTTTGTGGATTTTTTTTATCTGTAGAAGTTGATTAGAAATCTTCAAGCATGAATATTTCATTTAAAATATTCATCTTTTGGATGAAAAGATGATTTTTTGGTGGAAATTGATTAATGGATGAAACTATACTTATTAAGAAAGTATGTTTCCTTATGTTTTTAGCATATAATGATAATTAATTCATCAAATATAAGTAAAAGATCTCGAACCTAAAAATTTTATCCCATTACCTTCTTTTTATATGAATCAAATGGTCCCTTATATCTTCCCATATTTATAGCTTTGTGATTGTTAACTTTATCCTGATCATGTTCTCTATCACTCTCTATCAGAACATGATGGTTAGATTTCACTTCCATGACCATGTTTTCCAAAATGGAACCCATGTATGTGTTATCTTTAGTGACATTCATACTTCTTTTTCTTTATTTAAAAGTGTAATTCTCATTAATCCTTTTTTTGGATGTGGGATTTCAAAAAATATATTTTGAAAAGTAAAAATTTTAGTTTTTTATCATAAGTTTAAATTGCGAGGATGCAATTTACTGAAGGAGGGGAGAATACAAAACCCCAAGACTTTATAATATTTTTATTTTTAAATTTTTTTTTCAATCATTCTTTATACACAATATCATGTTAAGTTTATGCTACACAAAATAATGAGTTTCCTAGAATTATAGGCAAGGCTCAGTTTAACTGAACAACATTATATTATTAAAATATTATTATTTAATATAATAAGATATTAACTAGTCGTTAAGTTAGCGGTTATGAATAGTATTAACTGACTTATGAAAATATATGGTTGAATTCATTAGTAAAAAATTAATGAGAAATTTATATAGGAACCAACTTGATATATTGGAAATGTTTTAAAAAAGAACTATTTTTATGATTACAAAGTCATTTAATCCTAATAAATTAAATTAATTATTATTTTTGAATGATATTAATGATATATATATATATATATTATTTAATAAATGTTTTTTGATATTCATCTAATAGATTTTATATGCATAAGATAATAACAAAACCAATATTATATTTTTATAAAATCAGTTTTATTTCCTTTTAATAGAGAACATATTTTAAATAAAAAGTTTCACACTATTATATAAATTATGTGAAAAATAAACATATTAACTTAAATATGGATATAAAAATTTTCTTTGTATGAATATTTGTATTTTTTTTGATAAGTTTTATGTTATAAGAAATATTAAAAAATACTAAATTTTAATTAAAAACAACTTTCTTATCAAAATAATTTATAATGTTAAATTATGACACCCCAAGGTTTTAAAAAATAAATAGAATGCATAAAAAATAGATCCCCTAAAAAATAAACACTTTTTTATATGAGATAGTTAAAACCTAGTCGCTAAACATATTTTTTTCCACTTCTGTGAGTTGAATTTCGAAAAATAGGCATTCACGGTTGTGAGGAGTAAGATATTTTGAATCTGATAGGATTAACTTAATTTTTTTGGTGAATAGAAACAGGACCCTTTGGAGTAGTAATGTTACCCTTATTAATAATACTATTATCAATGGAAGAGTAACCTCACCTAAGAAAGTTTAAATAAAATTTTTCTTCCATCATTTGTGTTTTGAGTTTAGTTTTTTTTTAAATGTGATGAATTTGATAGATCGATTTTTTAGGTAAAAATTATACATTTTAGAGTGGTTTAAATTATTATATCAAAATAAAATTTTTATTAATTTTTATAATAATGATATAGTCTTATCAAAACACCCTTATATACTTAAAATGATTATATAATTTTATTTATTTAAGTGTCAAAAAGTTTACTATGAATTTTACTATGCTTTTTATGTCTGCTATTATTTTCAATAAATATGTATTTTCCTGGATAAAAGTTAAAATTTTCATATTTATATAATTATTAAGGTAAAATAAATTTCATTTTTTGAATTAAAAATTTCGATATTAGGTTATGTTGAATTTGTGAGAATTTTATAAAATACTTTAGTTTTTCATGAATAGTAAAAATATAGTTTCGAGTTTTCTATATGTTTAATGAAATCATAATGATGTAATATTTAATATAAAATTATGGTCAAATATTTTATATTAAAATTTGATGTGATGTGTCCTAAGTGTCCAATACCATGGAAAAATACCGTGGGCAAGCCCATGGTATTTCAAATACCACTGTTGTGGTGTCCTCAGAAATTAATAAAAAAATACCTCACTTTTTCAATAAATACCCACCCATTTATTTCATTACATTCATTAAAAATGAATCATCTTCTAATTTATGGTAGCTTTACCTCCCAAGGATTCCTCCCAAGGTTTTCTCAATCCCCTAAGGTCCCAACCTTAATTTTTAGGTGTTACTCTACAATGTAATGGAATCTACCACCCTTCTCTTTTCTAAGCACTCCTTTTATGTTATTCGTTTTTAATTTCCATTATATTATGTTGGGATATGTCATTAAAAATCCCACTTACTGTACATATAATTTAAAAAATAATGATAGAGATTATTTTCTCTCATCAAATTATTTTATGAATTTTTAAGTGACGTCATTGGGCTGTCGAATTTTCATAAGGGATTTCTCAACTTCTCTCTTTTCCTTCAAGTTCATTTATTTTCATTCTATCTCCTCAACTCCCCTCGCCCAAAAGTTATGATAAATAAAGTACCTTACATATACTATAATTTTTTTATTCTAATGTAATAATTCACCATCATCTCTTATTTCCCTCTTTTTATAAAAAAATAAATGAAAACATCGTCTGATATGTGTTAATATATCTCATTCAAGGATGACATGTTTTCAATTTTTTTTACCATATTCATGGATGGTCATGAAAAAAAATTTATAGATGAAATAGAATATAATATATTGTTTATAAACTACCTAAATTTCTGAATATATATATATATATATGAAAATACTAGTTCATAATAATCAATGAAAAATCTGTCGTAAAAATCTAAACGATTATCAATAAATGTACTATGTATTGATTCATCCTCATGCCATGTACCAAAAGGATATATATAACCATTTAAACTCTTATATTTTCATTAATAGTGTACACATTTAGTTCTGGATAATTATATACATTTTAAATGAACTCCATTGTTTATAATTGAGCGACCGATCATGAAATCAAGGAGAATGAACACTCCAAAATAATGGAATTCAATATTATAATGTATCAATAAGAACATAAATGTACTTAATAAAACAATAATGAATAAAATATATTTACAAAAAGGTTCTTAAAAAATTAATTAATGGATTTAATTTGAATATACAGGACATTTAGGATAAGTGAAGAATACATTCGGACATATGGTTTGGGTTTTCTATCTGAACCTCCATTGACTTTCGGGATACACTTTGTCTCACTTAATCCCAATTAAATTATTAATTATTAATATTTACTCCTCATATTTTCTATTTGAATATCTTATATATGTGTACCAATCATAATCCAACTTTATTGTATGGGGTGTTAATTTTTTGTAATGGTCTTTCATAATTCTTTACGGTAATCAAGTCAGATTCACGGGAACAAATCAAATTATTACCTATTTTCATGCACACTCCATAATCTGATTTAAGCCATAATTATTTTTATAAAACTGGAAATTTCATTATGGAAAAACTAAATTAGTTCATTTATGTTTTTATGCAAATATTTTCCTAAAAGAACTCTTCTTCTAAAAGTAAAAGTGTGTTTCTCTTAAAAATTCCTCAAGGATCTTATTAGAGTTTTTTTTGTTTAATTCAACACAACTATTTAATTTTATGTCTTATTGAGGTTAATATTTTATTTCTATCATCTAAAATATTGTATTAAATGGTTTGCAATCAGTTTTACTATAGATTTTCTATCTTGATACTTTTCACCATACTACTTAGAATGGTTAGTGTTTTGTGTACAGATTAGGGAAAGTAATTTCATAAAATCATTTTATTTATGTTTATCCCCTTTCATATAAAGAATGAATTAGACTTATAAATTTATTTTTGGGGTCCTCTATAGATCCTTGATGCATCGATAGGTGTCATGAGACAAAACAGAATTGGGTTTTAGCCGAGGATATACACTAGTATTTTCAAACATATTGGTCAAGGCCTTGAAAATATTTTTTAGATGTTAGACATTATGCATTCCCTCATTATGCTATTAAAAATTGATAAACCATGTGATTATTAGACTAGTATAATATCAATGGTTATGTTTTATTCTCTCATGATCATTTATATGGCCTTATTTAATAATCTTTCATTCCTACCATATTATGCTCAAGAATAATCTTTAAAGGCATGTGTTTTCAGTTATTCTCCATGCCTAGTGTTTATGTTTACGATAACTTCCAATGTATTACTTACCCTTATTGATCATATGATCTCACCCCTTTATTTTGTCTTATTTTTTCCCAGGTGGTGATAATGAATATTATTAATGACTTGCAAGGATAATCTAGTAGTTTATATGTGATTCAAAAGAAGTTGATATGTTTAATTTCCATTAATGTTTTAATATTGAACATATGTGTGTATCTTGTTTTCTAAAGCTACTAAACTATTCGATCCTTTGGGATATGACATCCTTGTTTATATTCCAATGTAAAAAAAATAAGGCATAGGCTCTGGGTAAATGGGGTTAGGCCTTTGCATAAATTATATTTTTGATTGGTTTTAAAGTATAATTAGATTATTTTTATCATTTAATCAAATTTAGGTAATTTTAATCAATTTTACATTGAAATTGGATATAAAAACCTTTCAATCATTTGAACATTTTCACCTTAAAAACATGTTTTCTCATTTCAACAATGGTATTAATTTTAAATTAATTACTACAAATTATATGTTATGAATTCTGAAAAATGGATTCTATATTGGGAATTAGTGGTTCCAAATTACGTAAATATTTAAATTTTATTTTTGAGCATATGAATTGTAAATTTAGTAATATTTTTATTATAATGGTTACGGGTAAATTGGGAAATTAAGGGTCAAAATTATATTATAAAAGTATCATAACACTTGTTCTAATTTTATTGGATAAGTATTTTTGGTCCCTAAGAATAAAAGTATCGTTTATAAGACCATTTAAGGCCTTTTGGATGTTAATATAGCCTTTATAATATTATATTCAAAGGAAATTCAATTTTATCGCACTTTTGTTTTTACCAAGGGAAATATTTTTAATGAGTTATAACATAAGGGATATGTTTGACTATTAATTTTATTTGGAAAGATAAAATTATTATATTCATCATGATAATTTATTTATAATATTTATTGATAATATAATTAACTTAAATGGTGAAATGATAATGATGGAGTAATTTTTTTAATTAAAGAAAATATCTAATAAATGATATTAAAATATCAAACTAAATATAATTTTATATAATTAATTTCATACAAAACAATTTCATAATTATTTTTTGTAATGACCTGGACCCAAGCATCCACCCGAACAGTGCCAAATGGGTCAGGTGTTAATACCTTAGGCGCACCTCCCCAAATGCCAAAGGCTGCCGACTAGCAGCGAGGGTCTTATAGGCATAGTGGGGAGGCAATACCCTCTCAGAGGATAATAATGGTACTAGTCCGAGTATAATAATAACGATGCAGCGGAACAAATGACTCAACAGACTTGAACCAGACCCATAGAGCGGAAGCACATTCAATATCAATAAACAATGGAAGTAATAAATATAAACAACAGCAACGGAAATAAACACAACAGCATACTGATCACATGTAACTACTACTGAACAATGAAACATGCATCCAAAGCAGGTCAATATACAAAAGGGGAGCCAGTGTCTAACCAACTGTAGCTACATAAGAAGAATATTGATACAGGAATGAAAACAAAACAAAGTAAACTCCATCTAGGAAAGACCTCAAGGTCCATACCATCTCCATGCCCAACTAATACAACCCAGCTCCTGAATCTGGCCTCTTTCCTGCACGTAAATTCATAAAGTCTACATGCATCCTGAAGGGCCCATGCAGGGTGTGAGAAAAATCTCAGTAGGATACCACCTAACGGTGCGTACCTAATATAAGTGTTTAAGAAGGCATGCATTTATGAGAAAAGAAGTAACATAACAATGCACAAATAAACACAAACTCCACTGGTGGTCAGCAGCCTACATAGAGTGTCAACTGCTTTGGACAATGCTAGAATCACGGTCGTGTAACCCAGCACCATGTTCCTTCTGACACCACGTGTCTCAATTACTGATGTCCCAAAGGCATGCCCAAGAATAGTGACCCGGCACCTTGTGCCTCCTGACACCTCGTGCCTCAAGTGCTGACATCCCGAAGGCATGCCCAAGAAGTTACCTGAAGGAACAGCAATTCTTGTCCTCAAATAAATAACCAGAGGGACAATGATACCTACCCTAAAATAAAGTAAAAAAGAGGGACAGTGATATATTCCATCAAATCATGGCAAGCCTCATCCCCCAACCCGATAGCCTCAAAGCTATCCCCTGGAGGATCCTCACCTCCCACATGGCTTCCTACGGCAAGCACCCCCAACCAAGGTACCTAAACCACATCTACGGGGGCCTCTACCCACACTTGTGGTCAAAACCACCTCATCACGGAGTATCTATGTGTGGAAACTGCTCAAAGTTCTGGGTGAGCGGTAATCACGAAAATAGTACCTAATCCCCCACACATCTGACACCTCATGTCCCTGCGACCATGCCGCTCAAGTCTGATGGTCTTTCCATCCACGTAACCTGGGCCATTCCCAACCTGGCAGTCATCCTGCCTCAATCCGATGTCCATGACGCCCAATCCTGTGGTTAAAACCACCCAAAGTAACCTCAGGCCAAACCCAACCTAACAGTCGCACTGCCTCAAGTCGACGTCCATGATGCCCAATCTCATGGTCAAAACAACCCAATGTAACTCGGGCCAAGCCCAACCTATGATCAGAATCACTACACAATATTCGGGCCACACCCAACACAACCCTAAGGTTTCAGCCTATGCAATTCAGCAATTACATATAAAATCAAAAGAAACACTTTTAAATAGGCCAACAAACTAACAGTTCGATGTCCTAACCAAGTGCGGTATTATACAAGAATAGAGGTCTTTAAGGCCTCCAAAAATTCATATCAAGGTGTAATAAACTAAACTCAATAGTTTTAAACATCACAGTTTAATTGAATCCATTTTGGCATACCTGGCCAAAATGCCCCAAACGAGCAACGGCCTCTCGCCCGGCCCTGCTCAATCAAAATAGGAAAAAGGGAATACCCAAGGTATCACATATGTCTAATAAGAAATTTAATGTGTGATATCAGATAAATTAGGGTCTCTCTCAAAATACCCTAAAACGTGTTAAAGGTCGTGCCCCCCAAATGACCACAAAAACATGAAAGAAGGTATGCCCCACTGACCTCGTACTAGTATGATGGTAAACCTTCGATATTAGACTCTAATTAGGTCTAAAATGTGGTAGATCTAGGGGTTCCAACGGATCAAACGGTTCTCGAAATGGAGTTTGGACAAAGATGTGGGAGGGATTTGAAGGTCTGACCTGCTCTCCCCACGTAATCCCCAAGTGGAAAGAAGAAAAAAGAGGAGAATGGGAATTCCCAGGTGGCCCAAAACTTAAAACCCCAAATTTTACGTGGCCTCACGTTTAACCCGCACAGTTTTTCAAACTGTGCACCAGCTATGTGGTTTCCACTGCCTCACCCAGGAACTTCGCACGGTTTTGAAAACCGTGCACCGCCCGTGTGGAGCCCACTGTCTCACCCAGAGACTTCGCACCGTTTGTCCGCATGGTTTTTTCAGACCGTGCGCCAACCGTGAAAACCTGGACGACCTCCCCAACTTCAAAAGTTTAACCCAGAATTGTCCAATTTATCTACTTTTTCTCAGAAGTAAGTCAAAATTCTAATAGGGTTCGGATTTTGACCCGTTCCAAAAACCTAGGTTCTTACAATCTCCCCACCTTAACATAGCTCTTCCTAGAGCTATCAAATGAAACCTACAGATGGCACCAAACATACCTCCCCGATCAAAGAAACACATACATCCCTTGTCATAAGGTTCTGGCTAAATTCCTCAAGGGGCTCCCCACCTTAGGAATCGCCTATCTCGGTCTCAACCCGACAAAACTCAGAACAAGCAAAGGTTCGCAGACTTGTGTTCTAGACTTAACTTCATCCCATGACGTATCGTCACCCCTTCCCCTCATTGGAGCTCTCGTGTCATTTCTGACACCCAAACGTATCCCAAACCGCATCGGTGTACGCCTCCATGAGGTCCTGCATCCCATGGATGCTCAAAAACGAACCTGGTGCCTAGCACCTCAAGTAACCTGCATCATAGGTGCCCCGATGCCCATGGAACCTCATACATATACATATAAAAAAATATCTTGCAACTGATATGGCGCTAATCCCACTGACCAAGATCTAGTCAATCCACATAGGTCATGTGCATCACATGCACCCAAAAAAGACATACCTCTACTGGTCATGCCAAAAAAGAACAAGGGAATCACAGCCACACCTGTGGTGTACCTCTAACTGTTCTCGTCTCACCAGCCTATTCATCCACTGGCAGCTCTACGGCGTGCACCTAGCATGAAGTATGGATGCCTGATGCCTGAACTCCCTGCGGTGCTTCTCCAGCCACCAGCCACTGACCCCTCAGCTGGATCCCACTATCTCGGTCACATCTGCCACGTGCAGTTGAACCTCGGCTACCCTCTCCTAGTACTGATCCGGATCCAACTTCAGATGCCACCTTCTATCGTGGTCCCTATATGCTAGCTGTCTGGAAAGGCTGCCTGCAAAACCACTCCATATTTCTGACCTATCCACATGCCCAAAAATCCTTTGGAGGCCTATCGCACTGAGTCTGAACATTCCCTAGTTGTCCACACAGGAAGAAAACAACTGAAAAACTACTACGATGTGGTCTAACTGAGTCCTTGGTCTGACTGCCCTACTGGAACTCATCCCGTCCTCACTTCCTAGTATCTGAACCGTCACCAGAAGCTGTCACCCCGGCTTACCTAGGGTGTATCCCTCTGGTTTTCCTCCACTATGAGCACCTGATTCACTACCTACAAAAAGGATCCCAGCCTGAAAATATTCACCTGGACCCGAATGGCATATCGTAGTCCATCCTAGAAGTGTCTCACCCTCACTGCATCATTGATTACTATACCAGATGCAAAGAGAGATAGCTCAGTGAAAGTAGCTGCATAGTCCATGAAAGACATGTCTTCTTGCTGAAGACTCAAGAACTCCTGAGCTCTCTTCGCTCTTAGTGTCTCTGGTAAAATTTCTCAAAGAACCTATCCTAGAAGTCCTTCCATTCTAGTCCCTCGTTCTAACAAGACTGAATTTCCACATCCCACCAGTGCTTTGCCGGTCCTCATAGCATGTACGTCGACAGCTTGACCCTCCGCCCTGGAGGCGTCTCGTGTTGCTCGAAGATCATCCGCATGCTCTCTATCCAGTTATCACCCGCCTGCGGACCACCCTCACCCTGAAAAAGTGGTGGGTGCTATGACTGGAACTCCCACGTCAGATATTCCATAGATGGCTCTATAACATGTGCACCTCTGTCGATCCCCTGCAAGACACGTACCAGGCTAGCTTGGAGCTACTCGTCGAGCCATGGCCCGAACGCTACCAAACCCGGCTACTGTCCTACCTGCATTGGATCCTGGACCTGATCCTATCCCTGAGCCTCTACCTATGGCTCGTGCTCTGCCTGTACCGAATCTTGAACCTGATCCTTCACCCACGACATTGTATCCTCAATTTCCTGACGCTCCATCGAGATGTGTAGGAGGAACCCGTTGAATACCATAAAGGGTCAGAATCTAGATATATATATATATATATTCAATTTAGATAATAAAGAAGTATAAGGAAGTTCATAACTACTACCCTTACTCTCCTCCACTGCAACACATGTCGCACGGCATCCCGGCCTCATGGCCTCCTTACCCGCCCCTATCAGGGCCAAGTATCAAAAGTACCTCGGGTCATTCCCGTCTTGACAACCAATGTTGCCTCAAAACTATGAACAAGTCTCCTAATCCTGGTGATCAAAATCACCTTAACTAATATTACTTTCCTGCTCTCATAAGAGCCAAACCCTAAAATCCTACCACATGCAATTCTTCAAATATACAAAGCATGGCATAACACATTGCAATAAACAAGAAATTGTATAAGGAATTTCACCAATTCTCATTCCAGAGAATACAAAGCATGGAAATTGATTATTATTCACATGTAATTATCACTTCACAAAGCATACGTGATATTATGAAATTGAAATACCCTAAAATGTGCCTATCAAAAGCCCAGCAAACAAGCCTCGCCATACCGGGCCAAGGTCCAATTCTCCCTTACCACACCGAGTCAAGGGATACATATCACAAACAATAACATCACACACCAAGTGATCCAACGAGATGGAAATCATATAAACTGTTATCTGAGAAAAAGAAATAAACAATTCCCACCCATGGCAACTAGGTCCATCCCACATACCTGGGGCTGCATGAACCAAAGAACAAGCTAGAAACCCAATTCCAGTAACGACCTATCTCTAATCTACCATAACCCAAATAGTAAAACTAGCATAAATTAAAAGAGAAGTCTCAAACTCCTAGTAGTTAGCAAGGCACTGCTACTAAATCCCTGTCAAGAACTCCTCTGATACCACTTTGTAACGACCCGGACTCAAGCAGCCACCTGAACAGTGCAAAACGGATCAGGTGTTACTAACTTAGGCACACCTCCCCGAACGCCAAAGGTTGCAGACTAGAAACGAGGGTCTTATAGGTATCGTGGGGAGGCTATAGCCTCTCAGAGTATAATAATGGTAATGGTACGAGTATAATAATAACAATAAATTGGAACAAATGACTCAGCAGACTCAAACCAGACCCACAGAGCAGAAGCACATTCAATATTGATAAACAATGGAACAAATAAATATAAACAATAGCAGTGGAAATAAACACAACAGCATATTGATCTCATGTAACTACTACTGAACAAAAAAAAATGTGTCCATAGCAGGTCAATATACAAAATGGGAACCAATGGCTAACCAACTATAGCTACATAACAAGCATGCTGATATAGGAACGAAAACAGAACAAAGTAAACTCCATCTAGGCAAAACCTCAAGGTCCATACCATATTCATGCAAAGCTAATACAACCCATATCTTGAAGCTATCCTCTTTCCTACATGTAAATCCATAAATTCTCCACATGTCCCAAAGGGCCCGTGCTGGGTGTGATACAAATATTAGTAGGATACCACCCAATGGTGCGTACCTAATATAATTGTTTATGCAGGCATTCATTTATAATAAAATCCGTAATAGAACAATGAAAAAATAAACAGAAACTCCACTACTGCTCAGCAGCCACCATGGAGTGTCACCTGCTTCGGCCAATGCCGGAATCACTATCGTGTAAACCAAAACCATGTGCCACTTGACACCATGTGTCTCAAGTACCAACGTCCTGAAGGAATTCCCAATAATAGTAACCTGGAACCTTGTTCCTCCTGACACCTTGTGCCTCAAGTGCTGACGCCCCGAAGGCACGCCCAAGAAGTAACCCCGAGGAACAACGATGCATGTCCTCAAATAAATAACCATAGGGATAGCGATACTTTCCCTCAAATCAAGTAATAGTAGGGACAGCGATATCCGCCCTCAAATCACAGCGAGCCTCAGCCCCCAACCTGATAGCTTCAAAGCTATCCCCTGGAGGCTCCTCACCTTCCATGTGGATTCCTACGGCAAGCACCCCCAACCAAAGTACCTAAAATGCATCTATGAGGGAATCTACCCACACGAGTGATCCAAAAGACCCCATCAAGGAGTATCTATGTGTGCACACTAATCAAAGTTCTGGGTGAGTGGTAATCTCCAAAATAGTACCTAATCTACCACACATCTAACACCTCGTGTCCCTACGACCATGCCTCTCAAGTCTGATGGCCTTTCCATCCAAGTAACATGGGTCATGCCCAACCTAACTGTCATCTTGCCTCAAGTCGACATCCATGATTCCCAATCTCGTGGTTAAAACCACCCAAATTAACCTCGGTCCAAGCCCAACCTGACAGTTGTACTGCCTCAAGTCAACATCCATGACGCCCAATCCCGTGGTCAAAACCACCTAATGTAACCCAGGGAAATCCCAACCTGTGATCAGCATCACTCCACAATATTCGGGCCATGCCCAACACAACCCAAAGGTTCTAGCCTATGCAATTCAGCAATTACATATAAAATCAAAAGAAACACTTTTAAACATGCCAACAAACTAACGGTTTAATTTCCTAACCAAGTGTAGTCCCATACCAGCATAGAGGTCTTTAAAGCCTCCAAAAATTTATATCAAGGTGTAATAAACTAAACACAATAGTTTTAAACATCACAGTTTAATTGAAACCATTTTGGCATACCCGGCCAAGAAGCCCGAAATGAGCCACGACCTCTCGCTCGGCCCTGCTAAATCAAAATATGACAAAGGGCATACCCAAGGTATCCCATAGGTCTAATAAGAAATTTAATATGCGATATCAGATAAATTAGGTTCTCTCTAAAAATACCCTAAAACACGTTGAAGGTCGTGCCACCCTAATGACCAGGAAAACATGAAAGAAGGTATGAACCACCTACCTCGTACTAGTATAATGATACCCCTTAGATATCAGCCTCCAATTAGGTCTAAAATGTGGTAGATCTAGGGGGTTCCAATGGATCAAACGGTGCTCAAAATGGAGTTCGGATGACGATCCGGGAGGGATTTAAAGGTCTAGACGGCTCTCCTCGCGTAAGCCCAGAGTGGAAGGAAGAAAAAAGAGGAGAATGGGAATTCCCGGGTGGCCCAGAACTTAAAACCCCTAATTTTAAGTGGCCACACAGTTTGGAAAACCATGTGCCAACCGTGCGGTTGGCACTGCCTCACCCAGGAACTTCGCATGGCCAACCCGCATGGTTTGGAAAACTGTGCTCCGCCAATGCGGAGCCCACTATCTCACCCAGAGACTTTTCATGGTTTGTCCGCACTGTTTTTTCAGACCGTGTACCAACTGTGTGCACCTGCACGACCTCCCCAACTTCAAAAGTATAACCCATAATTGTCCAATTTCTCTAGTTCTTCTCAGAAGCGAGTCAAAATTCTAACAGGGTCGGGATTTTGACCCATTCCAAAAACCCAGGTTCTTAAAATTTTACATTTTATTTATTTTTTGAAATTATTGGTTATATTTTACCTTCTTTTTATGATATTTGTAAAATTTCAAGTAATGCATAGTGTTAAAATTGACACTAATGATATTTTAGAAAAAAAATAATTTTATTAAATGATATTTAATTGAAAATTTATAAAAAATTTAAAAATAATAGGGATAAAGTTTAAAATTTCGTCCATGGCTCAATTTTGTTTATTTTAGAATTTTATAGTAACTATATTACCCCTTAAAGTGTAAAAACCAATGTTTTCATGGTAAGAGTGAAAGGGTTTGACTATGGGTTAAAGCCAATTGATAAGGGTAATAATGTGATGTAAATATGTATAAAAATTATTGGATAAGATTATTTAGTCCCATAGTCATATTAAATTAAAAATAACTCACATTTGAGTCATTTTTAATTGAAAATTAATTTATAATAATTTAATATTTTAAGATTGTCCAAAATTTCCCCTCACCTCAATTATAAAAGGGGAAATCCTCCCTCACATACTCACAGCTCTTCGAGCTGTATATATTTTCCAAATATTGACCAAATAATATCCTAACATATATCTCCTAATCCTATAAGCCTCACCTTTGTATTAAATAAATCCAAGGACTGATTTTATTATAAACCAAATGGAGTTACCCAAATAAGAGGTAGTGTTCTTCAACGATCACTTTAGTTATATTTATTTTCCCACTCCTTAATTTATTAATATTATATGTTTATATAATAAAACAAGTTTCCTAAATATATTGAGATTTTATTATGTTAAATATTTGACCTATACATACACACACTTCCATATAATGGGTAGAGAACTTACCGTTTTTTTGTGTACGGAGAACTACCGCCTCACAAAATGATGGCGTTCAGTTTTTCTTTACCACCTATTATGGTAAGGAATTACGGTATAAATTATATTTTTATATGATATATATGTCATTTATTATGTCTTTATGCCTTTGTAATTATAATATAACACACAACTTCAAGCTTTCCATATTTTTTAAATACGATGACTTCATTTGTGGGTGTGTGGAATATCGCCTCCTCAAAACAATGTGATTCGTTCACACTATAAATGGTATTTATTGAGGATTATTTTAATAATAATATGTGAAATATATGACATAAATGTGATACTATAATTATAATATAAAAACAATAATGTTCATTCTTGTAAATACGACAAAGAAATAGAAGTAGTATTTTAGCGTACGTACGACCTACTGTCTCCATGAACGGTGAATTTCATTTATTATATCAAAAAATTATGGATTATTATACATACATATATTCTAGATATATATTATACTAAAATCATTTTTTACATTCTGGATTTGATTAAATCATGATCTAATTAATATTAACAACAAGTAACAATTCAAAACATACTCAAAAAACAAGGCAATTAACTACTAAAATTGTGAAAATGATGAATGATTATAAACAAAAGGGTGATAAAATAATAAAATAATATCATATATGATATAATAAATATGAATAAGGCTCTGATATAAATTAATGACATTATTTAAACCATTATATAGAAGTTTAAATCATGTATAACTGAAAAAATTGTTTGGTAAGGGATTTTCAACTCACTGTTATTTTTTATGAGATGCAAGCCTTGTTCACCAACTATTTCTTATATGTGGTATATTTATTTCTTATTAATAAATTTTATGAGTATTAATCTGAAAATTATGGTTATTTAATGTAACTTCCCAATTCCAGAGGCCACCCAAAGGCGCCCCATACCTGGTTGGTCACATGGCCTCAAGAGCCTTTCCCCAAACGTCAGAGGCTGCCGACTAGTTGTGAGGGCCTTGGGTGTGATAGTGGGAAAACTATGCCCTCATTGGAAGAGTACACAGTGGAAATAGATAAAAATGAAATGGCGGAAATAGTAATAACCAACAATATAAACAATGGAAGACTAAATCAACAAACTGAAGCACATATGTATATATGAAATGATGAATGATACATATCTAGGAAAGCAGCCAAACAAGTCACAATGATGGAAAACACCACAGTACCAAAACAAGTACAAAATAAAGTAAAATAGCTCCTCAGCATCGCAATCCAAAGCTTGGTCCCATGCTCTCCTGCTCCAAGAAATCATGTACCGGAAGTCGAAGAGAGATTTCCCTTGTCTATACCTGCAACAACATAGTCTTCTTGGGCCCAAACATGGTGTGAGATAAAATCCCAATAGGCAACCTCCCGAAGATCTATTCCTAACAGTCAGTGAGTATATGGAAGGTAAAATTACAATAAGCATTAAACAGAAATATTAAACAATAGGTAATAAACAGTAAGTAGTAATAGGTTGATGTAAAATCGTAGTCAAACCACAGCACAACAAGAAGCAAAGAAGAAAATAGATAACCACAAACAGAAACCCCCTGGAAAGTACTCACAGCCATTCCCTCTGGTCCTATCCAAGAAGTACGACAACCCTATGGGCAGTGCACTCGGCCTAACCCCTCTAGTTTGGTCATACGAAATTATGAGACTCTCTGAGGAAGCTCACTTGGTCAATTCCCCTTATACTATAGGGTAGTCAGGGACTCTCGGATGAAGATCATGCGGTCTAACCCTCTTAGCCCCAAGGTCTAGAGACTCTCTGAGGAATCTATCCCAGTCAATTCCTCTCATATCCTCATGTATACCACAGACTCTCTGAGGAAGCTCACTCGGTCAATTCCTCCTCTAGCCCGGGGAAGGTTCTTAAAGAGAAAACAAACAAGGTAAGACTCTCTGAGGAAGCTCACTGGGTCTACCTCTTGTAGTCTATAATATATTAAGGCACTCTGGGAAGATCTCTTGGTCTATCCCCTATGGCCTATAATTTCTAAGACTCACTGAGGAAGCTCACTCGGTCTAACCTCCTGTAGTCTATAATGTCAAGGACTCTCTGGGAAGCTCACTCGGTCTATCCCTTATAGTCTATAGCATCAGGTTCTCACAGCCCCGTGCCAGTCAGTTCATGATAATGCTATAACGCCAAAGTAAACTTATAGAGCTACTTAGCTAAAATTCTACAGGACAACAAGCATGATATAGAAAACACTCCATCCTATAGACCCAAGGCATGGAAACAGTCATAACGGCCAAAGGCTAACAAGACCCAAAGGTCGTAAACAGAGCAAAGCATGGGAAAAATATCCAAGCACAACAAATTATCCTCTAACATGATTAATTTACCTCTAAACAAGAATACAAGCAAGGCAGGAAAACAACAAGGGAAAAAGTGTAAACACGCAATACCCTGTTCATGGGTATTGGTGGAGTTTGCACATAAAACTCAAAGACTTTGAATGGTAAGGCACAAACCACCCACATTGATCCTAGGAGATCGATATACTTGAACCACGATGACTAATTCTCCCTTGAACATCTTAGATCTAAGAAAACATCCAAAGCGCTCAAACCACGATAACTTAAGAAAGAGAAGAATCAAGGAATGAAACTCAAGAAGAAGGAAGAACTCACTGCATCGGTTCCAACGCAATCGATGGCGGTCGAATCGGCCAACAGATGGAGGCTCGGGAATCTGGAGAAGTTTCATAGTCGTACGGCATCTCTCGGTCAAACCAGACCAAGAAGAAGATGTTTATGGTGGTCAGGCATGACCTCGGTCCGATTAATGAAAAAAATAAAGTACACTGCATGTACTTTTAGAGTACACAGCATGTAATAGGTCTCTTTGTACTCCACCAAAATCGGCCTCCACATCACCCCTACACACTGTGTGTGTGGTCCGGACACAGCCAGCACATGGCTTCAAGTGGGAAAATAGTACACGGCGTGTACTCAAAGTACACAGCGTGTACTTCAAAAATTTCCAGAAACTTCATTTATCTCGAAAACTCCAGAAAAAGGAAAGAAATACCTGAAACGAAGATACGGGTTCTTACATTTAATATCAAAATAATTTTATTTCATTCATAGTAATATGATTGTATTAATTATAAACTGATAAAGGTTAATTCACAATCTCATCATTATTTGTGATTTTTTTTGTTTAAGTCCTCACTAGGGAATATTTCTATTCCATGATAGTGTTTCATAAAAATATTTTCAAAGATGTTTTTATTATTATTCTATGATTTCTCAAAATCATTTTCACCCCTTTTTTCAATTTTTACAAATATTTTAAAACAAATATTCTTTTATTTTTCTAAAACAAACTACTTTATCACTTTTCATAAAAAATATAAAGGAATGTTTTAATTTATAAAACATGAATGGAATTTTCTGCTATCAGGATGTCCCAATTGTTTGAAGATTAATTTAAAATTTTACAATTTTATTTTTAATTAAAATATGTTCCTTTATTAAAGTGTTTCTTTTTAAATAAATCATTACAAAGTGGTAAGGTATTTCATCTCAATTTACATTATATCGATACTTGTTTTTTTTTAAGAACCGATTCACTTCAATATGGTGTGTATACTACCCTTTTACATTTTATATCATGAACATATTTATTCTTAGGATATTATAAGTTTCATTTAATTTAATCTCTTCATGGGGATTATGATTCAAATGTTTCAAGTGGTATGGGACACTTTGGAATGTTTAATGATTATTTTCCTCAAAAATGTTTTAATAATTTTTAAATGGTATTTCAATTTATCAACATCAAAAACCCTTATGTTTATTTATCCTCTACTGGAGAATTATTGATAATATATTATTATTTATTCAATATGTATATTTCATGATAAGGTTCATTATTTATTAATTAAATCAATTATTCTATATATCATGAATGCATTAGAATTTTTATGTGATGGATTAGTCCCTATATATCCCCTTGATACTTATGTGTGTTTAATGAGGAAAACTTGATATAGTTTTGGGTTAGGCATTACCCATTTATTATATTCTTGTAATGAATACTTGATAGTGTGAGATTCCTAGCATGAAGCCTTGAAAGTCTTAGATTCTTGGTATGAAGACTTGAAGATATGTTTTAGATTACCATTTTTATGCATTCTATAATTATGTATTCAGTTATTATTATTCTATTTTATTATTCAGTTAGTTATAATATTCATGGTTAAGTTTCCTTCTCATTTTATTGATGAAATGTCATGAGTTTCAACTTCCTACCTTTCCATGTTGAGTATTACTTATCTCGTTTACTTGAATGGAAATTATTATCCATTATTTACCTTTCTATGTTTATTTAATCTCGTTAATTCATTACTTCTTCTTCTTTACTTACACTTATGAAGCATTTGAGCTCACCTTTTTATTTCTTAAATTTTCTCCAGGTTATAAAGATGAAATATTTGAATGAGTTCAAGGATGTAAATTATTTTCCTATATTATGTTTTATTTCTTACCAAGGTAATAAGGGAACCATTTATGTATCTATTTTTTCAAGAATACTAAAATGATCGATTCTTTGGGATTTGATTCCTTGTAATCATGCCAATGTAATAAAGTAATGAACTAACTCCAAAATTCTAGGGTCAGGGCATTACATTTAATGAATTATTAATATTCATTAATTTTATTTTATAGAGTTATATTCATTGTAAAAATATTATGTAATTTTTTAATCAAAAAAGAAATTATTTTTATTCTTACTAAATTTGTTTACATGTACTATATAGTTATATTTAAAAGTATAATTTCTAAATTTTTTAATTTTAATTTCAATAAATATATATAATTAATGAAATAATAAATAAAAAAAATATTTTAGATAGAATTTTTGTAATTTTTTGGGAAATTGTATTTTTTGGTGAATAGTAGAAAATACTGATTTTTAGGAAAATTTTAATTTTTTCATGTATTAACAAAGTCACATTCTATTTTAGATTAATTTTAAATTTTAATTAATTGATTTTAATTAAAACAAATCTAATAAATTTTTTTAATCAATATTACACTTGATTTTATATAATAAAATTTTATACATAAAAGTTATTTTTCATAGAAATCCTTTTTCATCATGTTTTGAAGATTTTTTTTAAAATAAATTCCTCACATTTAGAGAAATTTAATTTCCTAAAAATGATCCTTATTTGTAATCATCATTTAAAAATTTAGTAATGAGGAAATTTTCATTTTTTTCTGATTATGAGTAGTTAATTTAGTAAAAAATCAGTTATTATGGTAAGATTTAAAATGGGTTTAAAGGGTTAACACTATAACGATAAGGTTTAAAATGATCTACAAACTTTTCTAAATCCAATTTTCTGGTTATATTTTTACCTTATGTATTATCATATTATAAAATGACTCATTTTAGATTCATTTGGATTGAGTAATACAGACATATATTTTAATCCTTTGAAAATTTTAAAGTGTGTCTACTCCCTCACTTATAAAAGGAAACCCCCTCTCCTATCTTCTCCATACCTATAGATCCATTTAACTCTTCAAAACCCTATCCCATTACCTTCATAACATCTTTACTCATGTCTTATATGTTATTTTTTTAGTATAATTCTTTCATAATAAGTTTTTAGGTATAAACATAATGTGGTTATCCAATTAAAAGGAGTTAAATAACATACAAATCTTTATGGGACATAAGATTTGGATTTTCATTTAAAATGTTGTTTAAAATATTTTAAAAATTTTATCCTCTATATCCATCATCTTCTAGATATTTCAAAAAATTTCTTATGTTTTATTCAAAGGTTGTTAAATGTCATTTTTAAATGTATTTTACTTTCATTATAAAGGATTAAAAAGGAAACCTTTCAATGTTTTCTGTATGGGTTATTTTCTTATTTTTAACAAAGTGAAAAAATAATTTTTTTATAATATATACATCTTGACCACATTTTCCAATCATCACAGCTGTTATTCCTTGTCTTCAAATGCTAGGAATGGGTGTACTATAGAGATTTATAATATATATTTTATTTGGATCCAATTATTTGTAACACAATTGAACATGAGTTATGTATAAAATTCTTCAAAATCTCTATAATTGTTTTAATTATCTTATTATGGTTTTTTAATTTATTATTTGAGAAATGTTTTTTACCATGTGGATATTATTTGTTTTATACACTCTATGAGTAATATGAAGAAAGTAAACAAGTTATAGATTTTTTTCACTAGACTAATAGATTTATTTCTTTTATATCCCCTACTGATATTTTTTTCCTCATCCCATGTTTTCAAATACATTTAATAGTGTTTAAGGATTAGTAGGAATAGATAATAAATGAATTTTAAAGTCTTGAAGATGTGCCATTAAAAGAAAACATGTTTTAAATTAAATGTTTTATATTATAAGAAAAATGGATATTGAGTAGAGGTCTCCAATTTTAATATGTTTTTTGTTATGTAATTTTAATGATCTAATTATATAATATTATAAACCAAAAAGATATTAGGTTATACGATAAAGAGATTTCTAGTCTTGAAACTCAAGAATATGGAATGTTTAAAGGCCATGTATTTCTTGTTGTTATCTGAGTGAATTTTTGGTAAAGGTTAGAGGTTAGGGTAATATTAATATAATACCCTTAAGGGATCTAAATTTTTGTTTATATTAAAATTTTATAGCATTTTAATATTGCATTTTCATCTAATATATTCCTATTTATAACTTTTTTCTGTGAAAGAATTAAGGATTCTAAAGTAGAGAGTTTTTAATAAAAAAATATATGTATAAATAAATAACATGGAATTGTTTTAATTGGAATTGAGTGATTTTTTATAGTGATTGATTAGTTTATATATGATATAAATGATGATGACATCTATGTTAGAGAGGAACCAGATTTAAAATAAAAGAACATATCAATAGTTAATAATTTTATGAAAAAACACCCACTTTTGGAACCTCATATCTATTTGTGGAAGAAGGATGGATCAATAATTTGTAAAAGATAGTTGATGTCATGGTATTTTCTAAATTTCAAAAGGTAACCATTTTTATTTGCAGTTTTTAAGGTGAATTTCATCGATGGTAGTCATTGGTAAAGAATACCAAAGACAATAATGATCCTAAATTTGTTTAATGAGATACATTTAAGAATATTTTCTTGAAGAAATATGTCAATAAGTATATTTGATTCAGAATAGAGAAAAAAATCATATAATTGTGAAACAAAAAGGATGATTCAGCAGCCACATATAAATCATACCTTACTAGATATTCCAAGTATGCACTAAATTGTATTTAGAATATTGATAAAAAATTAATATATTTTACTCAAGATTAAATTAAAAATTATGAAGAGATTTATCTACATGTTAATTTAAAATTTATGAGATAGTTATTCATTATGCTAAGAAAGTTGAGATGGAGATTGTTGAAACTTTCATTCTTGAGATGATAATAGTAAGAATCATTAAAGGTGGAAATAAATAGGGAATATGTCAACTAAGAAATATAAAGGAAATCCGCCAATATCTTCTAATTATGTTAAAATACATTTCATATAATTTTTTACATGATTTAAAAAGTGTTCCCATTATGGTATGTTTGGTCACATGGATCATGACTAAAAATAAAAGAATCGTGATCAATATAAGAATGGATTAATAGATAGTCAACCAATGGTGATTTGTTTTAATTGTAGTGAGTTGTGTAATTATGCTAATGTGTGTTTAGAGTTAATTAAATTGGTTGAAAATCATCAGGATTGAATGAAAAGATGTGGGGGAAAATAATTTTATACTACTACAATTGATGTTGGGTCATCTAATAAAGTGGTTTCAGGTATGTTACTTGTTTATTTGAATTTTTCTAATTCATTATTTGACTTTGGATCTATTAATTGCTTTTTTTCTGAGAAATTTTAAATTAAAATAGAAATATAAAGTTATAAACAGAAGATATAATTTTTGGTGAGAACTCACAGTGGAATTATTAAAGAAACCAAGATTTATGGAATATTCCTATTATAACAAATGGGATAATTTTTCCTATAAATCAAGTTGAACTACCCATATGAGAGATTTATGTTATTATAGTTATGTATTGAGTTTTATTTTATCATACAAAGACAGAATGAAAATATAATAATGTTATATTAAATGATTTCATATCTTTTATAACTTATCATGAAGCTGATAAATTGACTAAATTTGTCAATGAAATTTACCTAGATCATATTATTAAAGATAAATAAACTATTCAATTTTTTGATATACTAATAATGAATGAATATATAGATATATTAATTGATGATTTTCTTTGTGTTATTTTGGATTGTGAGGTTGTGTTTACCATTGACTTAGAACCATATGCTATGATAGTTTCAAAATCCCCTTATCAAATGGATCATGGACAACTTTTGAAATTGAAAAAACAATTGTAGGAATTACATGATAAAGGATTCATTCAACCTATAATTTCACCATGGGGATCTTCAGTTTTATTTGTTAAAAATAAAGATGTTTCAATGATGATTTTTATTTATTATATATCCTTGAATAACATCACTACTAAAAATATATATCTTTTCCCTCATATCAATGATTTCATTGATCTGAACCAAGGAGTATGGTATTTTTAAATGATTTATCTCAAGTCAGAAAACCATAAGTTGAAGGTGGAAGAAGATATTATGAAGATATCTTTTCAGATGATATATGGGCATTATGCGTTTTGGTTATGCCCTTTGGATTTCTTAATGCCCCAACTATATTCTTGGATCTTATGAATATTGTTTTCTATGACTATATGGATATTTTTTTGGTTTTCTTTATTGTTTAAATTTTGGTACATTCTAAAAGTCATGAGGATCATGAAAAACACCTAAGGATTGTTTTTGAAATCCTTGAAATAAATAAATTTATTTATAACATTTAGTAAATTTGAAAATTGGTTGCAACATATTTCATTCCTTGGGAATATTATTTCTAATTTTAAAATTACTATTAAATATTCTAAAACTAAACTGATAAGAGAATGTGTAATGCCTAAAAATTTCATAGATATTTATATTTTTATTGGATTATAAGGTTACTATCAAAATATTTTTGAAGAAATTTCTCAGTTATCTAACCAACTAATAAATTTAACTCGAAAAGAATTTAAATACATCTGAATGAAATAGTACAATGAATGTTTCCATAGACTAAAAAGAGCATTATTTTATACTCCAATATTAGACCTTCCCTCTATAAATGGTAAATTTTTCATTTATAGTGATTTTTATATGAATAGAATTGGATGCTTCATGTCAATTGAAAACTCATGATACAAATTATCAGATACATGATTTGGAATTACCTACTATGTTTTCTTTTCTTAAAATATAGATTCGTCATTTATATGGTTTAAATTATAAAATATATACTAATCATAAAAATTTTAATTATATATTCACTTAGAAATAGTTGAATATGCGGAATATAAGATCAATTAAACTAATAATGATTAGGATTTCTTTATTCACTACCATATAGAAAAATAAAAAAAATAGTACATGTATTAAGTAAAAAATATAATGTTTCATTAACCATGTTATGTTTGGAAGGTGATACTCCAGTTAATGATATAATGAATGATGGCTGAAATATGGTGCAGACAGAACACACTGTATTTTTTTGGTGTCAGTGTAGTAATCATTATTAGATTGAAATAAGATATAACAATATTTGAAAGAAAATGTGTTATTGGTAAATAAAGGTAATTTGGTTAAATTTTACATTAAAAAGGATGGTGTTTTGAGATTTGGAAAAGGGTTTTCTATGTGAGTAACCTCCCAGTTAGAAAAGTAATTTTTCAGTGAATCTCATGGATCTATATTTTTTATTAATCATGGTAGTACTGATATATACAGATACCTTAAAAATTATTAATTCTCAAATGGAATGAATAAATATTTTCTGGATTTTACCATGAAATGTTTTACTTTTCAACATGTTAATGTCTAGTGATAGTTACTTAAAGGGATGCTTCAACCTTTTTCAGTGATGTAGATGAAATGTGAAAATATATCTATGGATTTCAGGGTAGTGTTTATAAATAAATCTCGAGTTAATATTCATATCATGGTTCTTATTGATCAACTGAATTAATCATCATATCTCCATCCTATTTGAGATACCTTGTCTTTAAATCATCTTTATTGATTAAATATCAAAAAGATAGTCAGGTTTCATTGTGTTCCATTATCCATTTTTTTGATCATAATCCTTGGATTAATTCTAATTTTTGTAAAGTCTTTAAGATTTCATAGGGGATAGAATTAAATTTTTTTACCATATATCATCCTTAATGTGATGGATAGTTAAAGTGAATGATTCAGATTTTGGAAGACATGCTTTTAGATTGTTTAATGTCTTACTAGGGAATTTGAGGTCAACATATTTAATTAGTTCAGTTTTCTTATAATAAATGTTTTCATTATAGTATATAGATGACACCATTTTATGTATTATATGAAAAGTGGTGTCAAACACAAAATTATTGGGAAAAAGTAAGTGAAAGTAATTTGTTGGCACCAGAGTTGTTAGAAGATATTATTGAGAAATTAAATATGATTCAATATCAAGTGATACCCTCTTAGATTATGAAAAATATTTATTTCTATAATTGATGGAAAGATCATTCAATTTAGGTTGGACATAATGTTTTCATTAAAGTATCTCTATGTAAAAATTTTATGCATTTTGAATAAAAATAAAATTTAAGTCCATGTTTTGGGGTATAACCCATAAGTTTGAATAAGCGACATAGGAATTAAAAAAACTATGAAGGTAAAATATATTCACTTGTTTAGGTAATGAAAAAAATTGTGAGGACCCAATTTCCAAAAGAGAGAAGAATATAACAACCCAAATAATGTTAATATAAATAAATTTAATGACTTATTAGTATTCAGGAATTATAATTTATATATTTATATTCATTATAATAATATTAAGTCATTTTTAAATCAAAATAGATATAATTGCATTCTTACTAAATTTTTCTCAATGCATTATACAGTTTTATTTAAAATATTAATTTTAAAAATTTTGAATTTTAATTTTAAAAAAAGATATAATTTTTTAAATCCCAAAAAAAAATATATTAGATTTAATTTTTGGGGATTTTATAAACAGGTTATAGTTTTTGTGAATATTAAAAAAATTAGATTTCTAAGAAAATAGTTATTTCCCTTAATGTATTTACAATCTAATATTCTATTTAAGATCGATTAAAAAATAAACTACTGAAATTTTATTAAAAATAATCCAAAAAATTTTATTTTAATCAATATTACACTTGATTTTGTATAAAAACATTTTTAATTTTTCTCAAAAACTTTTTTTCGTTATGTTTTGTGAGTTATTATTAATGTAATTTATACCTCTTATAGAAATTGAAGTTGATCAATTGAGATATTTTTTTGGAATCAAAATATTTATATTTGGTAATTATTACACGTTTTTTATTATGAATAATAATATCGGTAAAAAAATTCAGTTTCCATGATAAGAGTAAAAACTATTTAAAGGTTTCAGACTAAAATGATAATGGTTAAAATGACATAAAAACATGTCTATATTCTCTTGGATGGTCATATTTTGACCCTATCACCTCATCTTCCAATATAAGTCATGATAAAGCCATTTGGCTTGAGTAAAAATTAATATTTTTTAATCTTATGAAAAATTAGAATTTTGTCATCTCCCTCACTTATAAAAGGTACCCCTTATCCTCTATTCTCTACCCTTCAAGTTCTACATAGCTCATTCAATACCTTCCCAAATACCTTCCTAGAATCATTATTGATTTCTTAAAAGTACCTTTTTTTATTATAGTACCATCATATGAAATTTTTAGGTAGAAACATAAGTAGTTTTTCTATTGAAAAGATGTTAGAGAATGTATGAAGCTGGATGGGACTTAAGGTAAAGTATTTTCTATTAAAACATTGTTTAAAAAGTTTTAAACTCTTTCTCCTCTATATCAATGTTCTTTTAAATTTTTCATGAATGATTTTATTAATTCTTCAAAGGTTTTTATGGGTCATTTTTTCTATATTTTACTTTCTTTTAAAAGGATAAAAATGGAATTTTTCAACATTTTACATCTAGTTTATTTTAAAAAATTTATAAAAGTGAAAAAATGTGTTTCTTGATATATATAGTTTGATCAAATTTTCATGAAATCATAGATGTTTTTTTATAAATATTCCTCTATGATTTAACTTGGTTTTTCAAAAAATAAATTATTCCCACTCTTATGGTAATTTTCGATTATAAAGAGTTTTTTTAAAGGAAGATATATTTCTCAAAAAAATTATGAGAAAATATAATGTGCTTTACTTATTGGTTAAAATTAGTTGTGTAGGTGTTTAATAATAACAAAATTTATCTTAAAAATGTTTTATTCAGGATTTGGTAATTGATAATTATATATCATGCTGAGTGATTCTGATATATCTCTCCAATGAATTTGGTAATGTAACTTTTATTCAAAGATAATAAGGATGGAATTAACCATAGAGGTTTCTCCTATAGATTTATCTTGGATCCAATTATTCCAATAATGAGTGTTTGTGGGATATAAATATAATGCTCTGAAATTAATATAAGAGATTAAATTTTCATTCTTTTTGGATTTATAGTTTTCTTTGAGAAAATTTATTTTCCCCTTGTGGATATGATTTATTTTATACACTAAAATAATATCGTGAAAAATGAAAAAAAAATTATGGGCATCCTTGTCTTTCATTGGGCCATTGGAATTAATTATTTTTTATACCTTACAGATATTTTTTCTCATCCAATTATTTTAAAAAAATCATAGTGTTTAATAATGAGTACGAACAAATAATAAACCATGTTATAAGTCACAAAGATTTGTTTTAAAAATAAAACATGTTTTTTAAAGTTTTTATATTGTGAGAATAATGGATACTAAGTGTAAGTGTATACTTTATAATATGTGGGTTTTTCTATAATTATGATGATCTAATTCTCTACAAAACTAAACCTAAAATATTTTCAAGATTGAAAGAAAGTGAATTCTGTTATAAAAACTCAAGATTTTGTAATGATTTATGGATAGGTCTTTATAATAATTGAGCCAATAAAGTGGAAATAATTAAAAAATAATCTAAATACATTGTTAAATATTTATAAACTATAAAAATAGTTTTTAAATTCAAACATTAAATAAAATATTCAATTTATGATTAATTTTCTACATAGGGTGATTTTACACATTAACCATGTACGAAATATCATGTTTAGGATCAACCACACATTCAATATCTCATAAAGTATGTGAATTATCAATTATTCATATTAATTAATATTTTATTTTCATCATGATTCTAAAATTTTAAGCATATTACCTTTCATATTATTAAACATCTTTTCAACAAGTATTGAAAAACCTATATTTAACACATGTTTTACTTCCATATTTCATGTTATAATATTAAGAACTAAAAAAAATATATTATTTTATTATCATTCAATCATAATAAAAAATTAGATAATTAAAAACATACCTTATCATTCATAATAGTACATTATAAATAATTCCTACTTCATAGTATTTCAATTAACATATAATATATTTTTGTATTCTTTCTTAATGTTTCACTTAAGAAGCTTTAAATATCATGTAATCCTGAACATGTTTTTCAAAAACATTATTCATACCCATTGTATTACTCATTTTATTAAATATACTTATTAATATATTATATATTATGGAATGGAAAGAAACATATTATACATTTTACATACCTTTAATTAAATATATATAATAATAACTCTTAATTGTAAACTTATCTTTATCTGTTATACTTATATTATGAATCATATACAATATGTATCAAACTTTTAAATCAATAAATCAGTCTTACACATGAAATGTCATAATTTATTAAAAAATCAAGGTAAACACGTAATCATGAATTTAGTAAATTCTCATGAAATTATTATGTCAGTTTTATAAGTGAATAGAATTTTATTTTTCATTAGTCATTTACATCAAATTAAATCCATTAGTTCTCATAGTTTCAATTTTGTACTAGTTTTAAGTTATATTAAACAGTATAACTAAAAATATAAACATAATACAATCAATATAAATATATTAAACAAAATCATAAATCAATATAGGGAAAATCAACACTAGATTTAGAAATTCAATATATTGACTTTTTTGAAAACCACATTTAGGGAAAATATTTTCATTCATAAGAATAATCAATGATAATTAATATATATCACCTAGGTATCCAACATGGAATCAGTATAATATCACTTTATTATATTTAAGTGAATTATTATCCTTATGTCATGTCATTGGGACCCTGTATATGTCATTTTTGGTCTTCTTACCATACATAAAATTCTTATCTTGAATGATATAATTTACCTTTTAAGAAAATGAAATTTCTTACGAGTTTGTACTAAAAAATTCATCCTTATTCTCAACCAAAATCTTGGATAAAGATTTTAAATGATCAACATCAATGAAACCCTCTCATGAGTTTGTACTAAAAGAGATAGTAACCCTTTAATACCACCTCGATTAAGGTATGGGTAGGAGACTAGAATTCCTTTTATAAAAAATATAATATGGGAGTCATTAAACCCTTTATTCCAAATAAATAAATAAAACTACAAATCAACAGAAACGCCACATATAAAATAAAACCCAACATCACATTATGATAACATAAATATGCATGTCATGACTTATAGAACAAAAAAATGTAACATCTATAAAGACAATTCTCGTATCAACAAATCCTAAAGTAAAAAACCCCTCTAATTCAAAAAAACATATCAAAAGATACTAATGTACATACCGATCCCTAGAACCATCTAGTGAATTCATAAAAAACTAAACATAAGTATTTGTGGAGAATATAAGTATACATAGTATGTTCTTCTCTAGAAACTCTCATGATAATTTAGAAGAATCAAACTAAATATTAAATGAATATACCTTCACACCAACTCATGCTCCATCCCATGTTATCTAATTTTCCATATCACCAAAGTATTACACTATCAATCGTTATATAATATATATATATATGTGGTAAATGATAAAAATATATCAAAATAGGTAACCCAAACTAGTTTACCCCCTGATCTAGTCGGCCTCAATTCCTAAATACATATATCTTTGTGCTTCTATCCCTTCATATATATACATACCATAACCACATACCAAATAATCGTATCAAAACCACATAAAAAATCATTCATAACATTACCATATATTATATTTGTGTTTCATGGACATTTCTAGAACCTGATATAAATAATACTCCTTCCACATAACCACAAAATAGTTAAATATAAAAGTGGAAGAGGGGGTAGTTTCAATTATTTGTATCACCCACTTTATGGATTTTGGGGGTCCACCTAGTTTTTAAGACCTTATATAGTAATCTGTTACATAATATGACATGACTGATAGTGTATAAGAAAATTAAAAAAATTAATTTTATAATATAACAAGTAATATAATCATAGGTTCATCTTCTAAACCACCTCTACCATTACCTCAAAGCCACATGATCGATACTACACAACCAAAAATATCACCTCTAACCAAAAATGAATTCTAGACATGAAAACCCTAAAAGAAAACAACCACATACTATATCTAACATCAATTTCAAATTTCATTACCAAATATACATTATTCAATAATAAACACATTGTAATTTTTTTAATTATTTCAATTATCTTCATATATCAATTACTATAAAATTTATAACATTTTATAACTATTTTTATACATTAATTATCCCTTAAATTTTTCATTAGAAATTTCTTTCACAATTATTTCATTATTCTTCTTCGTATTTTTTAATTAACTATAACATTTATCCAATTGATTAAAAAACATTTACTTTAACCTATTTAACCACACAATCAAATAAATATAATCAAGCACACCGAAAACATTCATATCTCAAAACATTTTCATTCCCATTTTGTTATTAATTATCAATTTATGTATTGTCCATTTACAATCACCATATAATTTACTATTAAAATCACCACATGTCATTACAGGAATAGGAATGTTATCAAGTGATTTCTTAGAAAAAAATAAATTATATTTATCAGTTTATTTATTTATTTTAATTATTAACATAACTCACACAATTCAAGAACCCCAACCTAAAGAAATTGGGTATACTATGAAAGCATGAAAACATGATAATTTTAACTATTTAACATTTAAGTTATCATAAGAAGATTGATCAATTATGGTGATTCCCAATTCATTCTAAGTATCTCATGAAATTCAATTTATGTATGAAAATGAAATCAAAACAATAACTTGGTGGAATAGAATAATCTTAATGATATATAATCTTCTTTGGATTTTTAATGCTTCAATACACTAAATTTGATTGCATCCAGATCATTCACTCATGAACCACAACACCTTGAATATATTTCTTTAATTCTTGATTAAAATCATGGTAAATAAAATTCCTTAGGATTATTGAATGATTTATAAAAAATCGCATGATCAATCCCTAAACTTATATTGATCCATTCTTGATCTTTATCACTCCATAAACTTGAGATATGATAATAGATGAGGGTATAACTCAAAATTTATCTAAATACTATCTATTTCTATTCAGGTCTCAAAATGATATTAAATAGTTAGGTTTAGCTTTTAAAAATTTCCTTAAATCCCTAACATAATTTAAAACACATAAACTAGACCAAAATGACATGAATAACTAAGTAAACATGGCATGGATTTCAGGAATATTTCACCAAATTGTTGAGTCAATAAGGTTTTCTCTATGACTTTTCCATTCCTTCTTGTTTTGAAATTCACAAACACCTTATACTTAAGAAAATCGATATTTTACTTCTCTAAGTAAAATTTCCTTCCTTGTGGAAATTTACCCTAACCTAGATTTCCTTATACATATCAATATTTTTATTAAGTATAAAAATTGGATTCATACCTAAAACCTCAGAATCATATAATACTTAGATATGAAGAATTCTATTTTAGGATCCGAATTCTGGATATGAACTGTAATGAAGTTCCATTCCAAATTCTGGATACAAACTCTCATATAGTTTGACTCCGAATTCTAGATATGAACTCTCATATAGTTCCACTCCTAATTCTGGACTCTGAACTCTTACTAGTTCGACTCCAAACTCTTACTATTTCGACTCTGAAATTTTATTAGTTCAACTCCGAAATTCTATGAGTACGACTCCGAACTTCTATCAGTTCAACTCCGAACATTGTAAATTCAGATTCTGAATTCTAGTAAAACCAGAATCATAATTTCCTTATAAATTCAAAATCCGGATTTCCACAGAAAGCAGGTGCCTACTTCCTATAAAACAGAATCCGAATATTGGTTAGACTCTAAACTTTTATTTTCTTACATTCCAAACTTCAGTTTTGCTTATACTTACACTTGTTTCATTACAAAATGATGTCGTGAATTCAGTTACACATGTTTGTTATAAAACGATGTCGTCCATTCTGTTTCTAACTAACCGTTGGTTAAGTGACACGTATACAGGTCCCTCCAAAATTCACGAGGAAAAATGATCATTGGAGGAGGGAGCCAACCATTGGAAATATGCCTATAAATAGGATCTCATTTGAACGATCACATAACTAATCTTTGACATCTGTGCATACATGTTGTGGAAGTGATTTCTAGAGAGAGAGGCTCTTATTAACTCTCAAGCTTCATGAAGAAAGTTTGAAGTACTTTTTTAAACTTTTCCTTATGCAGACTTGCTTAGTGTGACTCTGATTGTTGGTGATTATAATCTAGGGCTTCAGGGGATAGGAAGAAAGAGGTTCCAACTACCTTAAAGTTGAGTACTTCCTTGCTGAGGAAGACAGAGGTGCCGACTACCTTATAGTTTAGGGCTTGCGAGGATAACAATACAGAGACTCTGATCTTCATATCAAGGGCTTACCCTGGTGTGGGTAATACAGACTTGCTTGAATGTATAAATCAAGGGACCTTTATCCAAGGTTGTTAGATACCCTTCTCTTTGGGTTAAAAGATTTATATCTTATTACTTGTTTTTGTTACAAGTTTTTTCGTTGCATATTGTATTGTAAGTAAAGTATAACCTTCTTATATTTCCTTACACTTGTACTCTGACTTAGTTAGATTCTATATGCTTTAAGGTAGAATCTCTTTTTGTAAACTTTGGTTAAGTTTCATTTTCTGGATCCATATTTCTGGAACCTGTTTCTCATAATCACATTCCAGATTTAAGCAAGTGTATAGAACTAGAATTTTGTAACTTCATAATTTGTCCCAATATTTTAATTGGTGTTAGAGGTATTGTGAATTTTCTTAATTTAACTTTGTTAAACATAGATCTTTCCTTGATTAAGGAAATTTTTAACGTGTACAATTCACCCCCCCCCCCCCGCCCTCTTTTATATTGAGCATCTACATTGTTATTTTGATCCTTCAATTGGTATCAAATGGGGTTTCTGAAATACTTATACTCACATATAAGTTTTACTTGCTCAGTTTTTGAATTGTTCTATATTTTTATTGTTTAAGAATATTCTCCTTGAATCTGAACTTTTTTTATTAAAAAGTTTTTGTGTAGAAATATTTTTTAATATGGAAGGAATTAATGTTCGTTCCATCAACAACCTAAATCCTACAAGGCCACCAATTTTTTATGGCAATGATTTTGAGTATTGGAGAGATCGAATGAAGACTTTCCTTATCAATACTGGAGTAGATAACTATGTTATGCTTACTGGAGGTTTTCAAATTCCTGATAAGGAAGTTAGTTCTTTCACCAACCAAGAGAAGCATGATTATCAATTAAACTATAAGGTACGCAATACTCTACAATGTTCAATGACTAAGAATATAAATAGCCAAATTTCTTCTTATGAAACAGCTAACTATATATGGAAGAAATTTGAAGTTACTCATTTTGGTACATCCAAAGTCATAGATACTAGAGAGATATTCTTAGGTCTGAGTATCATGGTTTTAATTTTCCTTATGGAGAACCCATTTGTAAGGTGCAATAAAGGTTTATGACTATTATAAACAGCTTACAATCTATGGGAGAGAAAGGTATGGATGATGAAGCTCTTGTGGATAAGATTATTGAAATTATGCCTAGTGAGTGGGAATCAAAGAGAACAGCTATTGATGAGAATAGTAAGGTTACTCAAATTTCCATAGATGAGTTGTTTGGAACTCTTCTCCAACATGAAACAAGGATGAAGAGAGATGCTGACAATATCAGAAAGAAGAATGGGAATGGTATTGTTTCATTTACTACAACATTAAATCACATGAAAGCTAATACTCCTGATAGAGTAACTAGATCCAAGTATAAAAAGGTTATTATCCAATCCAAATCTAGTGAGAGTGAAGTCTCAGAGAATGAGTTAGCTAATCTTTCTCGAAGGATGAACAAGATAGCTGGTCAAAGAAATTTCCAATCTAGGTATAAGAAGATGGAAAGGAAATATAAGAAAGATTCAGAGGTCACATGCTATGAATGCAAGAGAAGTGGACACATAAAACCTGATTTCCCTATGCTTAAAAAGAATGAAAGAAAAGAGGGGCATTCTGAAAGGAACAATAAGAAGTTATATAAAGTAAAAGCTAAGAAAAGTCTGAAAGCTAATACTACTTACAGTACTAGCTGTGAAGACTCTTCAGAAAGTGAATCTTTAGAATTTGGTTCATCAGCTCTGAAGAATATGGGATTCATTGCAAATAATTCTTTTCCACATACATGTCTTATGGCCAAGGTATTCTCTGCCGAGGCTTTAACAAATTTATCTCTTGATAAGAATTACTATTCTGAAAATAGTACTTCTAATGAAGATACTTCATCCTCAAAAAATGAAGATCCTTCATATGAATAAGTATCTAGATTTTCCAAGTTACTTGAAGCAAAAAATTGTAAAATTTATAAGAAATTAGAAAAGGCAAATATTAGGGAAGAAATTCATACAAAAGAGATTTCAGATCTTTCTTCAGATCTTAAAGATAAATAAGAGCTTTTAGAAAAACTTTCTAAAGACCTTGAGAAAGCAAATTCTGATAAGGAAGAACTTTCTAAATATCTTAAGAATACTATTTTAAAGATGAAAGCTTTTGAGGAAAAATCTAACTCTAAGGAAATGATTCCTGAGGATCAGAATTTAGTCATCAGACTGAAATCTGAAATATTTTCTCTTAAGAAGCTTCTTGCAAAATTTACCTCTGGGAAGGAAAACATTGACAATATGTATTCTCAAATTAAACCTCACGGAAACACTACTGGAGTAGTTTATACTCCCCAAAACCCAGTTTTCAAAAACAATTATTTTGTTCCTTCTAGATCCCCTTTTTTCACTAAGTGTCAAAGTGGTTGGAATTGGAAGAAAAACTGTTCTTTGAATAGAGCTCAATCTCTTGGGTTTCATAAAGAATATTTCTCTAAAAAAATGTGGATACCCCAAATTTTGTTGTCTAACAATTCCGGATCCAAGAAGGTCCAGATTCTGAAAACCTAACTTGTTTCTCATTTTCAGGAAGATAAAGGGAGTACCAACAACAATACTTGGTACATGGATAGTGGATGTTCCCAGCATATGACTCGTAACAAAAACTATTTAGAAAAGATTATCAAGATGAAAGGAGGAAAAGTAACTTTCGAAGATAATGCTCAGGGAGAAATTGTTGGTATAGGTAATATTGTTCTTCTTGGTAAAACTTTGATTTCAAATTTTTTGTTTGTAAAGGGTCTTAAGAATAACCTCAATAGCATAAGTTAATTATGTGATGAAGGATACCTTGTTAATTTTAGGAATGATAAGTGCTTAGTACACAATTCCAAGTAAGATTTTATTCTTTCTTCCCATAGGCAAGATAATGTTTACACTTTTTACATAGAAGACCTTAGGAGCCAAGACTTACCTTGCCTTAGTGCAATGGAAGATCATTCTTGGTTATGGAATAGAAGACTAGGTCACTATAACCTTAGAAACTTATGTAAACTCTCTATGAAGAAACTAGTTAAGGATCTACCGGAGCTTATATTTGATTCTTCTAAAGTTTTTTATCCTTGTCAATATGGAAAGAAACATAAATGTAGTTTTAAATCAATCGGTGAAGTCTCAACAACTGATGCGTTACAGTTGGTGCACATGGATATTTTTGGTCCAACACAAACTGGAAGCATTGGAGGAAAATACTATGTGTTTGTTCTAGTTGATGATTACACTAGATTTACATTGGTCTATTTTCTAGCAAAGAAGTCTGAAGCTTTTTTTTATTTCAAAAGTTTTAGAGCCCAAGTTAAAAATGAGAAAAACCTTCCACTGAAATCTATTCATAGTGATCATAGAGGAGAATTTCAAAATTCGGATTTTGAAACTTTTTGTAGTATAAATGGTATTACTCACAACTTTTCAGCACCTATAACTCCACAAAAAATGGTGTAGTTGAAAGAAGAAATAGAATTCTTCAAGAGATAACTAGAACCATGTTGAGTGAATATTCTATAGCTAGACATTTCTGGGCTGAAGCTGTAAGCACTGCTTGTTACACTATAAATCGAGTTTTGATTAGACCTTTTCTTAATAAAACTTATTATGAGTTATGGAATGGTAGAAAACCTAGACTTTACTACTTCAAAGTTTTTGGTTGAAAGGTATTCATTCTGAATACTAAAGATAACTTACACAAATTCACACCAAAATCTGATGATGGAATTTTTTTAGGCTACCCCACAACTTCTAAGGCTTATATATTTTTTAACAAAAACACATGTACTGTTGAGGAAACAGTACATGTAAAATTTGATGAAACTGGTCCTTTTATTTTTAAAACATCCCAACCTACATCCTCAGATGTGTTTTCAAAAATTGATTATCAACCTTTGATAGAAGATCCTTCTGATAAGGAAAATGTTCAAGAAAATTCTTTTGAAAATTTTACTCTAGAAGATTTTGTACCCTATGTTGATGAAAAAGTTTTACAAAACCCATGTCAGGTGTTTCTAAAGAATCATCCCAGTGATATTATCAATGGTGATGTCAATCAACCTGTAAGGACTAGAAGTTCCTTATAGAATGAAGTAGAACATCTAGCATTCTTTTCCCAATTGGAACAAAAAAGCACTAATGAAGATTTAGGTGATGATGATTGGATCAAAGCTATGTAAGAAGAACTAAATGAATTCGAAAGGAATAAAGTCTGGACCTTGGTTGAAATACCTAAGGAAACTTCTGTTATTGGAGTAAAGTGGGTCTTCATAAATAAGTGTGACGAAAATGGAGTCATCGTTAGAAATAAAGCTAGACTGGTTTCTAAAGGCTATAATAAGAAAGAGGGAATAGACTATTAATAAACCTATTATCGAGTATCTAGACTTGAATCTATTCGTATTTTACTAGCCTTTGTAGCATTCTTCAATTTTAAACTTTTTCAAATGGATGAGAAATGTGCTTTCCTTAATGGTTATGTTCAAGAGGAATTTTTTGTTGAACAACGTCCTGGCTTTGAAGACACAAAATATCCTGATCATGTTTTTAGACTTACCAAAGCACTGTATGGTCTTAAAAAAGCCCCATGATCTTGGTATGATAGACTTATAGGATTTTTGATTCAAAATAACAATGTTAATTAAAATGCAGATCCAACCCTCTTTATAAAGAAAGATAAGAAAAAAAATTTGATTTTTCAAATATATGTTGATAAAATTATATTTGGTTCAACTCAGCAATCATTAATTAATTCCTTTGTAAGTCTAATGAAATCTGAGTTTGAAATGAGTATGATGGGTGAGTTAACATTTTTCCTTGGTTTTCAAATTTCTCAAAAACTAGAAGGAATCTACATATCCCAACATAAGTATATTAAAGATATTCTTAAAAAATATTGGTATGACAACACTAAGAGTATAAGTACTCCTATTGGTACCCCAAACACACTTGATCTTGATGAAGCTGGGAAACCAGTAGATCAAACATATTTTAGAGGTATGATAGGAATCCTTCTATACTTGATATCTAGTTGATCAGAATTGATGTTTTCAGTATGCTTATGTGCAAGATATCAATCCAATCCTCAGGAATCTCATTTAAAGGTAGTGAAAAGAATCTTTTGCTACTTAAAGGGAACCATGGATCTAGGATTATTTTATACTTATGGAAATGATTTTATCTTAAAAATCTTTTTGGATGCTGACTTTGGTGGATGTAGAATGGATAGAAAAAGTACATCCAGAACTTGTCATTTCTTAGGAAATTCATTATTTTCTTGGTCCTACAAGAAGAAACACTCATTATCACTCTCCACACTTGAAGCTGAATATGTAGCAGCTGGAAGTTGTTGTGCTCAAGTGTTGTGGATTCCACACACACTCACAGATTTTGGCTTCAGTTTTACTGAAACTCAAATTTTGTGTGATAACACAAGTGCTATTTCCCTTATTAAAAACTCTGCACATCACTCTCGTGAAAAGCACATAGATATTAGGCATCACTTTCTTAGGGATCACACACTAAAAGGAGATATCATTCTTCTGTTTATCAGAATGCAAAATCAACATGCTGACATTTTAACAAAATCTTTACCCTCTGATAGATTTGAATACATTAAATAGAAGTTAGGAATGATAAGCGTGAGGTAATATTTCTTCATTAACTTCTTGTTGAACAATTATCCTTACATTATTAAACTCCTTTTCATAGGGGGAGTACATCTGCTTGTTAATGTAATCAAAATTTTTGTAGAAAGATTTTGTTAAAAAAGGATTTTGTAATCAAAATTTTCGTAGTCATTTTTTGTTAAAAAGAACTTTCGTAATGAAATTTTTATACTGGAAATTTTTTAATAAAATTTTCGTACTGAAATTTTCGTAATTAAGTTTTCAGAACAGAAACAGAAATTTTCGTAGTAGAATTTTTTTCAGAACTGAAATTTTTGTAATGGAAATTTTTGGAACTGAAACCTTCGTACTAAAATTTTTCATACTCAAACATTTCATACTAGAATTTTCATAACGAGAATTTTTGTAATGATAATTTTTGTAATGATAATTTTTGTAATGGAAATTTTCTTAATAAGAATTTTCGTACTCATATTTTTCGTAGCGTGTTTTTCGTAGTGGGTATTTTTTCATTGTTAGTTTTTTCGTAGTCAAGTTTTTCCTCAAGAAGAATATCACCTATTACGAACAAAATTTCTGACCAATCCGAAAGGTATGATTTCTTTAATTACGTTTTCGTAGTCATATTTTTCTTACTGGTATTTTCCTATAAGTTTTAACATTTCTCGGATTCTAGTTTTCTTAAATCTGATTGTTTTTCTTAAAACCTCAAAAGATCGGATTCAAGATTTACTTGTGGGTATTTTTTTCATCCATCAGATCAGTTCAGAGAGTTTTGCAACCATTATATGGTTTTTGAAGTTCAAAGTTCAACTCCATCGCCTATATAATGGGGACCCCTTTTGGTTGTCCCACATCGATTTCAAGATCTAGTGTGTCGAAGCTCTGCATCAGTTGATAAAGGCCATTCTGAATCCTTTAGAGCGCCTTCATTCTGAATGTCTATAGAAGACACTTCTCAAGATATGTCTACCTTGAATCCAATTTCAAAATGGAAAGTGTACAGAGAAAGACTGGTCCATATGAACTTTTACATGTATGATTCCATCATCTCTAGGAATATCATGCTGAATGGTTGGGAAGATGTATGTGTATCCAAGACAAGTGATCAAGATGTGGTCTATCCGGAGTTACTTGTAGAATTCTATGAATCAAAAAGCTTTTATGAGGAAGAGGGAAGAGAAAAGTTTTATTTCAAGTCTTATGGGGGACTTACAGGCTTACATACACCAAGGCAGCAAGCTTGGTGGGACTCGCTTATGATGGAGAAGCCGAATTTTCCTCACACAAACTACCGGATGCTCAAGGTTGTTTTATTAAGGATAAGGCCTTACAATATCTTGGACTTACTGATGTAAATACAGCCAAGATTTCTCACCTATCTCCTAATAATCAGATCCTTCAGCTCTGGGTACAATGTTTCTTGGTTCTGAGAAAGGGTGATAAAGATACCCTGATGAAAAGTGACATATACTTCTTAGAATTCTTGGTGAATCTAAGAAAAATAAATCTGATGAGGCATGTTCTTGTGACGATCAAGAACATCAAGGAAGGAAATTTGAGAGCTCATATCATCATGTACCCTTCTTTACTATCAAAGATGATAGTTCGGAGTTTAGATTCTTTCAATATTGCATGTAAGTCTAAGGTTCGGAATTGAAAGGTTATTCTTGTAAGTGATGATACCATGAAAATGATGAATATGGCCTATTCTAAAGAAACATGAGAGTTTTATAATTTGCCTGAGGAAGAGGATGAAATAATTCTGGAAAATGTGGAGAAAGCTGAACCAGTGAAGAAGGTTTCTAAGAAGAGGAATCTTAAGGAAGTGGTTGCTGAAGACAAACCCCCTAAAGCTAAGGAAACCCATTCCTCACCACCCAAGACGAAAAAACAGAAATCATATCCAGATGAGGAAGCTACTAAATGGATAGAAGACAAAGAGAAGAGGAAAGAAGGGGACCCACAGTTCGGAATTGACCCTGCTAAGGCTAAGACCTTAAAAGAGAGAGCTGTTGAGGAGTTAGAAAAGAAAGAAAAAGAAAAGAAATTGAAGAAGAAGATTTCAGAAGAAGAGATTGTTCAATCTCTTTTGAAACCAATAGAGATGGATTCTTAAAAGATTCCCATTCTGGAAACTTTTTATGTCCAACCTTTACCAGAGACCCTTAGGAAAAAGTACTCCACTCCAGAAAAGTCTAAGGGTAAATAAGTTGGTGAAGAAGTAGAGAAAACAGTTGCTGAAGGAGTAGAAGAAGAAGTAGTAGTAGAAGAAGAAGAAGAAGAAGGAAGTGCTGATCTGGATGACTTGATCAAAGAAGTGGAAGATTATCAAGAAAAGGGTGAATCTTCAAAGTTAGTCACTCCGGGAAAAGGAGTTGAGAAATATTCTAAGGAAGATGATGTTAAGAAAGAATAAAATGAGTTATCTGATGAGGAAGAGACCAATGAGAAGAATTTTCTTGAGGAAGGAGTAGAAAAGTATAAAATAGATGAAGACAATATTGTTCAACTATCAGAGAGTGAGGAAGAATCTCTAGATGATCAACCCATTCTGAAAACTGATAAAGGAAAGAAAATTCTCATTGATACACCAAAAAAAGATATCATCAGGAATAAAGAGGTTGGTGGTTCTTCTAGAAGGATGCTCGATGAAACTCAAGAAGAATAATCCCCAAGCAAATTATCGGATTCGGAGTCATCAGCACAGGGTCATGAATTTGTTGTTGAATCTTTGAAAAAGTTGGTGGACACCATTCCGATATTTCCCACCATAGACTCCAGATGCCAGATGTTGCAACACATTCTGAATCAGAAGTCATAATACTTATCTATGATGATGGATAAGTGTGTGAAGATTGAAGCAGATCATAGAAATTTCCTTATCAATTATGATGTTCATAGAAAATCATGTAGCAAAATCACTTTGTGGTCTAAGAAAGTTGAAGAATACATGGCTGAGTTTTATATTTTTCAGAATGAGGTAAAAGATTATTTTGATACCGAGGATGCAAAGATCAAGAATATTTAGTATGAGCTGATCATTGAGCAAAGTTCTCAAAATCAACAAGTGAAGGACTTGAATGATAAGTTTAACTCTCTTGCTCAAAAATTTAAAAGGGATAGAGATCTCCAGATTGAGCTCCAAGAAAAACTTGTAAAGAAAGATGAGTTAGTGAAGATATAGGAAGAGGACATGAAGGCTCAGGCTGAGGTTTTGAAAGCTCAACAAGAAAGGATCACAGCTTTGGAGAAGCAAGCTGAGTAGGATCAAAAAGACTTGAAGAAGCTGAAAATCTTGTTGAAGAAGCTTATTCTGAAATAAAAGGAGGAAAAATAGATAAATCTGATCTTTTGTTGCATTTGATTTCCCTTGTAAAAAAATCCTTTCAACTCTAATGAAATTTTTGGTTGGTTGTATCTCGTGCTATTTTGTATTAATGTTTCAAGTAATTTATTTCATTTCCATTCCCTTAAATTCTTTTTGAAAATCACAAAGGAGGGGAGGGAAAAAATAACTACTCAAAAGGGGAGAAGGAAAATTTAAAATGGAGAAGAAAAACTTTCTATGTGAAGATATCCTTAAAGAAAGGGGGATTTTGTCATTGCAAATATTTTCATTCCCATGATAATGAAAACTCCACTCTGGAAATCCAGAATACAATCCTTAGTGTTTCAATTCCTAAGGTGGAGTTAGTTTTATTCACTGCCATCCATGAACAAAGGGGGATAAGTTTTAATTTCAAAGTCTAATGAAATTTTTCAAAGACCTTATATTATTTTTCAAAAGGTTGTTTGTTCTTTCCAAAAAGGGGTATATTTTTGGGTCAACAAATTTTTCACTATGAACTTTCCATTCCTTCTTGTTTTGAAAATCACAAACACCTTATACTTAAGCAAATCGATATTTTACTTCTCTAAGGAAAATTTCCTTCCTTAAGGAAATTTACCCTAACCTAGATTTCCTTATACATATCAATATTTTTCATAAGTATAAAAATAGGATTCATACCTAAAACCTCATAATCATATAATACTTAGATATGAAGCATTTTATTTTAGGATCTGAATTCTGAATATGAACTATAATGAAGTTCCATTCCGAATTCTGGATACGAATTCTCATATAGTTCAACTCCGAATTCTAGATACAAACACTCATATAATTCCACTCCGAATTATGGACTCCAAACTCCTACTAGTTCCACTCCGAACTCTTACTATTTTGACTCGGAAATTTTCTTAGTTCGACTCCGAACTTCTATGAGTACGACTCCGACCTTCTATTAGTTCAACTCTGAACTTTCTAAGTTCAGATTCTGAAGTATAGTGAAACCAGAATCCGAATTTCCTTAGAAATTCAAACTCCGGATTTCCACAGAATTCAGGTTCCGAATTCCTATAAATTATAATCCGAATATTGGTTAGACTCTGAACTTTTATTTGCTTACATTCTGAACTTCATTTTTGCTTATACTTACACTTATTTCATTACAAAATGATTTCGTGCATTCAGTTACACATGTTTGTTATAAAATGATGCCATACATTCTGTTTCTAAATAACCGTTGGTTAAGTGACACGTATACAGGTCCCTCCGAAATTCAAGGAGAAAAATGACCGTTGGAGGAGGGAGCCGACTGTTGGAAATCTGCCTATAAATAGGAGCTCATTTGAACGAGCTCATAACTGATCTTTGACATCTGTTCATACATTTTGTTGAAGTGATTTATAGAGAGAGAGACTCTTATTAACTCTCAAGCTTCATGCAGAAAGTTTGAATGACCTGTTCATACTTTTCCTTGTGCAGACTTTCTTAGTGCGACTCCGATTGTTGGTGATTACAATCGAGGGCTTCCAGGGATAGGAAGATAGAGGTGCCAACTACCTTAAAGTTAAGGACTTCCTTGCTAAGGAAGAAAGAGGTGCCGACTACCTTATAGTTGAGGGCTTGCGGGGATAGAAAGACAGAGACTCTGATCTTCGTATCGAGAGACTACCCTGGTGTGGGTAATATAGACTTTCTTGAAAGTATAAATCAAGGGACCTTTATCCAATTTTTTTGGATACCATTCTTTTTAGGTTAAAAGATTTATATCTTGTTACTTGTTTTTGTTACAAGTTTTTCCACTGCATATAGTATTGTAAGGAAAGTATAACCTTCTTATATTTCCTTACACTTTTACTCTGACTTAGTTAGATTCTATATGCTTTAAGGTAGAATCTCATTTTGTAAACTTTGGTTAAGTTTCATTTTCCAGATCCATATTTTTGGAACCTATTTTTTGGAATCACTTTCCAGATTTAAGAAAGTGTATAGAACTAGAAGTTTGTAACTTCATACTTTGTCCCAATTTTTTAATTGGTGTTAGAGGTGTTTTGAATTTCCTTAGTTTAACTTTGTTAAACTTAGATCTTTCCTTGTTTAAGGAAATTTTTAAAGTGTACAATTCACCCCCCCTATTATATTGAGAATCTACATCGTTATTTCGATCCTACACAAATAATGGGGAAATTATTAAATTCCACATGATTAATCATGATACATTAACTTGGAATATTCCACTCATAATTATTTAACAAACCTTGAATGCATAATGTTGGTAAAAAAACTTTCTCATATTCAATTATTTATAATTAAAAAAAACACATGAATATCATGATAAATCAATTCAACTTTCATTATTATAAACATGAATAATTTATTTTAATTATTTTACTTATGGTTATTCACTTTAATATCCAATTATCCCCACATATGGGGCATAATTCATAATAATATCTAATTAATTCAAATCATTGGAACATTTCAATACACTTTATGTGTGACCTTATAGTCCTTCAACATATTTGTAGTGAGTCTAACTCATAGAAAAAGATTGGTGTCTAGAAACACATCATGGCCCCAAAAGAGTTAGTTATGATTTGTAGCTATGACTACCTCCTATAAATTCTTACAAGGTAATATAATCCATTTGTCTTTATATCTCATCAAGATGGTTACAATGGTTTTTTCCTCAACCTATATGATTGATATATATTTCATTACCTTTATAGAAATAAACTCATCAATAGACCTCCACTTCCATAGAAATAATCATATAGTTCCATTTATATTAAAGGTATATAGATATCAACTTTTATTAAAGAGAAAAGGACAAATCCTCTACTGAATTATTCATTATTGTTATATCACTTATGATTCACCCAACATATCCTACACCACTAAGAGAATATTTCATCAGTATTTTTATCAATATATCAAATTACATGACTCGTGATATGCATTAATAATAATCTAAAGTCAAAGAACTAATATATATGACCACAAATAAGAATATAAAATGACACATGAAACATGTAAAATTCCAATGGGTGGTTCAGTTCTCATATCCTCTTCTCTGGGATATTAGCAGGAGCAAACTTCATGAAAATAAGTTTCAATGTATTATGATCCTCAAACATATGATTGTTTTATCATCTATTTCTAGTCATATATCAATAGAATATGTATTTAACAATACTTTCATAACACATAAAAGTTATCTCATAGTGGGAAATAGCTATTACCCTTCAATGTGACAAATACTCTAAATATATTGTCATGCTAAAGTTATGTAAAAGAAAAATCAGCATGTGATGTGATATTTATTAATATTAAAATAATTGAGTATATTAGTAATCAAAAGAAAAAAATTAGTTGAATCTAAGAAACCAAATCTAAGAGACTATCACTTCCACTAGATCCAATAGTTAACTTAACCAATTATCCTTATAAGATTAACATGAATTTTATCAGATGTGGTCATATTTTTTGGTCCTATGATGTTGTGGTAGTTTTTATTCTCATGGATACTTGATGTATTTTTTGGAAATAACTCAAGATATAATATAACTAATTATATACCATTTTTATACTTTCATTTCCGGAATCTTCAATAATATCATTATTATAATTTCATCATCATATGATTACACTTTTATTATTTGGGTACAACTCTAAAATCAGGAACCAAACATTTATAAATATATTTGGTCTATATAGATATAGAAACCATGGTATATAGTAATATTTTTATTTCATAGTAACATATTCTAAACATGATTATATATCAAATTGATCAAAAAAGCTATTCTGAATCCCTATGATAACTAGTTTTCTAATTTTTCTCATTACTAAGAAATCATCCAATATTACTTTCTCAAGTACTTTCAGATATTTTTTACTATTATACTTGTAGTTCTTATAGTTTTTCCTGATATTAAATTACCATGATCAAGGTATAGGCATCATATATCATGGTACATAGCATAATATTCATTATCGAACCTATCTTAGAATCATAATGTATTCTACTCATCCTCTCTCTCCTTATCTCCTCTTGTGTATGAGGATACATTTTCTTGGAAAGATTTAACCATCGGACACTTAAACCAATACCCTCTTAGATTATTCCATACTAAATATCAATGGTATATGTTTATTATATGTACCCTGACTCAAAACAAGGAGCCTCTTAGATATATCATGAATGATATTGACCCATAGAATTTTGGATACATCGCCTAATAATTTCATATAAGAAAATGTCTTAATTGATTGTAGGACTGGTATCTTATTTCCAATTAGTAATATATCATTGACATATACTACTAGGAAAATGATTCCACTTCTACTAAACCACCTATAAACCAAAATCTCATATTCATTCATTAGAAAAAACATATTCATGTATTTCCAAATCAAAGTGAATGTTCTATTCTATTATCCTTGCAGAAAAAATGAATGTTCTTTTATATGGATTCTTGATTTATTCCATATATAAATATCTATAACTTTTATACCTTATTATCATATTATGGGGTCAAAAATCCTTTTTTTTCATATATACTTATTTTATAAGGTTCCCATTATTTAAATATGTCTTGAAATCCATCTACCAAATCTAATGGTCATTGAAAGATGGTATGTATAACAACCATGCTCTTTATTACACGCTTTAACATGATTAATTACATAAAAATGCACTTAATACAACTCTGAGGATCGATAGGTCTAGTGTCTTGGGAAGTTATGAACATTACATGAAAACTTAAGACATAAAATACAACATCTTTATTGAATGCTTCTTTTACATGACCACAACATTCATTCGTACTTATTATTTCATGTGATGGCCTGAGGAAATACATAAGAAAAGGGTGAGCTATAAATCCCATAAAGGGAGTAAATAAGGAATAACATGAAGAATACAATTCATGTTAGGAAATAGGTATAAAAATGGAGAATAATAGAAACATAAACATAAATGTCTGATATAGAATGATTATCATAACATGGAGACATAGCAACAACATTTAACATGATATTATCATAAGTCAATGCTCATTGCACATGGAGCATGAGAAACCCTCATTGAAGTTGAATTAGCATGATTAAACCCTCTTTTCACTTGAATTAGAATCAGTAAACCATCATTGCACATGGTGTATCATGATACTATTCTTTACCCAATTCATTGGAGTGCTATCAGGGTGTACCCTTATTAATCATTTCATTTCACGCATAAGTGTGCGACATAGATAATACAACATGGATTCATTAAACATCATAATTTATTACACTAATAAGATATGTGTAATAAATAAATTTAAGTCCTAAATCAACATGTACATGTGCATAAAGTTGAATACCCTTGATAGTTAAATGGGTATGGTATTCACTTACACGATGATTTTGGCATGGGAAATTTTGGTGTAACTTTGACAGCATAATGACGTCAAATAGAAATCCTAAAATGGGTTGATAAATGAGGAAGGTTTATATCATGATATATACATGAAATGGACAATAAGGTATCATGGAACATAATATCCCAACATATTTAATGTAATTTTGATGCATAATATAAAAAAAATTCTTTAATTTAAATGAGGAGTGATAAATATTTTACGGAATTTTGGCATGGTAATGGGTGTAAATGGGACGCATTAATGAGAGATAAATGGGTCTCTAATAATTTAAAAATAAAGAAGGTATTATAGGGGAGGTTAGAAATCATACCCCAAAATTTTTAATTGAAAATTAAAGGAAATAAAAATATATGGAAAGATGGATGAAAACAAGGAAGGAAAGTGAGGATCCAATGCAGAATTTCGACATAGTAATGGGTGTTCTTAAAGGATCATAGGGGGATTAATGAGAGTGAAAGGAAGATATAATAATATCTAAATCAAATGGATATTATGGGGTTGTGTAACATTATAAACAAACATATAAATAATGAACATAATAAGTATAATGTAAAAGGGTAGCTTAAATGGAAATGAGAAGAGTTAAATCCCTTACATAGAAGTGTTATCCCAAAGGCTTAGGAGAAGATTGAGAGAGGATTATTGGGAGCTTGGGGAACCTTGGGAAGATTATAGATAGAGGAGGTCAAATTTTTTATAATCTATAAAGGTTTTTAGTTAAGAGGAATGGGATATGGAGTGGGTTTATATAGGAAATGAGAGGGAATCCTTTATTATTTAGGTTTTGGAGACCACAAATTAAACTAATCAAAACCACAAACCATCCCATGCTTTCTAGCCATGGTTTTTTCCAAAGGGGAGTGGAAAAAAACATTTTATAAGGTAAATTTCTGAAATTATTAAAATATTAGGCTTTATTATGTGGAGGTGAGTCACAGTCTCAAGGAAATAATTTTAAAAAGTTAAAATATTTTATAAGACTTAGAGGGTCGACTAAGGAACCATAAAATTAATCAATAAAAATCTAAAATCACATTATTTTAAAGATAAAACATATATAGTCTGAAAAACATTTTTATAGTATTTTATTACAGCACTATTAAGTCATTATGATTTCATAAAAAACATTATATATTTAAATGGTATTTAATTTTTACACAAAAAATTGATTGTCTCAGAAAATTATGAAAAATCCACCATTATATAATTTTTATGTCCTGAATCCAAAAAAGATATTAATTTTATCTATAAAATTTTATAAATATTTGAATTTTCAATTTTAAAATAAAAACCGACATTTGATGAAAATTCATGGGTTTTGACAAAAACTGTTTTTCAAACCTTAATAAAAATTTCAATTGTATTCATAAAAAAATTATAAGATGATTCATATTTAATAAAAAGTAATTTAGTAATAATATTTTATTAAAATAGTATTTAATTCAAAAATCCATTAATTCACCCAGATAGATTTTTTAATTTAATATTAACTAAAAATACTATTTGTGCTTTAAAACTCATTTACAAAGTAACAATAATAAAATGAATGTATATTAATTATTCTATACAAAAATAATGCACATAATCATAGTGATAGGGTATTATTATATAACCCCTTATAAAACTCATATAATACCTAAGATTAAGGTGTGCGATCGTGAAAGACTCTTTGAGTGGCTCAGATAACATCTCTCAGGTGGTAATCTCTATTAACTTCAACGTCTCTCATAGGTGATTCCATTCAATATTAGCATTTTGAAGCTTTACTTGGTCTTAGTCAAGATCAAATCCCAGCAATGCTACCTCCTTTATTACATCCAACAAATGGGCTTTGTATAGATCAATTCTATTGGATGAGGTCATCGCTTCCTTTGTCTGGGTAAATTGGATTTGTTAAAGCACAATATTTATACTAATCATGTGATCATTATTCAATGGCTATATTAGCAATGATAACAATTGTTAACGGTATTTTAAAATCCAAAAACATAAAACCAAGGAAGTTCATATGTTTTATATAACCATTTTACATAATATGACATTTAATTATATCAAGAAGAATTTTAATTAATAAAATTTTGGGTCGTTACAGTAAGGATAGAATAATTCTAATGGATTCTAAGATAGAAAGTGATGAAAAATATTTTTTCATATTCTATGCCTTAACATTTCATAAATATTTATTTATTATATGAATAATTTTTTTATAAATTTATCTCATTAATTTTATAGTTTAATTGATAATTCTTCCCAAATTGGATTTGTTTTATTTCTTTATGCAAAGATACATTTCAGATTCAATTTTGGGTGAAATAAATAAATATATATATATATATATATATAATGAAGAATTTTCCAAGGAAGAATGTGTTTTATTATAGAGATAGAATTTTTCTTTAAAATTTATCAGTAAGGACGACACATGGATCAACTGTAAAAAGAAATACCTTGTACATATTAGCGCTAGGCATGGATTAAGAGTGTCAAGATTAGATCCTAGTGTTTTCCAATGTTGTGTGGGAGTAAATCTGGGTAGGTTTTCCCTAACAGTTCTCATAATTTCTATTACCATCACATGATGGTATATTAAGGAACACCCATCATATATATATTTTGATGTCGGGTGAGGGCTGCATGACCACTATTCATTTTCACTAAAAATCATTCAAGTGTCCGGACTACATCTTCTTTCTTGGATATTACATTATCCATATTGTTCTATAAACCTCTTTATCTATGCACTTCTTTCAGACATGAGATAACCACCATTTTTTATGTTTTATATATTGATGATACTACACTACATTCATTATAAATGAACAACACCATGATCCATAAATATCCAAGTGAGTCCATTTTATACAAAAAATTATTGATACCAAAACACCTATCACTATCCCCATGAGGGGAGATTGTGTGGTTGATATGGATCCTTAAAAGATGACAAAACCACTAAAAAACCTAAATAAATATTTCTATATTGTAGTGAATCTGTATGTTATGATTTAAGGAGTTGATGTGCATGAATGAAAATATTGACATTTATGACATGGGTGATGTACTCAAGGCCTACAGATGAAGTTTAATTGGATAAGAAGATGCTATACAATGTGTCTATAGTCTTGGTTTTTTGGATTTAAGGAATAAATATGGGTCTATAAGAAACATGGTGGTGAAGTGACTATAGTGTCACATACATTCTATTTTGAGAAGCATTGTGTGAGTTTAATAGTGTATCTAGTACGGGGAATGATATTTTTAGCGTAGTTTAAGTGAATAATGGATGGTGAATGAACCCCTAGTGTTTGTACTATTCCATGGTCAAGGTATATCAATAGAATATGTAATTTGAAAAATTGATCCTCATGAAATATTCAAGAGTTTATATTTTAGAGAATGTTAGTGATTTTTCACGTGGATTATAGACCCTATATCTAAGTAGTTTGTAGATAATTCAAATTACTAAAGATATAGAGATAATGATAGATATTTAAGCTGATGTTAGGGAATAAAAAAATGATATATAAGGTTATTTTTTGTTATAAGTAGAGGTATAAACTTTTCACTTAAAGAAATCGAATTATGGGAGGTCTTCTTCATTTTCAATCTACAGGGATATTGTTGTTGTTTTCTATTAGGATTTCTTTCTTTTATTTTCATTTATACCTCTCATGGTTAAAATGATAGAATATTTTTTTGTTATGATGTGGTTATTATGAAAAGGAATTGAGTTATTTGAGTTATTTATATTTTTAAGAACAATCTATGTTGAATTTGGGAATTCAAAATTTTATTTAACCTCTCCTTTAGTTCATAAATCATATCCATTGTCATGATTTAGGGGAGTATAGTTTATTTCATGAGAAATTATGTAATATATTCCATGACACATATATATTGATTATAAACTCTGTTTAAACATGTTTTTGGTTATCTTATCTATTTAAAAATCTATTATACCTAACCATGAAAATAAATTAGTTTTGGAGATAAAGGGAGTTTAATCAAATCAAGGAACATTTTTTGACTCAATTATAGCATATTTATAATTTTTAATTCAATAATTAATGACATATTACTGCTGAAATAGGATCCAAAATTTCTTATTACTTTTAAGGTGTCTTCTTTTCCATATTCATCGTCCCCCTTGTTATTCTTTTTCAATTAGTTGTATCATTATCTCTATCTTATTTTATTTATTATTAATTATTTATGTGGATTATTATTCGTCTTTGCCTTTTGGTTTTCACCTTGGTTATTTCATTATTATAATACCTAGCAGTTTCATGATGAGGTCTCATACATTATAAATTTCTAAATAGGTTTTTTAAGTCATATAAATTAATGATTCAAGTGGAATGGCCTATTTTTTCATTTTTATCAGGGACATGATTAGAAGATTGATTAATTATATAGTTAGGACCAAGTTTTTTATCTCTGCTTTTTTTATTTTATAGATTTTATCTCATACTTTATTTTTGTCTTCCATTTACATGGTTGGCTATCTTCAGTTGTGTATTCATATTAAAAAGAAAATGATGGACAATATTCTAATAGAATTAGAAATATTTAAATTTTCCTAATAAATTAATATAAATAAAATGAATATAAAAATACATTGATGGGAGTGAAAACTTTAATCATTATTTCCAAAATCACAACAAATTTTATATTAGAAGCTTCTCCATATCATGGAAGAAAAATTCAAAAAAGTGTTGAAGTTTTTATAAATCATTGAAAATATATTTGATGACTTAAATGATGTTTCCCAGAAAGAAACTAAGGATTAAAAAAATATAAAGATAAATATTATGAGGATTATAAAATCTTGTTTGAATCAGTGGTGTTTTCTAATGATGAAGCTAAAACTAAACCTGAGGAAGAAACTCTCATCACATGTGCTGAAATGTAGGAGTAATTAGTAGAGTACATAGCTTAATAAGGCCAATAGTAAAATAAAGTGGATGGAAAAACTGTTGAAAAACTTATATAGGTACGTGAATATTTTTAAAAGAAGTTAGATAAATAATAAAAATAAGAAGAAGTGTAAATGGATACTAAAACTGAAGATAAAATTGTAAAGTTGAAGATAATCATCCAAAAGAACAAATATGGGTTCTAAAAATTCTAGAAAATTGTATAATTACTTCTTCAACTATAGAGTCTTATGGAACTTTTTTTTTAATAAAAAATATTTAAACTTCTTTATTGTAGGAGGAAAATAAGATCTAACCAATATGAGATTCGAAGTCATACATGGTTCAATCTAGATCTGGTAACACTTTTCTATACTCATATTAATTGATCTAAATTGAAAATATTGAGACAATTATCTTAAAAAATTAGTTTTTGGGATAAACTTGAGTATTTGTTCTTCTTTATAAGACCTTATAAAATATTTTTTAGGATTTATAGAAGGAAATTGGTTTTGTAATTAATTTCAATTCTTGAAAGGTTTTCTACTTTATTGTATATGGAATTTTAAATTTCACTTGTTGCTTTCATTTTGTAAGACTGTGATGAGAAAGGAAAAATAAGGAAAAATTTTTAAAATTTATGGTGAAAAAGAGATTAAGACATTATTTTTGGTATTTCTTTTACACATCGCTATATTCTTTTTATTTTTTTCGTTTTAACTAAAAAACATTTGTGTCCTTTAATTCTTATTTTATTTTTTTATTTTGATCTATGATCTAAAAATTTGATTAGTAACCCCATGATTTATGTTTTGGATCTCATTAATTTTAATATTTAATTATTAAAATAAATTTTTAAATGATGACAGATAATTATTGGAACACCAATTACATGAATCATGATTTTGGGGGTAAGTTAGTTAATGTAGATGAAATTCCCATACATTTTTTAAAATTTAAATTTATGAAATTCATATTGACTAATTTGATATTATTGGTTATGAAATGATTCAATTTCCATATTTTATATATTTCTCATTCCCATGAGGATTATTGAACAAATTATTTCTATCATTATTATAAATATCTTGAGAGATACATGGGGTATATAAACATTATACCACTTGAATTGTATCTTGACAAATTTATGACTATATAAAGTCACATTTAAAAATATTAAACCATTTTTTATTTTATATTTTTATCTTAGAGACCTTTAATGGAATTTTTATCCTTATTTTATCCCATAAAATCCATGAAGTACTTTTTAGGGAAGGTACAAATTACAATCTTGTTATATAATTCTTAACATACTCTTGGTTTTTTTCATTATATTCAATTATTCATGTTTGTGGGATAGGTTGATTATATTGGAACAGTTTTTTCACTAAGGAGAATATGTGATGTTTTTCTCGAGGGAAGTGGGAAAGTTTCATAGTATATCATTCATTTCATTTCATTATTTCCCTTGTTAGGTAAATAACAGAAAAATTAATGAAAAGATAATGAAACAATTTGAATAAATTGGAATAAAATGGGTTATGCCTTGGGTTGGTCAAAATTACCCATAGATCAATCTATGATCATATTATAACTATTATAAATAGTTTTTAGGAGATGATCATAAATTTTTTGGGTGAGTACTATGATATTTTTACTGATTATAACTTTTAAAAAAAAAAGTGGAAAAAAAAGTGGGTGCATTATTAAATTTTTCAATACTTTCGGAACCTTTCTTTGAGATCTGGAAGGGGTGGGTGATTTTATTTGATAAGGATTCAGTCATTGAGTTTTTTTATTGATTATAATAAAGGTTTATTTAGAGTTAGACCTCATTTTTTATTTTATTATTATTATTTTTCACATGAATACCTGCCAAACATAATACTTATATTCATTTTATATTAATTTTTAAGACCACCTGATTAATTTTTATCTTTGAATTTATGAGGTAGATATTTTTTATTTCTTGCATGCCTATGGTAATTATAAGGTACTTGATCTATTAGAATACCTATAGAAAATTTTTACTCTGAGTGATGATAAAAAATAATTCAATGTGAGGTAAATCATTAATGTAATGCATACTAATAATGAATTGACATATTTGAATAGAATTTAGAAGAAGTGTCCTCATTTTCTAGGGGGAGTAAAATATATAATTCAAATTATCTATTTAAGATTTGAGGATATGAAAATATATATATTATTTGATGCTTAAAATTTTGTTTCCATATATATATTTATTTGATTTTTTGATCTTGGAATTTAAAAATTGATATAATAGATTATATCTGTGATTTGTGTGGAGATTAAATGATTGAGGAAAAGAAAGATTCTATTTGTGGGGGGATTTGATATCTATATTTCATGCATATGTTTTTTATAAATTTAACTCGTTAATTTTAAAATTTAATTAAAAATTACTGATCAATATTCATTTTTGTATTCATTTATGGAAATAAAAATTTATGAATGAATTAGGGGAATATATATATAAATATATATAATTTTAATGAATAATTTTCAAATGAGAAAAGTGTGTTGTTTTGTAAGTACAAAATGTGGATTTATCTCTAGCTATAAATGAGGACACATAGACTAATAGGGTGAGTAAATATCCAACATGGGTTGAAATTAGGCATAGATCAAGAGTTTCAAGAGGATATCCCAGGGCATGTTGGTGATAGGTAAGAGGAAACTTAGTGATGTACAAGATATTGTGAACCTTAAAATCATCAATGAAACTGTTAGACTTAAATGTAGCTAGGTAAGATAACCAGAGGTCATTCTCATAAGTAAGGTAATACTCACTCATTATTATCAAACATAAACTCATTTAATAATATGTAATTTTAAAATCATGCAATAATAAAGATGGATAGAGATGGAATATAGTATGGATGGAAGAGATGAAATATAAGTGAAACATATGAAAAAATAAATCAACATCCCTTTAATCATTCAATAATCTACTCTATTATAGTCCCTAATAAATAATCTCAATCCCTTGACCAATCTCAATAATAAAATAAATTCCACGGGCCACTCCCTCCCCCATTGGCATTTTTAGCTTGGTAGAACTTTAAAAATCTATATAGAATAGTTATTGCATACCCAAAGTGAATAAGTAGAATCAATCACTTATCTTTCAGTCCCCACTCTCCTCCATTATATAATAAATAAAATGAGATTGAGGTGAGATGATGTGAAAACCAAATTGAAATAAGGGAACAAGATTAATTACATGGTAATGATAATAACAATCAACTATTATTTTACAATTATCAGATCTCATGAAAATCATAATTGGAGAACTAAAAATAATAATTCATTAAAATTAAATATTTTGGAAGGGGAGGTTATTCATCAGGTAGTCCATATGACCTACTATTACATTATTAGTGATAAAAAATAGAAAAACCTAGTGTGAGAAACACTAATTTGGTGTGAGATTGATATCTCTTCTCTAGTGATCTTTATATGATATTAAATGATACACAACTATTTCTAGAATCCTATTAATTTTCAACATGAATGTTAGTATTCATTACAAGTCACCAATTTTTAAGAGGCTTAATCTTAAGAATCTTATTCTCACACTTCTCTGGCTACTCACATGATCTTTTGATCCCTTATTGAATAGATAAGCACCACATGAAAATATAAAATTATTATTTCTTTATTTTGACATGCAAAATGGAACACCCCAAGCTTCCATGGTATTCTTCTTTTTAAATAATTCAATAGCGTGTATTACACACAACACTGAGTTCTAGCACACCAAGACCTATCAAACTAGCCATTTAAGAATCTTTTATGAATATTATTACCCAAATTTTTGAATTTTATATATATTCCATTAAATTTTAACATTCATATTATGTGATTCATAGACATAATATAAGAATAAATTCAATTTTTCAGATAAAATAAGTATTTTTCAAAAATACAGTTTTAGTGCCTTTTAATGGAGAACCCATTTTAAATACAATAATTGATAATATTATATATTATATTTTACATAATATACTTCTTCTTTATAAATAGGGTATAAATGTTTGTTTTGGATAAGTTTTTGGTGTTTTTCTAATAACATTCATATTTTAACGAATAGTGAAAAATACTGCATTTTAATTCAAAACTTCTTTTTCATCTAAATTATTTATACAGTTATATTATATTTTTAATGGGTTTAACAGGGTAATTTTATTATGTTCTTATCATTTAATACAATTTTTATCATTGTAAGTAATTTCACATTTAAATTATACATAAACACATGTTAATCTTTTGATAGTTTTTACTTCTTAAAAACTCACTTTCTGGTTTTAACAATGGTAATTAATTTTAAATTAATTTCTTCCAATTCTGTGTTTTGAATTTGGAAAAATTTATTTCATATTTGGAATCATAAGGCAAAAATATTTTAAATAAGTACCTTTTATTTTTTTACATTATGAATTGTAACTTCAAAAATTATTTTTATTTACAATAGTTAATGGGTAAATCATGTAAATAAAGGTAAAAAATAATATTATAATACTATAAAAGTACCATAAAACATGTAATAATATTATTTGATGATATATGAACGATAATTATAATTCTTAGGTAGATTTTAGGACCCCATAAAGCCACTTGGGTGTGAAAATGACATGTTATAATAATTAATTTAAAGTAAAGGGAAATATAACATAAACATGTATCTTATTACTAAAAAAAATTAATTATAGTTATATAATTGATATATTAAAATATAAATAATAATTATAAATATAAAAATATGTTATACATCATGGTATTTTTTTGTAATTTTTATACCATAAATAATTAAATTTATTTATGATATATTAATGATGTAGTATTTTCCTACTTAATGAAAGAATCAAATAAATTATATAATAAATATTAAAATAAATGTAATTTGAAAGTTTTTTACCATAAAAACCATTTTTGGATGACTATGAAATGTTATATTTTATTTAATTCATTTGTTTCTAATGAATAAAGTTTTCATGACTTTAACAAAAATCAATTACTAAATAGTGTCAAAATTGGCATAAATGAGTTTTTAAAACAAATACTATTTTACTAAATGATATAAAAATCATAAAAATCTATGATAAATAAAACTAAATTAAATAATGTTAAAAATTAAATTAATTATCCAATTTATGTTCTCTTGTAATTTTATATTAACAATATTAACCATATGGTATAAAAATACAAGAAGACAAGGTAAGAGTAAACTTATTTAACTAAGAGTTAAAGCCAAAAGATAAGGTTAAATTCCTGAACTAAACTTGTCTAAAACCTATTTTTTGAGATTATTTAGACCCATATTCATATTATCCCCTAAATAAATCACTTTTCTTCCATTATAAACCGAAAATCAATATATAATAAATTAATATTTCAAGACTTGCCTAAAGTGTCCTTCACCTCTCCTAAAAAAAGAAACCTCTCCTTCTATTTTATTCACACCTCAAAATACACTTGTCTTGACTGAACCCTACTCAAACCTCCTCTAAAATTCCCTCAATTCATCATATAGGACACCCTTTTTTCATAAAACCATCTTAAGTATTTCTTTTGGTCAAATCAAAAGGAGACACCTGAAGAAGAGGTAATCATTTTATCCCTTTTTTCAAAGATCTTTTATTCTTCTACTTCCTCTTCCTAATTTGTTACTATACTAAAATAAAAACTCCAACATCTAATATATTCTGAGATTTTTTTATGATTATGTTAAAACTTTATTCCTCCTTTTATCCAACCTATTAAAAACAATATCACTATACATGTGTATGTACTGTTTATCGTCTCCACGCTGTGGTGTAAACTATTTTTCATCTATACTTTGTTTAGATGGGTATAATGATGAATATAAATCAAATAAATAATAAATATAATATGATATTATTTCTTTAAAATTAATATTACATCCAATTCAATACCATTTAACCATTAAGTTAATTATATCATCGCTTCTGTGTACGTACGGCTTACCGTCTCCATCATGCGATGAGACTCATCTTCCACATTCACCATCCATGAATGATTATAAAAAATATATATATTATGAATAATTATGAAATATATGATATAATAAGATTACAATAATATATATCTGTGTGTGTTTGTGTACATATATTTCATTCACTTACTTCAATTTAATACAATAAGAAAACGAAAACAGTGTTTATGCATATATACGGCCTACCATCTCCATGAATGGTGTATTACATTTCATATCTCTATAAATTATATATATTTATATTATGAATATATATGATATATAAATAATATTATACATTATTTAAGTATTTAAATCATGATATATGTAATATGATCAAGAATAATAGGTGAAAACACATACGAGAAACAAAGCAATTATTACCTGAAATGTTGCATTATATTTGAATTGTTAATAAATATGTAATTTAAAGTCATAAAAATCATATATGATATCATAAATATTATTTTTATTATATTATAAGTTGAAAATATGTTTTAAAATTTTATATAGGAGTTTCAGACATGTACGGAGAATTTCAAACCTAAGGTAAGGGTTAATTTTGACATCTCATTATTATCCGAGATTTTTTATATATAAGTAATTATTGGGACATATTTATCATTCATGTCCATGTTTCTTAAAATAATCAAATTTAATATTTTTTTAAGGTTTTATGTAAGGTACTCTTTAACTAAAACATCCTTACAAATGTTTTAAATATTTATACTTCCAAACATTTCTCTTAAATGTCCATGTTTTCAAAAAGGTTTTAACGAATTATTTATATGGACATAAATATTTTAAAATCTTAATTCCTTTCAAAAGTTTCAAAGTGGTATGGTAAACTTTGATTCAAAAATTTCCTTTAAATGTATTTTCTTATAAATTATGTGACTTTTAATGTTTACAAAGTAAAGGGATATTTTTATGAAAAAGTATTAATTCTTTTGTTGGATTATTTTCATCTATGTCAACATCCTTTGTTGGATTTTATACTTAATTGTGATTTATTTATGATGAAACAATATTCCATATTGTATTGAAAGTTTTGTGATATTTTTGACTGTGGATATACTGTTTTTATACCATTCATATTTTACAGATAAAGTATTAACATTTTCTATGCTAGTTTTAATACGGATGTTTATGTTATGTTTCATCCTTTTCATATGAGGAATTAATTAGACTTAGTAAGTGACAGGTGGGTCCCACTATATCCCCTCGATACATTGAAAGGTCTCATGATACAAACTAGATATGTACTTTGTTGAGGCCTAGCATAAATATTTTTAGATATGCATTTGGCCGAGGCCATAACCATTTATTTTTAGATGTCTTGTCTAAGGCCTCAATGGTATGTTTCAGATGTCTAGAATTGTGCATTCCCTTTTTATGATATTAGTTATTGGTTTTACTTTGGATTATTCAACTCGTAGAATATCCATGGGAATGTTTAAATGGAATTATTTGATTTATTATTTCTATATTATGCTGAATATAATGTTTTTAAAGCCATGTATTTTAGTTTTGTACCTTTTCTTTAAAAGTTTATTCTTATTTATGATAGCTTTTGCTATATTTTTTATCCTTAATGAACATCTGATCTCACCCCTTTCTTATATATCATTTTTTCAAGGTTTCTAAGAAGTGTTTTATGATTGATATGTAGGGTTAAGCTATGCAGATAATGGTGTTCTCAAAGGATTATCTATACTATGTTTTATGTCAGAAATTGTAATGTAAGGTTGATGAATATAATCTATTTTTCAACACTGAAAAAATGATTGGTCCATTGGGACTTGATTCCTTGTAATCATGCCAATGTATTAAGATAATGCACCGGCATTAGGGTTCCAGGGTCAGGGCATTACATTTGGTATTAAAGGAATTTTAGAAACAACCATGGAAAGTATTTTTAGAAAAACCTTGATCAGGGAACATTACCCTAAGATAGAATTTGAGGATAAGTATAGAAGAACATCTGAGAATTTTGGTAATGTAGAGATTATGTGAGTATTCCTAGAAGATATGTCCATGTCTGGATACTACAAGTGGATGTGGTTCTAGAACAGATGTACCTAGAAGTAAAAACATTGAAAAGGTGTTTCAGGATTGACTCGGGATAGCCTGATACACGACAATGGGTCTTACTACGCACCATCTTTGACACTCCCAAGGGATATATTTAAGATAATTCACATTTTCTTTACAAACTGTTATGAAGGATTTATGAGTAAATATGTCCCCAAAGAAACCATTTTTATAATTAGGAGACTACATACATGTAAATCATCAATTAATGCTAATCTTTTTCCAGGTTTTTAGATTATACATTACAATATGATCTAATCTAGTGTATTTATTCATTTATAAATGGCTCCTAGTAGAGGGAATGATAAATCTAGCAATAATCATGATCCAAATAGTAAGAATGACCATATATTTAATGGTCTTAAGCCAACATTTCTAAGGGAAATAGTTTCCCATGTATTCTCATCATATGAATAAATAGTATCATATATTAATAAGATAATTAAATAATTCTCTGATCTATATGGATTTGATGGAAAGAAAGAGAAGAAGAGGATTGAAGAGAAAAAAATGGATAAATGGAATAAGGGAAAGAAGTATTTTCCCACATGTGATAACTGTAGAAAGAATCAACTTGGAAAATGCTTGAAAGGAATGGGTGTTTTTTATAAGTGTGGAGAAAAATGACACCAAGTTCATGATTTCAAGAGTAATAAAAAGGTTTTCAATTTGAAATGATTCATCTTCAAGGAGTTGGGACACCATGAGAATCAATTTCCTAATAATAAAAGTATTCCCCAAATGATGCTATTGGATAATAATAATGTTATGATACTGCTACAGATGAAGATGAATGATTAGTGTTCTACTGTTTTTATTGGAGAAATATGTAATTTGATCATTATATCAATGATTTACTAGTTATAAGAATTATAGAGTATAAAATTATTATACTATAGTGCTATTTCATTAAGGATTTTAGATTTTATGGTACTAAGTAAAGTGACACAGTTTCAAGTAAACAATTTTGGAAAAATATATGGTTGGGGGAAATATAACCATTAATATGTTTTTTATACTGAGATAATTATTTCAGAATAAGAGATAATTGATTCATATAAAGTAGATTGGATATTATTTACATCCTTGGAACTGATTAATGGTTTGTTTAAAAATAGGTTTATACTATCATTATTAAGAGTTTTCAACATTTTTGGATTTAAGGTGTATATAAAATATTATATGTTTTACATAAAGAATAAGGAATAATGAATTTATTAAATAAAGTTTTATGGTAATTCAGGTTATTACCATGTTTTAAGAGAATACATGATGAAAGTATTCACATGTATGTTATGTGACATTCCTTAAAAAAAATTGACTATGAGTTTGGACAAAATTATTTTGGATAATCCTAAAAGTTGGAATGGATTAATTTAGAAATTGGATACTATTTTTAAAGGTTAAAAAATTTCTTAAGATTGTATTTTTTGGAATGTTATACTTTTAAGAACAGGACAACTTGTAGGTCGGGCGACAACTTGTCGTATCCGGAAAGGCTATGAGACATGGAGCCACAACTGAAGGGAGACAAAGGTGAATCACCAACCACTATCCTACGTGATTTCCTGGTTATTATAACATAATTTTATTTATTTAAATTTATATGTTTATATTTTAAAGCTTATATGATTAAGATAAATAGAATATTTTTTAGTTTTATTATATTTTGAAGAGAAATATGAGTTTGTGGTAAGAAATAGTTGAAGGATGAAACTCTATATTTTAATTAAGTATGCTTCCTTATGTTCTTAGTCTCTTAATTAAATTAATTCTACAACACTATGGAAGGGATCATAAACTCAAAAATGTTTTCCTAGTACTTTCTTTTGCGATGAAACAAATGGTCTCTTAGATCATCATAGATTTATAGCTTTCTGGTTGTTAACTTTACCCTAGTAATGTTCTCTATCACTCTCCATTAGAACATAATGGTTACATTTTATTTCATTTCCATGTTTTCCTATATTTAACCCTATTATGTGTTATTTCTTATAACATTCTTACTTCCCTTTAATTATTTTAAAGTGGAAGTTTTATCGACCATTCATCCAATGTTGGATTGTAATAAAGGGATTATGAATAATAAAACATTAGTTACTGAAACCAAATTAAATAATTGTGAGGAGACAATTTATTGAAGTAGTGGATAATTTAACACCCCAAGCTTCCATGATATGCTTCTTTTTAAATAATTCAATAGCTTACACTACACGCGACTCTGAGTTTGAGAGCACCAAGACCTATCAAACTATATGTTTAAAAAGATTTTATGAATAATATTAACCAAATTTTGATTTTTATATATACTCCATATAATTATAAAATTAATTTTATGTGATTATTAGATATAATATAATAACACATTCAATTTTTCATATAAAAGAAGCACTTTTCAAAAATACAGTTTTACCACCTTTTAATGGAGAGCCCTCTTTAAATCCAATATTTGACACTTTTATATATTATATTTAAAAAAATATACCTCTAATTTATAAATAAGACATAAAAATTTAGTTTGGATGGTTTCTAGGGTTTTTCTGATAACTTTCATATCTTAATGAATAGTGCAAAATACTGCATTTTAATTCAAAACCGTTTTTTCATCAAAATTATTTATATAGTTAGATATATTTTTAATTAGTTTAAAATATTAATTGAATTATGTTTTTATAATTTAATCCAATTTTTATTATTTTAAGTAATTACACATTTAAATTGGACATAAACACAAGTCAATCTTTTGAATGTTTTTACTTCTTAAAAACACACTTTCTGGTTTTGACAATGGGAATAAAAATTAAATCAATTTCTACCAATTATTTGTTTTGAATTTGGAAAAATGGATTACATATTTAAAATAAAAAGGTCCCAATTTTTTAAAAAATTACATTTCATTTTTTGACTTTTTGAATTCTAACTTCAGTAATTTTTTTTATTTACCATGGTTAAAGGGTAAATCAAGTAAATAAGGGTAAACAAATAATATTATAATAATATAAAAATACCCTAACACATGTACTAATCCTATTTTATGATATATGGTGGACCATTAGCATCCTTATATTTATTTTAGGACCCCATAGAGCCACATGGTTGTGAAAATGACATGTTATAATAATTAATTTAAAGTAAAGGAAAATATAACAAAAACATGTATCTTATTACTAAAACATTTTTAATTTGAGTTATATAAGTGATATGTTCAAATATAAATAGTAATTATAAATATAAAAATATTTACTAAATCATGGTATTTTATTTTTAATTTTTAGAGACTATATAATTAAATTTATTTATAGCACAATAATGATGCAGTATTTGCCTTATTAATGAAATAATCAAATAAATGATATTAAAAATATTAAAATAAATGTAAATTTATAGTTCTTTTCCATAAAAATTTTTTATGGATTTCTATTAATTTTTATATTTTATTTAATTTCTTGTTTTTAGAGGAATGAAGTTTTTATTAGTTTAAAAAAATCAATTACTAGATATTGTCAAAATTGAGATAAATGAGTTTTTTTAAATACAATTATATTAAATGATATAAAAATCCTAAAAATCTAATATTGATGAAAATAAATTATATAATGTTAAAAATTTCATTATTTATCTAATTTATGTTCTCTTGGAATTTTATAGTAACTATATTAACTATAGAGTATAAAAATACAAGAAGCCATGGTAAGAGTTCCCTTATTTAACTAAGGGTTAAAACCAAAAGATAGGGTTAAATTCATGACCTAAACTTTTATAAAACCTATTTTTTGAGCACATTTAGACACATACTCATATTATCCTAGAAATAAATAACTTTTTAGTCATTAGAAACCGAAAATAAATTTATAATAATTTAATATTTCATGACTTTTCTAAAGTGTCCATCACCTCTCCTAAAAAAGGGAAACTTCTCCTTCTCCTTGATTCACATCTCCAAATACCTTTAGATCAAAAAACCCTGGACAAACCTCCTAAAAAATCCCTAATTTCATCATATTTTCCACCCTTTGGTCATAAAACCATCTTAAGGAGTCCTTTTGTGAAATTAAAAAGGAGACACCCAAAGAATTGGTAATCATTGTATCCCTTCTTTCAAAGTTCTTTTCTTCTTCTACTTCCTCTTCCTAAGTTCTTACCATAATAAAATAATAACACCAGCATCTAATATATTTTGATATTTTTTTATGATTATGGTACAACCATATTCCTTATTTCACCCATCCTATGAAAAATAATATCACCATACATGCGTATGTACGGATTATCGTCTCCACCCTATGGTGTAAAATATTTTTTGTCTATACTTTTTTTTGATGGGTATACTGATGAAAATAAATGAATTAAATAACAAATATAACATGATATTATTTCTTTAAAATTAATATTTCATCCAATTCCATACCATTTAACCATTATGGAAATGATATTGTCGTTTGTGCATATGTATGGCTTACCGTCTCCATGATGCGATGAAACTCATCTTCTACATTCACCATCCAAGAATGATTATAAAAAATATATATTATGAATAATTATGAAATATATGACATAATAAATATATTGTAATAATATGTGTGTGTGTGTGTGTGTTTTTTTTGTGTGTGTGTGTGTGTATGTATTTATTTACATGTATTTCATAAACTTACTTCCATTCAATACGATAAAAAATAGAAATAGCATTCATGTGTATGTACGGCCTACCGTCTCTAAGAATAGTGTATTTTGTTGAGCAATATATTGTTTTCAAACAATTCAAAATAATGTTTTTTAAAGGGGGAGATTATTTTAAATAATACTCTGTCACTTTATGATGATTTTGATGCTCACAAATACCCTTAATTATTTACTAATTATTTCGTTGAATATTTTTCAGGAATTTATTTTATTTATTTATTTCATATAACGAGATTTCATACTTCATTTATTCCGAGATCAATTTTAGCGCGTTCTGGAATCACTGTAGTGCGAGATCAGTTTTAGCGCGTACTGGAATCACTGTTCATACCCTACGTTGATGAACATAACGTATGGATGAAAAGTTTACTTTTTATGTTAAAAGAAACGTATGGTTAAGGAACCTTACGTTATTTTGAAATGTATGGTTAATGAACCTTACGTTGTTGAAAAGTATGGAAGAAGAACATTACGTTTGGAAGGAACCTTACGTTTTTGTTGTTGGACAAGTATGGAAGAGAAATCGTACGTTAGTTTTCAGTGTTGAGTTTGTTTCTCAAAAGTATGGATCACCAACCTTACTTTTATAATCAACCGTACGTTCTTTGGAGAGTTGAAGCAAGACAAAGTATGGATGATCAACCCTACGTTTGAATGCTGAAGAGAAAATATGTATGTTCAACCTTACGTTTGTGAACCTTACGTTTGTAAACCTTACGTTTGTGAACCCTACGTTTGGAGCCACGTCATCAACCCTACGTTTGGCGTCGGGATATTTTTGACAGACGATATTTCCTTTTGCATTGGTCAAACAGGCGGATTGTTAAGCGGATTTCGAGCCGATTCTTAAGTACGACTTTGACGGAATTAAAGACGATTTTTAACGGATTAATGATTGATTTAAAACGGAGATTTTTATGCCGATTCTTCAGGGGAGTTACAACGGCTCTATTATTTAATATCGCGAATCTAAAGGAGATTTTCATGGATCTATTTATGCGGAAGATTTTCTCAGATTTGAATATATATGTTCTATCTTGGAAACTTCGGATATATATATATACACAGGAAAGTGTATGAAATATATAGATTGATCTTTTAACGAGCAAGAAACAGAGACTGTGTGAAGGCATTCTTTTCTGGTGATCGAGAAGAAGTGTAAAACCTTTATTACCGAAGGAAGATCTTGATAGCAGATTCACGTGTTCTACATCGACTATCTGTTGTGAATCTACTGCTGCTGAAGTTGTGAAGTTTCTTGTAATATCTATTGCAACTGGATCGACTCAGAACTGTTTTGATTACAGATCTTTATTTTCTTAAGACGACGATCTATCTACTATCAATTGCATTCTATTGCAATTGTGAAGAACAACTGGAGAAGTGTTTTCTTTATCGAAACCCTTTTTATTTTTGAGTGATCAGCTTCTCGTTCTAAGCTGTGTGGGTTCGTGTTTGAACCAGGAAGGCTGTGTTTGCCTGAAACTTGTAAAGGTGTCAACTGCCTGTACTCAGTTGTGAACAGGTCTGTGGAAACGAGGACCAGATAGTGAAAATCGCCAAGCTCGTGGATTTGAGCGTTGGTGGAGTGGACTAGGGGCCTTCTGTTCCCCGAACCACTATACATCTGTGTGTTCATGCTTTTACTTTTTTCGCTGCATATTTAATCGTGCTAAAGCATAGTGGACAGAATTTGTCTAAATTGAAGAGATTGTAATAATTTTGAAAAGACACAATTCACCCCCCCTCTTGTGTGTAATCCGTAGATTCAGATCCAAAAATTGGTATCAGAGGAGGAGCTTCTTATTTTTAAAGTCTTATCAAGCTAGAAGTATTTAAAGATTATACATAGTGTATCATGGCTGATACGAGAGAGGGAATGTCAATGGTCAGAGCACCTTACTTTAATGGAGATAATTATGGCTGCTGGAAATCACGTATGATTATTTATCTGAAAAATCTTGGTTACAAAGTTTATTCAAAGATTCTGACTCCCTATGAAATTCCTGAAAATCCCGATACATGGAGTGCTACTATAGAGGCTGAGTATGACATAAATTCAAAAGCTATGAATGCAATCATCTGTGGTCTAGGACCGGATGAATTTAACAGAGTATCTCAATGCCCGACTGCATATGAAATGTGGCAAACAATAGCTGTTGCTTATGAAGGAACAGATAATGTAAGACAGATGAGATATGCAACTGCTAAATTAAAATTCGATACTTTCAGAATGATTGAAGGAGAGAGAATCACTCAGATGAATGGAAGATTGATAGAAATTGTCAATAATATAACAGCTCTAGGAGAACCAATCAAGCAGGCTGATCAAGCGTTAAAGGTACTGAGAGTACTTCCTACTCGATGGAATGGAATCTCTGCAGCAATCAGACAATCAACTTCTGTTAAAGATCTAACTATGAGAGAGCTGATTGGTACCTTGATGATGTACGAGGCTGAAATGCAAGATGAGGTAAATGAGCATAAATTCTACATAAAAAGGGAAAATACTGCTTTGAAAGTGACTTCTCAACAAAAGGATAGAAAGATGAAGAACAAAGAAGTAAGTGCTAAATCAGAAAGCTCTGATTCTTCAAATTCGGATAAAGAACTGGCTCAGCTAGCCATAAAATTCAGAAAGTTCTACAGTAAGAAGAAAGACTTCAAGAAATCCTTCAAGAAGGATAGCAAGGAAGTGAGATGTTATGAATGCAAAAAGATGGGACATATCAGACCGGATTGCCCAAAATTGAAAGATGCAAAGAAGAATAAATTCTTCAAAAGAGATGATTATGAGCAGAAAGACAAGAAAGCTATGAAAGCTACTTGGAGTGTTTCTGAAGACTCAAGTAATTCTTCTGAATCAAGCTCAGAGAAGGAGGAAGCCAATTTAAAAGCAAATATGTGTTTCATGGCTGAAACTGATGAGGTACACTCATACTACTCCTCTGACTCAAATAATGAATCAAACTCTGAAACAGGTTTCTCAAATAAAAAACTTGCAGCTTACTGCAATATGCTTGAAGAAAGGTATGACTCATTATTTAAAAAATATAAATCTATAAAGAACTTGCATAAAGCTATTTCAGATGAGAGAAATACTTTTCTAAAACAACATAAGGAATTAATTGACAAATACAACTCTGCTGACTCAAATAAAATTAATTTTGAATCAAAAATAAAAACTCTACAGGATGAAGTAGAATCTTATAAAAAGGCTGCATTAGTTTTTACAAAAGGAGAAAACGCCTTAAATGAGATACTTGGAAAAACTGTAATTAAAAAGGAAAGGTTTGGAATTGGAAGTAAAGGAGAAAAACCTAAGTTATACAAAAATTATTTTGTTCCTAGTACTAAACAGGTTATTTGTAACTTCTGTGGAACAAAAGGTCATATAGCTAAAAACTGTTTTCTAAGACAACCTCAAATATGTGGAATTAAGAAAGCTTATATTTCCAGTGATCTATATGATTCAATCAATTTTAAGAAAACAAAGCAAATCTGGATACCCAGATCACTGCTTTCTAACACTCCTAGACCCAACAAAATATGGGTACCAAAGCAATTTGTTTGAATGTCTTTGAAGGTAACAGGTCATCAAAGAAAGAAAGAAATATGGTATATGGACAGTGGCTGCTCAAGACACATGAGTGGAACTTCAGCTAATTTCTCTTCTCTTACTCGAAAGGAAGGAGGACTTGTCACCTTTGGTGACAATGCCAAAGGAAAGATTATTGGTATTGGAACAGCTGGAGATCTAGAGACAGTCTCAATCAACAAAGTACTTTATGTACAAGGGTTAAAACACAATATGGTAAGTATCTCTCAACTCTGTGATGATGGATACACTGTTGATTTTACTAACAATAGTTGTACTGTTTCTAAAGATAAACTGTTTAAGTTTAGAGCACCCAGAACTGATAATGTTTATACTTTAGATTTGTATTCCTTGTGTAAACAACAAGTAAACTGCTTAACTGCTAATATAAGTGAATCCTGGATCTGGCATAGAAGACTTGGTCATTGCAATATATATGCTTTACATAAATTATCTAAGAAACATCTAGTTTCTGATTTGCCTAGTCTCAAATTTGAAAATGACAGATTCTGTGATGCATGTCAGCTTGGCAAGCAACACAAATCATCATTCAAATCTGTTAATAAAGTTGCTACAACTAAACCTCTAGAACTTATCCATATGGATTTGTTTGGACCTTCAAGAGTAGCAAGTTTAGCTGGTAAATTATATGTTTATGTATTAGTTGATGATTATTCTAGATTTACTTGGATTTTCTTTTTGAAATTTAAAAGTGAAGCTTTTAGTTTATTTAAAGGTTTTTGTAAATCTATTCAAAATGAAAAAGGTTTTAATATAATCTCATTGAGAAGTGATCATGGTGGAGAATTTGAGAACCAGGAATTTAATTCCTTTTGCTCAAACATGGGTATTAAACACACCTTCTCTGCTCCAAGAACACCTCAACAGAATGGGATTGTAGAAAGAAGAAATAGAACTATTCAAGAAATGGCTAGAACTATGTTAAATGAATATAGCCTACCTATATATTTCTGGGCAGAAGCTGTTAATACAGCTTGTTATATAATGAATAGAATTTTAATAAGACCTATTTTGAAAAAGACACCCTATGAACTATGGAATAACAGAAAACCTAAAGTAAATTACTTTAAAGTTTTTGGATGCAAGGTTTACATCTTGAATACCAAAGATAATCTTGGTAAATTTGATCCAAAATCTGATAAAGGTATTTTCTTAGGATATTCTGCAACCTCCAAAGCTTATAGAGTCTATAATAAAATGTCAAGGATTGTTGAAGAATCAGTTTATGTGAAATTTGATGAATCTGATCCTTTTGAGAAAAGGATAGAACAAATAGATGAACCTGATTCTAATGAAAACATGAGACTTGAGAATTTAAAGAATGGTTTTGAAAATGATATAAAAGAAATTCAGTCCAGTTAAGAAGAACATGACACTGAAGAACCCTTGAATATACTGCCTAGACAGTCTAGAACCTTAAAGAATCACCCTTTAGAATCTGTGATAGGTGACTTAGAGACTGGTATTCAAACTAGAAGAAACCTTGGAAACATAGTTGAATTATCTGCTTTCCTATCCCAACAAGAACCTAAGACCATAGAAGAAGCCTTAGATGATGAGAGCTGGGTAATAGCAATGCAGGATGAATTGAACCAGTTCAATAGAAATAAGGTTTGGGAATTAGTTGAAAGACCACATGATTATCCAGTAATAGGAACTAAATGGGTCTTTAGGAATAAACAGGATGATCAAGGGATAATAACTAGAAATAAAGCAAGATTAGTAGCTAAAGGATATAATCAAGAAGAAGGAATAGATTATGATGAGACCTTTGCACCTGTAGCCAGGTTAGAAGCCATTAGAATCCTTTTAGCCTATGCATCTTATATGAATTTTAAATTATTTCAGATGGATGTTAAATCTGCCTTTTTAAATGGTTATTTAATGGAGGAAGTTTATGTTGAGCAACCTCCTGGTTTTGAAAATTATCAAAAACCAGATTCTGTTTTCAAACTTACTAAAGCTCTTTATGGCCTTAAACAAGAACCTAGAGCTTGGTATTAGACTAAGTTCTTTTCTTTTGAAAAATGATTTTACTGTTGGACTGGCAGATCCAACACTCTTTAAGAAAACTGTGAAAAATAATGTTTTGTTGGTACAAATTTATGTTGATGATGTAATTTTTGGATCAACCAATAAAATTCTTTGTCATGAATTTTCAGAATTAATGCAAAAAGAATTTGAAATGAGTATGATGGGAGAATTAAATTTCTTTTTGGGTCTTCAAATATTTCAAAAAGATTTTGGAAATGTTTTAAATCAATGCAAATACATTACTGATTTACTTAAGAAATTTGGACTCGAAAACAGCAAGCCATTTACAACTCCTATGTGTACTAATATAAAACTTGATTTGGATGAAACTGGAAAATCAGTGGACAACAAGTTATATAGAGGTATGATTGGTAGTTTGTTATATCTTACTGCTAGTAGACCAGATATAATGTATTCAGTATGTCTTTGTGCTCGATTTCAATCAAATCCCAAAGAATCCCATTTAACTGCTGTTAAAAGAATTTTTAGATATTTAAAAGGTACTATTTATCAATCTCTGCTTTATCCAAAAACCTCTGATTTTAATTTAATTTCATATTCAGATGCTGACTTTGGAAGCTGTAGATTAGATAGGAAGAGTACTTCAGGAACATGTCACTTTTTAGGGAAGTCTTTAGTATCATGGTCTAGTAAGAAACAACACTCAGTTGCCCTGTCAACAGCCGAGGCAGAATATGTGTCTGCAGGTAGTTGCTGTGCACAGGTGTTGTGGATGAAAAACACTCTTATGGACTTTGGATTAAATTTCAATAATACACCTATTTTATGTGATAATACTAGTGCAATTAATATTTCAAAAAATCCTATTAGTCATTCTAGAACTAAGCACATTGATATAAGACATCACTTTTTAAGAGATCATGTGTTTAAAAAGGATATATTTTTAGAATTTGTAAATACATAAAATCAATTAGCAGATATTTTTACTAAACCACTTCCCACGGCAAGGTTTGAATTTATTAAGGGGGAGTTAGGTTTATTTAATTTTAAATAGTTTTTTTTTTAAATCTTATTCTGTTTTCGAATTCTGCTTAATTTCTGTTTTTCGCTATAAGTAATTTTATTTTGTTTTAAATAAAAGTAATGATTAGTGATTACATGGGAATCAAGGCTGTCAGAACCGTTTCACCTTCTAAACTGCTTCACCTTTTTCGGAAACCCTTTCGAAAACCTAAAACCGCACATCTGCTCCAAAACCCTTTTCTGAATCTTCAAACCCTAAACTTACGAACCTTCAGAAATCGTTGTTGGAATGGAAAAGACTAAGCGTCCAGATGAAGCCGAGAGCAGTGCTGTAAAGAAACCTAAGGTAGTAGGTCGGAAAATACTGCAAGGTAAAGTCATAGATTTAGAGTGGCTGTTTGAAACTAATTTACTGTTGAAGCAAGCGTTGTCATTTCAAAGCCTTGAGCAAGCATTTAATAGTGCAAATTCTGAGTTTCTATATGAGGCAGAAATGAGACATTTCTTTAGAACTGTTCAGTTTAGCCTTGGAGATACGGAGGATAGTTTATTGTCTCAAATAGAGGATAAGGACTTTTCAATATCATCTGTAGAGATAAGTCAAATTCTTAACTTCCCTCATGAAGGAGTTTTTCATTTCGATTTACGGAATATTGGAGATTTTGTACATAAGTCTGAAGACATTATGTCTTTTCTGTTTGGAACCAGAGTAATAAAGAAGATGTTTATTAAGGATTTGGAGCCCGATCAGAAAATTTTGGTAAAATTTGTTCAGACTGGTTTAGCACCAAGAATGGCTGAGATGGAGAAAATCCTATACCCGGACATGTACATAATGTATCTTCTGATGTGTGATATTAAGTTTAATTTTCCTCGGTTTATGATAAGATATCTGAGTTACTGCTGTCAGAGTGAAGCAAGAATGACCTTTTTCCCTTATGGAAGGTTCATTTCTTTGTTTTTGTTTAAAAGAGGAATGATCAGATTGGTAGCTGCTGGGGTGAAATGTCACCAAAATAATGTTTTTAATGCTGGAACTTTGAGGAAAGTAGGATACTTCTGGAGCACAATTAAAGGAAAACTCTTACCTGTTGGAGCTGAGGAAAACTCGGAGAGTGCTCAGGCTCAACCGGCTAAGTCCAAGGAGGGACAAGCAGAATCAAGAGTTAGTACAGTGGCAAGGAGAATTCGTTTTGAGATGGAGGAAGTTGAGGAAGAGAGAAGTCACGAAGGACTTCAATCTAGAAGGAAGAGGTCAATTGATGAAGAAGTTATCTCTCCTGCCTTGAAATCCTCTGAACCGGTAATTTCTTATTCATTTGTGAGAGAAGCTGTTGTGGAGCAGACTGCACCGATAGAGGAACCAGCAGCTCAAACAGAAACTCAAGAAGAACCTCAATCTGCTGTTGTGGCTGTTGAAAAAGTAATTCAACAAGAACAACTTATGGAGGCAGTGCCTGGTGAAGAAGTGGTCGGACCTCAATATTTACATGAAAATATTGTTCTTGACCAATCAGTAGAAGTCAGAGAGACTACTGTTCGTGATGAACATACTTCTGAAGCTCATACAGAGGTACTTCAGGAAGATTTTTCAGTAGAAGAGTTACAGGCTTCAAAAGATAGTTCAGTGGATCAACCTTGTCAGGACAAGGACAAAGAACAGTCGGATGCAGATTCCTTACCACTTGCCCTGCTTCATCAACCTAATTCTAGACATGAGAATCGAGCACAGGGTGCCCCTGATTCGAGAAAAGAAGAAGTTGTTGAGTTGTACAAGCGTATCTCTCAGTTAGAATCTGAGAATGTTAGTCTCAGAAATTCTCTGAACTTAGAGCAGTTGAAGTTTCAGAAGCTGAAAGAATGTACTTTTTCAAGACAGGAAGTAGATTTGTTTAAGACTGATATGCTGCATGCTGTTGATCAGTTAAAATCAGAGATGGTAAAGAAAGATGATTTGTCTGAGTTGAAGATTTACATGGAGAATAAATTTGAGTGACATATTACACGATATTCAGTGTAATAGTGCCCCTTTGTCAGTTTTTCTAGATAATCAGAGATTTTTAGTGGATCAGTTGACATCTGGAGAGCAACCGATTAGGATTCTTTTGAATCAGTTATCAGAAAAACTGGCTCTTTTTGTTGAAAAAGAAGAAAGAATGCATGAGTTTTTCAGAGTTAATTTGATTAAAGATATTCATATGACTCAAGAGAACAGAGATCTTATCATCAAGTTAGGAGATGGGATGATGAAGAGGCTCAGAGAACAGTTTACAGAGATAAAGACCGCGATTCAAAGGAAATAGACACCTTTTTCCCTGTCTTATCTATGAACCTTGATTCCTCTGTATATCACAATCGTTTATATATAACAGCTTGTAAATGAAAATTCTTTTCTTACTTTTTTTTTATTCTTTTTTATATCACAAAAAGGGGGAGAATTTGGATAAACACAACATTTAAATTCATTTGTTTCCTATGAAGAAATTTGGATATATGGGAGAATTTGGATATATACGATATTTATCTTTTATCTATTTTTAGCTGAAAATTTATTTTTATGGGGGAGAAATTTTATTATAGTTAAATATTGTTTTAATCCTTTCAAAATTATAAAATTTTATAAAACTAATTTTTCAATAAATATTGCAATTAAATTAGTTCTATTATTTTTATGCGTTTTGTGATCATCAAAAAGGGGGAGATTGTTGAGCAATATATTGTTTTCAAACAATTCAAAATAATGTTTTTTAAAGGGGGAGATTATTTTAAATAATACTCTGTCTCTTTATGATGATTTTGATGCTCACAAATACCCTTAATTATTTACTAATTATTTCGTTGAGTATTTTGCAGGAATTTATTTTATTTATTTATATCATATAACGAGATTTCATACTTCATTTATTCCGAGATCAATTTTAGCGCGTTCTGGAATCACTGTAGTGCGAGATCAGTTTTAGCGCGTACTGGAATCACTGTTCATACCCTACGTTGATGAACGTAACGTATGGATGAAAAGTTTGCTTTTTATTTTAAAAGAAACGTATGGTTAAGGAACCTTACATTATTTTGAAACGTATGGTTAATGAACCTTACGTTGTTGAAAAGTATGGAAGAAGAACATTACGTTTGGAAGGAACCTTACGTTTTTGTTGTTGGACAAGTATGGAAGAGAAATCGTACGTTAGTTTTCAGTGTTGAGTTTGTTTCTCAAAAGTATGGATCATCAACCTTACTTTTATAATCAACCATACGTTCTTTGGAGAGTTGAAGCAAGACAAAGTATGGATGATCAACCCTACGTTTGAATGCTGAAGAGAAAATATGTATGTTCAACCTTACGTTTGTGAACCTTACGTTTGTAAACCTTACGTTTGTGAACCCTACGTTTGGAGCCACGTCATCAACCCTACGTTTGGCGTCGGGATATTTTTGACAGACGATATTTCCTTTTGCATTGGTCAAACAGGCGGATTGTTAAGCGGATTTCGAGCCGATTCTTAAGAACGACTTTGACGGAATTAAAGACGATTTTTAACGGATTAATTATTGATTTAAAACGGATCTTTTTATGCCGATTCTTCAGGGGAGTTACAACGGCTCTGTTATTTAATATCGCGAATCTAAAGGAGATTTTCATGGATCTATTTATGCGGAAGATTTTCTCAGATTTGAATATATATGTTCTATCTTGGAAACTTCGGATATATATATATACACAGGAAAGTGTATGAAATATATATATTGATCTTTTAACGAGCATGAAACAGAGACTGTGTGAAGGCATTCTTTTCTGGTGATCGAGAAGAAGTGTAAAACCTTTATTACCGAAGGAAGATCTTGATAGCAGATTCACGTGTTCTACATCGACTATATGTTGTGAATCTATTGCTGCTGAAGTTGTGAAGTTTCTTGTAATATCTATTGCAACTGGATCGACTCAGAACTGTTTTGATTACAGATCTTTATTTTCTGAAGACGACGATCTATCTACTGTCAATTTCATTCTGTTGCAATTGTGAAGAACAACTGGAGAAGTGTTTTCTTTATCGAAACCCTTTTTATTTTTGAGTGATCAGCTTCTCGTTCTAAGCTGTGTGGGTTCGTGTTTGAACCAGGAAGGCTGTGTTTGCCTGAAACTTGTAAAGGTGTCAACTGCCTGTACTCAGTTGTGAACAGGTCTGTGGAAACGAGGACCAGATAGTGAAAATCGCCAAGCTCGTGGATTTGAGCGTTGGTGGAGTGGACTAGGGGCCTTCTGTTCCCCGAACCACTATACATCCGTGTGTTCATGCTTTTACTTTTTCCGCTGCATATTTAATCGTGCTAAAGCATAGTGGACAGAATTTGTCTAAATTGAAGAGATTGTAATAATTTTGAAAAGACGCAATTCACCCCCCCTCTTGTGTGTAATCCGTAGATTCAGATCCAACATATTCAATTTCATATATCTATCTATTATATATATTTATATTATGAATATATATGATATATGAATCATATTATACATTCATTATGTAATTAAATCATGATCTAAGTAATATGATCAAGAATAACAAGTCAAAAATGTACGAGAAACAAAGTGATTATTACCCAAAATGTGGCAGTAACTTGGAATTTCTAATAAAAGGGTAATATAAACTCATAAAATAATCATATAAGATATCATAAATATTATTTTTATTCTGATATAAGTTTATAATATGATTAGAAATTTTATACATAAGTTTCGGACAAGTACGGAGAATATCGTACCAAAGGTAAGGGTTAATTTTGAAATATCATTATTATCAGATATTGTTTATGTATAAGTGTTTATCGGGAAATATTTATCATTAATTTACATGTTTCATGAAAAATTTTAAAAAAGATTAAGGTTTTATATAAGGTACTCTTTAACTAATGTTTTAAATATTTTTACTTCTAAACCTTTCTATTTAATGTCCATGATTTCAAAAAGGTTTTAAAGATTTGTTTATATGAACATAAATGTTTTAAAATGTTAATTACTTTATAAAGTTTTAAATTGTTATGGGACACTTTGATTAAAAAATTTCTTCTAAATTTATTCTTTTATAAATTTTTCTAATTTTAATGTTTTCAAAGTAAAGGGATATTTCTTTGAAAATGTTTAATGATTTTGTTAGATTATTTTCAACTATTTAAACATACTTTGTTGGATTTTATGATTAATTGAGATTGATTTATTATGATACTATCTTCTATATTTTATTTAAGGTTTTGTGATATGTTTGAATATGTATGTTCTTTTTTTATACCATTCATGTTTTATTGATAAAGTATTGACATTTCTTATGCTAGTTTTAATATGACTGTTTATGTTATGTTTCAAAATTTTCATATGAGGAATACATTGGACTTAGTAAGTGACGGGAGGGAATCTCTATAGACCTTTGATACATTGGTAGGTCTCATGAGACAAACTAGATATGGTCTTCTCTGAGTCCTCGCACATTCATTTTCATATATTGATTTGAATTAGGCTATAACTTTTTACATTTAGATGTATTGGCCTGGGCCTCAATGGTATATTTTAGATGTCTGGAATTATGAATTCCCGTGTTATGAGATTAGTTATTGATTTTACATGTGATTATTAAACTATTATAATATCTAGGTGAATGTTTAAATGGAATTATTTAGTTTACTCTTGCCACATTATGCTGAAGATAATGTTTTAAAAGGCTTGTGTTTTAGTTTTTTACCTTGAATTAAACGTTTATAATTATTTGTGATAACTTCCACTATATTTTTTATCCTTACTGAGAATTTGAGATCACCCCTTTCTTATGTTTCATTTTTTCAAGATGATAAGAATTGTTTTATATTTTGTGTTTTATGTTATAAAATTTAATGTAAGGTTGATGAATGTAATTTATTTTCCAAGACTACTAAATTGATCAGAACTTTAGGACCTGATTCCTTGTAATCATGCCAATGTATTAAAATAATGCACTATCTATGGGATTCTGGGTATAGTGTGTTACATAAAATAAATGAGGATATTCATTTCCTATAAATTATTCAATCATAGATTCCACATGGAAGTATATGGGATCGATTACTTTAGTGTTATTCAACTCTAATTGATAAGGGATCACCTTTATGTAGTATATTCTCTATGGGTATGACTTTATATAGGGATTCCATTAATGGGGATGAGCCTTATATAAGTTATTTCTAACCTTTTTATAGTTAAGAAGCATGATATTTACATGTACATAACCATTTGAGTATTAATGTGGCTATTATGCATCTCTCTAATCCATGGTTGTACCCTTAGTAACCTTCATATTATTAGCTCAATCTTTATTTAGTGTTTGATTACCTTGATGTAGCACCTTGGAAGAGGTTCTAACATTTCATAGCCCTATATAATGTTCACTTACATGATTAGTGGTGTAATTTTATGAACCTTGATAAATTTATTGGGTATATGGGATTATACCATTAAGTAATGGTGGGTTTGGGAAAAAGATATATGATGTTGATTTGGAAGTTATATGATTGGTAGGTTGAAGTCATACACTTTTTCAGGAAAATTTTTACAATCCAGTCATCACTATTTTCAAATGATTATGTTTTGGAAAAATTCATATGATAGGAAGTCATATGATCCTTACATTTTCATTTTTATACCTTCAATGGTATAAATGAAAACATTCAATGTAGGATTTGTTCATATTGAATATATATGTGAATTAAAACCACTAAACATGGAATTAAAAACATTTAACCAATTAAATTCCAATTCTCTAAATTAATGTATGACTTTGTAATTAAATCCAAACATGAATAAAAAAAATAAAAATCATGATCAAATCCATTAAAAATCTAGTTAAAGATTTTCAAAATTAAAAACATGACTTAATTACTAAGAAGTTATCTATATTTGAGGGATAATTTATAATGGAAAAAATTGAAAAATTGAAAATATTAGATCTTATCACTTACCAAAATTTAAAATATTCCACTTATGTGCAATAAAATTAATTAAACCAATTAAAATTATTTGCTTGACCTAGATTGGAATATACACACTAGTAAAGAGGAGAGAAAAGAACTATCAATTATTCAAAATTTCATGTCTCCTATATGAATCAATCCTACTATCCCACTTTCATTAAATCAAAATTCCTAGTTCCAAGAGTGAAACAAATATATTTTAATGTAATTAAAACTTTAATAGGGGGTACTTTTATTTATCACTTTATCTTAAGTTCCTTAAACCAAGGATCCTATTTTTATACCATTGATACAACACAAATTATATTTGTATATGTTAATTACCCATTTTTCATTTAGGTTAAATATTCCCATCACTATAATCAATTAATTTTAAACAAATTGGAACCTATTTGATTTTTTATTAGCAATTTTTTGGGAAAAATATTATTTAATTTATAGAGTAAATTTATTACTCACATACCCAGTGCATAATAATCTCATAAATTATTTTTGGGGCCTCAATTATTTATTTAACTCAATATTTAAAGGACTTACATAAGTATATTTTGTGTTGGAACCATGAGGTTTTATTTTTCACAAAGGTCAAGTTACCTAGGTTTATATAAAAAGCCTTATTTCCTATTGTTATAATTATAATTCCTTTAATCCTTTTCAATAACATGGTTTTCCTAGTCCTAAAATAAAATTTTCCAAAAAATAGTGTACATATTCACTCAGTATTCATGCAAATAAAAAAATTGAAAAATTAATGAAACACTAAAAATAATAATATATTCATCAAATAATGAGGATATCAATTGAATCTATGGTTTCATATCCTAGAAACAAACTAATAAGATCTAAAACATTAAATAAAACCCAGATAACATTTTGTTTTTACTATTATAAAAATATATATCTTAAAAAACTTCAAAAATAATTTAAAACATGTTTTAATCCCTTCCTTTTAAAACTTATTTAGTACTTCTTAATTAATCTCATAAAAATAAATGAAAAAAATTATAATTTATTCAAATTGTTGTTAAAATATAAGAACAACGTAGTTATTTTTAAATATTTTGAATTAAGTTATCCACTGGTTTATCTATACATAACTTGATATAATCTTATAGGTGTTTTCTATCTTGGTAAACTAACTGAAAAATAAAATTAAACATGATAATTTTATTAAAAATTATGAAAATACAAAAAAAGGAATGTTTCTTGGGTTATCCCTCTCAATAAGGGTGGTATTTATGTTTTCTATAGCTATAGAGTCCTATAGTTGACTCTAATATTCTAGATAATATGGTTGTGTGGTGAAAATAACTATACCCTCTTTCTTCCATATTTGTTTATCTATACTTATAATTGAAGGTTCCCTTTTATAGAGAACTTTATTTCTACCCAGTAATGATTATTTTATATCTCATAATATGGGGGTGGAAGGATGATTTATGGTTCCTCCCCAGTTTCAACTCTTATGGATTCATCTCTCGATTTTTACTTCAATGACATTATTTCGCCATATTAAAACAAGGTAGAGTTAGTAAAAAATAAAATTGAGTAATGTTAAAAATAATTGAGTTTAAATTAAAATTATACCTCTCATATATAATAGCTTGAAATTTTATTTAATAATGAGAGGAAAGTAGGAATTCATCCTCTATTTTCCCTACCTCTAAATATTCTTATTGTTATAATTTATGGATCTAATCATAGGGAATCTTTAAAAGTTATTATTTTTCTACCATATCCAAATTAGTTTCTTCCTCATATTTTTGCTACAATATGATTTCAAGGTCTTTATATGCCTCCTCCTACATCATATATACCAATATTATTTAATCTTCACCATAATCTTATTACTAAAACTACAATAAATTATAAAAAAATATTCATTTAGATTTTATTCATATATTTCCACCTTTGGGTAGCACACTATGTACATAAAAATAACTCATAAGAGTGTATTTTCATCTAGTTTAACTTGACAGGATTGTTCAGTTTATAGTTTTATATTTGTACCAACTCCCACATCAACTCAATATATAATAATAGTCATTATTAAATGTTCTCTTACACACCATATTTATATTTTTTATGGTATATAAATAGTGTTACTATATTTAGAATCTAATTACTAGGGAGATCGAGTTATAGAGAATATTTTATAAAATGTGATTGTAATGAGATAATTGTTTTATTGACTCTACTATATACTCTATTTTAGAACTCGTGTTTCTAATGAAACACTATTGAAAAGTCATTTAAATTGATTGGAGGCTAGGGTTCCTCAATTTTTTCCTCAAAATAGAATCCCTCTTTTGTGATTTCATCATCTTCTAATCTCATGATGGTTTGGGCTAAATCTATAATTTAAATATAAGGGATGTCAGATCTTAATGAAGTGTGAAAAAAAATGTGAGTAAAGTGGTTTTAGCTTAGTGGTATCCCCCTCTTTAATTTTATCATGTAACTCGTTATCTAAGTGAAATTCCTCTTTTAATTCTTCTAGTACGTATGGGGGAAATAGTAGACATTCTTGGTCCTCTTCAAAATCTATCCCTACAATTCCTATTTTATCTTTTTTGTCTAAGGCCAAAAAGTATCCTTCATATTTTTAATTAATAACATAAGGTAGATTTGTTGGAAGTCAGGTTTCAATAAAATTAAAAAAACTAAAATTTCAATTTAAAATAGTATCCCTTAATAATATCAACTATTGAGTATTATTTAATGTTAAATCCCACTAGAAAAATGTTTTCAAGAGTAAATAGTGGTGTGGTTTCTTCTTCCATCTCTTCCTCCACCTTTCTTATTATGATGGCGAGATATTCTAATTATGGTTGATTATCTTTATCAAATGTAGGGTATTATATTTCCTCCTCCTCTTATCCTTATATTCAAAAGGTGTTTGAAATTAGGATGTGACTTTAATGATAATATTTTCAGTTCATTCATACTGATTATTTTATACTCATTTATGTTCTTCACTAGGGGGCAGTATTATTGATCAAGTTGTATGTTGTTAAAAAAGTATTTTATCATGTATTTAATATAATATTATTCTTCTAAATTAGAATCATAATAGTAATACAGTATTATATTAATGGTATAAGCTTCTTCCTCAACCTAATAATGTAAATATAACAAAAAAAGTAAAAGAAAAACAAGGAGAAATGTAATAAACAAGATATAAAAATAATAAAATATGGAACTAATCCTCCCTGTCAATGATTCAATTGATGTGTAGTCTATTATAGTCCATGAAAAAATAATGAAATTTTTAGATTCCCTAAATACTACTATGGAAGCTAACTAGGGGTCTTTCTCCAAAGTAAGTGAAAACTCATTCATGTTTCTTTCACTTAAACTAATCTAGTACTGGTTACATTTAAAATAATAAATAAAGGATGATTGAAATATTTGAAACAATAAATGAATGGTAAGGATAAATAGAAAATGAAAATTCTAAAAAATTATTTGTTAATCCTTATATAATTCTCCCATCCACTCTATTATAACTTCTCATAAATATATTCACCCCATTTTCATATCTCAATAAGTAATTCAAGACCTCGATCCAATTAATCACTCTCTAGTGTGTTTGGATAATATTTGTAGAAATAATCATTAAAACACTTTTCTCACCTACCCAAAGTGATTATGGATACTCAATTTATACTTACTTGATCATCACTCCCCTATATCATATAAGAAATAAATAAATAACTAGGCTAGATAATGTACAAACTAACCTAAGAGAAGAGGCCGAGATAAAATACATAGTAATAGTCATTATCATTTATTTTTATTTTAAAATTATCAAATAACATGAAATATACCATAAGATAATTAAAAATTATAATTAAATGAAAATTAATATTTGGAATGGGTTTTCTCCTTTTCTAGGCCAAATGATTTACATTTCCTTCACTAGAGCTAAAAATGAATGCATAAAACTAGTATGAGATGCTCTATTTTGGGTTTAGAGTGATATGAATTATATACTAATATTTATATTTATCATAAATGTTTCACAATATATTATGTAATCACATATTATTTCCACATGTAGGATCTAATTCAGTCTATGCCACTAGTTTCTATGATTTTTTAACACGATCATTTTTTTCTCTCAATTCTTTGGTAGCTCGCATAATACATGGTTTCCTCCAAGAATGTATTTTCACCACGTAGAAATATCGAATAATTATTTTTTGTATTTTTTCATTTATAATGAATGATGATCTTAATTTCATACAAAGGTTTCATACATGGTTCCACTTTAAAGTACATGGGATCAGCGTCTCTTGTGTTATTCAACTCGATTTCATAAGGGATTCCCTTTATTCAACATATTCTCTTTGGGGATGGAATTTATATATACATTATATCCATAGGTATGAACATTATAAAATTTCATTATAACATTTACATAGCTAAAGGAGAACAATATTTACTCTTATATAACCTTTTTAGTTTTCATGTGACTTTTACATAGATCTTAGAGCCAAGGGAGTACCCTTATGTAACCCTCGGAGTCTCAAATTTTCGTTTATGTGGTAGTTAATTACCCTGACAAAAAACCTTAGAGGAGGTTTTACCTTTATATAGACTTGTATAATTTACCCTTACATGAGTGGAATTGTAATGTGGTGACCCTTACATAGCTCCTTGGGCTGAGGGGATTCTACCTTTATGCCACGGTGGGTTTTTTCCAAAGTTGTATGATGCTGATTTAGAAATCTTATTCTTTTCCAGACAAATTATTATGATAATAACTTTACTATTTTAATATTTTTTTATAATTTACAAATCTATATGATGGGAAGTCATAAAATATTTCTTTCTTCATTTTTAGACCTACAATACTGAGAATACAGAATTTCAATGCGGTCTTTATTCAGATTGATAACAAAATTGAATTCAAATAATGAAACATGAAATTAATGTTCCTAAAAAAATTAAATACCCATTATCCAAATCAATGTATGGATTTTCAATTAAATCCAAAAATTTATTAAAAACTAAAATCATAAATAAATCCATTGTAAAATTTAGTTCTAGATTTAAAAACTAACAAAATTTAATTAATTACCCATGATTATATATATTAAGGGGTAATTTATAATGAAAAGTAATCAGAAATTTGAAAATATTTAATCTCATCACTTGGGTGGGTCATCTTTTTAAATGATCATCTGGGATGCTATCATTGCCTGATAGTATATCAATAGGCGACCCTTTGAGAAATCTTTTCATGTGGTGTGAGTATTGTGTGACCACTATTCATTTTTACCAAAACATTGTCATTAATATGTGCAATACGAGTCTTCATTTTCATATATCACTTTAGCAGAGATTGTCCCATAAATATCTTCACCTATAAACCATGGATGTACATTAAATAAATTTCATTTCTTACACTTTGGAGCTTTATTATTCCACACTACATGCATTGTAAATGACCATTTCCAGGATCCCTTAAATTCCATGTGAGTCCACGTTATATATGAAATTCACTAGGCTAAAATGGTAGCTACTACACCCATAAAAAGAGAGGGAATCATTATAAGGGATCCTAAAAAGATAAACCACCATCTAAAATACATAAATAAATAGTGTTATAATGTAGTGAATGTGTAGGTGATCTTGAAGTATTAGATGTGAATGAATGAAAATGCTAAGAGGATTGTCATGAGGAGATTACCTAAGTCTTAAAAGAGATGTTTAATTGGATAAGAGAAAGGTATGTGACATAGCTATATTTTTGTTTCTATGTGTGAAGGAATGAATATGGAGCTATAAAAAATGTGAAATAAAATGCCCACAGTTTCACAAGCATTCAATTTTCAGAAGCAACTTGTCAGTTGGATATTGTCTATGTCATGGTGAATGATATTTTGTCATTTTAAAATCGAACAATGAAGGATGAAAACAAAAGTAGTGTTTAGACTAATTTTTGGTCATGTTATATCTAAAAAATTCCCAATTAAAATATTTTAACCTCAATACATCATTGAGATATTATTTTTGTCGAGATATAAGTGATTTTACATGAGGATTATGAGACCTACCTCTAAGGATTTTGTGGTTGAATTAAATTGATAAAGATTTAGATATAAAATTGATAGATTAAAAAGGAGTTATAGAAGATAAAAATAGAGATATAATGATATGGGGGCCTATAAATAGAGTCATCAACTATCATCTTAAATGGAATGAATTCTAGGATATCTTTAGCTTCTATCCATATGGAGGTTGTTGTTGATTTTTATTAGTGTTTTTTCTTTTAATATTCTTTTTACCTATAATGGTTCACATGAAATGGTAGTTTATTTATTCATAATTTATTATGACAAAAGGAAATTTATTTATTTGAAGTGTGTATATTTTAAAGGATAATTATTTTGGGTTTGGGCATTCATACATTTTATAAATCTATTCTTTAGTTAAATGAGTATTCCTATTATCATAGATTGGAAGAGATAATTTTAATATCAAAAATTAAATTTAATCTCTATAATAAGCACTGAATATATTTTATACTATGTTTAACCATGGTTTCAATTAAACTATATATTTAATAAACAGAGTACTAAACCTTTTAAAATGGTGAGATTTGGAGATAGATTGTTTACCCAAACCAAGGGACTCTCTTAGTTTCTATTCTAACAACTTCAAAATTATTAATTTAATATTTCATGCCTCGTTACTCAAGAACCTGGATTAAGAATTAACTATTACATTCCATATTTATTATTTTCCAAAATAACTAATCAACCATATTCTCCTTTTTCATGTATTTATAGAATTCCCTTTACCATAGTTAAGTTAATCTTAATTATTGAGTTTAGATATTATTACACTTTTCATTATGGGTCCGACCTCAAGGATTATATTCATACACTACATAGTAGTTTTAGGTTGAATAATCTTAAATTATAAATTTATGAACTGGTAAAAGTCATAATAATTAATGATGTTTGAAACCTAGCCATGTTTTTGGTGTCATTCTCCAAGACATGGTTATGAGATAATTTGATTAAATAGTTGAGATAATGACTTTTCTATCTCTATCTCTATTTTTTATCATAGGTTTTCATTATTATATTTTTTTCCTTTTATGTTTTAGTGTTTTTTATTAGGTCTATAGAATAAATAAAAATTAATTCATTTATTCAAATTGAAATCCAAATGGCCAACATGTCATAACAAATTGATATACTCAAAAAAAATCCAAACCCATGGATGGGGGAAAACATCAAACATGGGATCGAAAAACACACATAAGTTTGGATAACCATCTCCTATACTATATCAAATAATCCTTAAAATAATTTTTTAAAAATTTTATAAATAAAGGAAATGGAGGATGATTAATTAAAGGAAATTCAAAAGGAGGAAACCAGGGTTGAAGAAGAAGCTAAGGATAAATATGAGGGTGATGATAAAATCAAGGTTGAATCTAAGGTGGTTTCCAATAATGAATCTTAAATTAAACTCAAGGAAGAACCACTCATCACAGGTTTTGTAATTTTGAATGATGAATAATAATATGACATATCTCTATAATACATATATTAATAAGAAGAGGATAGAACAAATACTAAAATAATTATAGGGGTTCTTGAATATTTAGAAGAGTGACTGACTAAAGAATAAAAATAATAAGTGGAAATGGATGATAAAAATGAATATAACACTATATAATTTGAATATAATCATCCTAAATAAGATAATATTAGTTTAAACTAGTATTTATTATAGTATAATTACTTCATTAAACAATAAATATATCTAGCATGTTGTTTTATCTTAAAAAAATCTTTAAAAAAATCATTGGAGGAAGAGAAGATAGAACCTTGATGATATTAAAATTAATACATGGTTTAATATATAAAAAGTTGACATTTAATTGGATGAAGGGGAGTAATATATTAGACTTATAGTTTTGGTGTTGTGTATAATGGATTAAAAATGGGGATACGGAAAATGGGAAGTGAACCATCCATAGTGTCACATTCATGTGTCTTTGAGATGCAATACATTAGTTTGATATTTTTCATAGTGTGGAGAAGGAATATTTATGGCATGGTGCTATTACACCCAAGGTTATGCAGTGCTCCCCTAAGATTCATGATAAGGGACTAACCTCCCTGTTATCATGTGTGATCTGTTAGAATGTCATGTGTCCCACATTAGGGTATGAGGATATTCATGTGTGCCTAAAGATATATGATTGATCCAACCCCTTCCATGAATAATTTTCTCTGTTGGGAGGTTGTAATTCTTTTGGGGGAGAAAAACCTTATGGGTGAGACACACAAAGTGAATAGTTTCAAGACACTAGAAAACAATCTTGGATGGGTTCACCCTTTCCATAAATGGTATCTGAGTATAGGGGCATCTTTGAATATCTCAACTAGTGATAAGGGGGATATTTTTTCACCCAAGGTCATGTAGCGATCCCCTCTAATTCTTCAAAATGGACTAACCACCCTAATATTGGGTGTGGTCTATTATCAAGTTGGGAGTCCCACATTGGGGAATGGTGAGGATCTAATGTTCCAAAATAGATAGTATTGATCCAACCCATTTCATGAGGCATTTTCCATGTTGGACTAGTGTAATTCCTTATAGGAGAAAAATAATATGATTGGGAGACCAAACAAGGATAGTTTCATGACACTTAGGAGTTCTCATAGATATATCAACCATTTCAATATGAAATGAGAATACTTGATGTATAAAATAATAATTATTAGATAACAATTTCATGATATCCATAAAACTTTTATCAATAACCATACATTCTTTAACATTATTTCACAAGTAATACTCATTTTATGAAATTTTTATTTTTTTCAAAGTGATAATAATATATATTGAATAATTTGTTTCAATTATTGTATATTGATGGATAAAAAATTAATATTGAAGAGTAATATTGAACATTGAATGAATAAGAACCTAATCTTCTAATCGAAGATGATCCTAACTATTGTGTCACTTTATTGGGTCCTTAATGATTGCATGACACATGTTGAAAAAATTTAATCTTAAAACATATCGAATCTTTCATAAGGGTATGGGAGAATAGTTGTTTATTGGTATATTCATATTGTGAAATGGTATTATGACCAATTCATAAAAGTAACTAATGTTTACATAAGGGTAAGATGATATGGCATAAAGGTAACTAATTCTTTTCATAAGGGTATAGGTCAGGTTGTGTAAGGGCATCCCACACATTTATAATCTCGTGTAAGGGTATCCAATACATATAAAAGCATATTAAAGGGTACTTTGTGATATTTTAAAGGTTAATTATATAGTAAATGTAAGGTTGTGAATCTATGTAAGGGTATTCGGTCGACTTATGTAAGGGTGACCCATGCAAGGCTCATGGATTGTGTAAGGGTAAGAAAAAAGGCTATAGTGTATAATAATATATCATGGAATAGATTGTGTGAAATTATTTACCATTCTTATAATCTTAAATTCATTTATTGAATAAAAATGAGATAAAAAAATGGAGTGTAATACAGTTTCTTCCCATTGAAGGAATAGACTATGCAAGCCATGTGTGTGATACTCATGTATACGATCTTACATAAACATAAATAAGGGTATGTCATATATAATTATCCATGAAAGTATGAATGATATCAATTTTCATGTAGGTTAATTACATAGTCAAATCATCTCATAGATGAACCATATATCCAAATTGTTACATGGATGATCCACATAGTCGAACGATCATGTGGGTAGTCTATATAGTCAAATGGTCCACATAGGTTATTCATAGAACATAGGACATTCAATGTATCTAATGTTTTGATAAATGTATACATGAAGACATGGTATATAATTTGTTCATGGAAACATAATGATTATGTAAATTTTGAATTTATTACAAACTATTTGAATAAATAAGATAAAGAATTCATGAGTCCTACAGGTATTTAAATGAGGAAGTTATGGAAGAAATAATCATTATAATTCAACTAAGTTGGTCTTCCAATGAATATAATCATAATATCTAGATAGTGATTCATTACAAAGTTATGAAGAATAATTTTAGTACATTATATAGTAAATAATATCCAAATTTAATTAGAATATGATTCATGTTTCATTCTGATAGAATTAAAATAAAGAATAACTTTTTCTGGTCATGAATAGTTATGGAAAAGAAATCATAGAGGAAAATATGGGAGAGAAAATTGTGTGAATGATAAAATTAAATTGTAGTTGTTATTATTTTTATCATATAAATATATATTATAGTTTATTTAAGAATTGTGATGTGATTTTTTATTGGGGATCTACAATATATTATCAAGGAAATATTTATTAGTATCAAAGAAGAAAAGAGATAACAGACTCTAGTCATTCGCATTCATCATAAAGAGTCAAAAAAGTATAATTATATCTAAGGGATCCTATTATATACTAAAGAAGAAATATAGAAAAAGTATAAGAGAAGAAATAAATGTGAATGTATGTTTTCCAAGGAATAATAAGAAATAATAAATAGTTTTTTACATTGTTTTGCACACAAATAAAAGAAGAACCTTACAATTTTTCAAGGGAATAAGATGAAGGAGAAACACATCAACAATAAAAAATATTATACCTTAGTTTCTAAATATCTTATTGTTTTTTATATGTAAAATTTTAATGTTATGGGATATAACTTAGTTCTTGATTTACCAAACAAGTGTGTGAGATTAATAATATACACTATTTAGTGATAATAGTGTAACTCTCAGAGGGTTTTATTAGTCGGTTTTATGACCAATCTTTTTACCAAATCACATCAAGGATCATATTTCTCATATTGAGAGGTGAACATTAAAATTAATTTTTCCCCTTATGGGTGTGTATTTTATAATGGTACATGAAAGAAAGTAACGTGATAATATATAGATCTAGATAATCAATTCACCTTAACCATTTAAAGAGGTTAAACAAAACAGGATAAAAAATATAAACAGGCCTTTCAAAGGACCAACATGAATTCAACCCCCAATCAGTATCAATCATGTACCTCATTTAATCCTATAGGTTAAAGTATATAATGGAGGATGTAAATGTCCACACTATTCATATGAACTCATAGTCACAGTATATCAGTCAAAAAATACACAATTAGAAAATTTTATCCTCATGACATTGAATAGTCCTGCAGGTGTTGTTAGTTTCTATGATCTTGAATCATTTTGTAATTTATAAACATTAAATCACTAATAACCAAAACTTATAAAAAGTAATATAAGATATGTAATATTGAATTTAAACCCATGAGGAATAGGAACTTATAATTCTGTTGGTATAACTCTATTATTATTACTTAAACAAAACAAAACAAGAGTTTAATGAAAGTCTGAACTAAAAAACTAAAAAAATGGATGAAGGTAAGGGAATTGGTATTTGGGGATAGTTTTACATTAATAAATGAAAAATTAACCACAATTACAAAAGAAATCATATCATTATTTGTGATACTTCTTAGGGTATCAAATATTACCTCTCAACATAAACTATAACCACATAGGCACGTTGATCCCTCCCTCAAGGTGATTTATTAAAATATATATTCAGTAAAATAAATCTTAAAATGGAATATGTAGTTAAGTTATATATATCACCCTAACTCACCTCTATCATATTGGTTATTATACCTTGACCACCCTCACTCTTTTTGGGTAACCTGGGAATAATATTTAAAATAATATAAACAAAATACTAATCAAATATGAAAATATCATAAGTGTAAAATAATTAAAAAATTTCTAATCCATCATAATGATTAATTTCACCCTCCACTATAACACCTAAACACTCATGATCAACTTATTGTTAATCATAAATGAACTAAAAACATATAAAATAGAATAGAAAAATTGGAAACAAACAAAGGAGTTGAGAAAAAGTAAAACACTAATTTTATTTGTTTTTATAACTAAAATAAGAATCCAAACATTACATAACTAAAAAAACAAAAGCAAAAAAACCAAGCTACATAGCTCTCTGGGTGGTTGATCCACTCTCACTTCCAAGACCACTAAGTAGTTGATACACTCTTATATACATAGATCCTATTATTTTTATGTAAAATCAATTGATAGATATCTATATATATATATATTCCATGTATCTTATATCTCATTAAGATTTTCTTTTCATATTTATAAAATTTAATTTTTCATTAAAGTTCACTTTTGATCCTCTAAAAATATATCTCTAAATATATCACTAATTATCTATGATACAGGCTTGACCTTCCATATATACACTAAAATAGATTATAACTTATATATGTGGCTTATAACTTCTCTTTAAATATCTCAACCTCAAATCCCCATAATAATAGTGGAAAATCCTTTTTATATGAATCCTTTTAAAATCCTATGATATATATCTTAAATTTTATCTAAGATAAGTTTGTATGAAAATATAGTTGTGTAGAAATAAATTCTATGGTGAAACATTATTCTTTTAGCACAATCCTCATCTATTCATCCCAAGATGCACCGTGGAACAAGGGATATAGTATAATTATTCACCCATGAAATAAAAAAGTTGTTTCCAAAATGGAATTCTCTACATTATAATGTAACTCTCTTAGCATAGTATTATAACTCTATGCATCATATTTTTTTCATCTTCTCAACATTTAGAATTTTGTATAATGTTTCACTACAGTACTCCATAAGAAAATTCCACTCAAGTGTTATGTAGTGAAACTCATTCCATCATGCCATAAATCCTAACTCCCGTAAATATTTTCTTATCTCAATTAAACTTCACACCTCCATATTTTATTTTCCCTATCCCATAAGCTCTTCCTCCATGAAATAACATTATTTTAACCTTTTATTCATATATGTTGCAAAAATCCTCCAACACTGTAGCCTATTATAGTATGAAAACCCAATTATAGTTTTTTATTAGATATAGAACAACTCAATATCATTTTGTATTAGGCTCCATGAATGTCTACATCCATGGTGAATGAGATCTTCCTATAGTGAAAAAAACATTGTATCTTTATTCTCGTGGTTTTTTGTCACGAACCATGACATGTGGAATGGACATATTAAAGAACCTAATAATTTTAAAATATTATAATATATAGTGAAAGTGATCGATCATAAGGAGAATTACATAAAAAGGGATATTATGTGACCCCTGTATGAAACGATGTCGTAAATGTAAGTTGTATAGTAACTTTCAGTTCAATTTCCCCACATCATAACATGATTTAGTCAGCCTACTATTATTATAAGGTAGGGAATCAATGTCCACTCATTTTTTCGGCCTTGGGCCACCGCTTGATACACACTAGTTCAATTATTATGTGTGTTAGTCCTTTTTGACACTTGAATCCTATTTCCTAGCACCAACCTGTATCAAGCTTTATTTCTTGTTCCATTATTTTACTTGGCTCATGTATGCTCCTCCTTAGCAAATGGTGTTCAAAATTCCATCTTTTTTCTCCTTAAAAACAAAAAAAAATTCTTTGATAAAATCACTTCAAACATTATAAAAATATATTATTTTTCTTTTAATTTCCCATAATCAAGATTAAAATGATTGTTTTCCAAAAATTTAATAAAATAATTAAATCATATGAAGATATATCCAATTAAATTTAACAATTAATTAAATTAAATTAATTAATATATTCATGGAATATGTTAATCAAAAAAATCCATACTTAAAATCATATGAGTCCTCATGCATATATCTCCACAAACTCTATAGAGGATTCCCATGGTACAATTATTTAAATTCAATTACCAATAATAAAAAAATATATATAAAAAATAAAGGGATAAAATTTCAAGATTCACATTAGAATATTTCTTTAATTCCTCATTTTTAAGGAAATAAATCAATTATGTATTTTAATTTTTCCATTTTAAATTTATATAACTCTCCTAAATTCCATTAATGCCTCTTAATTTAATATTAGTCTAAAATACAATTGTTTTACCTTACTTTAAAAAAATTACTCATCACTCAAGGTGACATTTTAAATGTAGTTATGCTCATACCATAAATATAGGATACTAACTATATGATTCCATGAGATCTAAAGTTTTCACCCGGTAAAGAAAAACATCACATATAATCATGAGGGATTATAAATTAATATCATAGGACTTTCATGATTAATGGATGTATGTTATTAATGCTAATACAATATATAGTTCAAAAGAGATGTTTAATTCTTAATCAAAATGTGTTATAGTTTATTTTCAATCCATTTTTTCATATGTAATGAAAATATTATAATGTGTACCTAAATAATGTTATAAAGATAAAAATCCATAAGAACTGTTAAAGGATTTTTTCCAAGATGGAATATGCGTGCACCCCTCTGCATTAGTACCAATGCGGTATTGAGAGTAATGTCACCCATGTATGGGGTAACTGCATCGGGAACCTACAATTTATACCTTCTTAGAATACCTCCTTTTACTAGGGTTCCCTATTTTCCAATAAATAAGACACTAGGGATTCTCATTTTCACAACTGTAAAATTATAAGAAACCTTGAAGCTCTAGTCATGCAACCCCTTTACTCGGGCCCTCCGAAACCCCTCAGGTAGCCCTATACAACCGAAGATAAGAGGAAATTAATGGATATATTGATATAAAATTCCCTTCATGGTCTAAAATACAATACACCTATGTGAGGAATAATTTTCTCCTTATTCATGACCACTATCACAAAGGTACATTCCTTAATCAGGGACATGTGTGCGACACTTATAGGGACACCATAGGAGACCCATAGTGACCATGATAAATCCTCACCCATGTTTTATTCCCCATTTTTTCTATTTCCTAAAGAATGTCCATCTCATGTAGGCCTACCCCCATGAGTGAAGCACCTCCAACACCTCCTAGTCATTAGGTGAAGCACCTTTTCTCACCAAGATATGACCTCTATGAGCCCCTTTTTAGACCTCTTCTAAACCACCAGTGGTCGAACTCATATTTCTCTAGATCCCTTATTTGGGGAAACAAATTAGAACCTCCACCAAAACCTTTGGACTTTCAATCCCATGGTAAGGGTACACTAACATGTCTCCCATTTGGATATGCATTCCTTCAGTCAGATTTTTCATTCACTTGTCCTACATGATGGGTAGGGTCCTCGGGTTCATATAGATATGAATTCCCATGGTCATGAAAATCATGAACCTCCTAGTAGTGTTAAAGACCACCTAGTATCATATATAAGGGTAAAGACTCTTTCCTCCCTTTCTGATCTCTGAGACTGGGGACCTCTTGTTCTAGGCGGGGAGGGTGAGGATCACGCTTTATTTTCCATTTGAGGGTTAATTTAATATCCTCATCTCCTTTGTGAAACTAAGGTTAGGGTAATCAATTATGGGGGGATCTTTTACCATTTATTACAAGACCTCACATACATTATTCCTTCCTCTTTCTTCATACCCATAGGCTATATCCAGATATATAATCAAATTTGACTATCATGGTTACCAAAATAAAAGTGGTTTGATGTGAACTTCAAAACCCTTTCTCTATCCCTTTGGTTCTAGGTTACAATGATTTGAGGGATAGTCCATATCCCACTCTATTTCTCTCTCCATTTGGGTTTTGGCTTCATCCACCAGAAAACTAATAGTATTGTGTTGTTTTTCTATATCCACCCATATATCTTGTTTCTCACACTGATCATGACTCGTGTGGGCTTAAAGGTTAGTTGTGATTCTGAAATTCGCATGATCCCAGAAGAATGGGCCTCATTCCTAGTGTAAGACCCATATATGCTACAATATAATTAAAATGAAACCTCAGTGTGTAAGCCCAAATAAATCTAACTATGAGAGCTTTGATTCTTACTGTATTCAAGACACATAGGATTCCTTCCTAAGGCTCGGTCTCAAAATTCCATCCCTCCTGGATTAAGCCCCATTAAAACCATTAAATATACATGATTCAAGATATACCTCATGGACCCATTCATAAGTTCATAATCCTATATGATGTAATCCCCAAGACAAATCAGCTATGGGAATCATTCTAAGAGTAAGACAAAACCAATCATGGGCCTCCTACTCGGTATATGCCCCAACCATGTCATCACCATCTTAGAGGGACATATCTTTTATGAGAAAAACTCTTGAGGGCCTCCATAGTTGTGGGTCCTTGATACCATTCATCCATATTAAGGGGGCCTCATTCGTTATGATGAAAACCTCTATAGGTTCTTCATAGGCGTGGATCCTCCGGACCGAACGACATTGGATTTTATTCCTATCTAAATGTGATATGTAGAAAGCACCCATGAGGTCTAAAACCAACACCCCAAATAAATCCTATACTCTCTAGGCCAAATTAATAGTGGGGTATTATTTATATTAGGATCCCATATCACTTATGGAATCCCTAGGCCACTTCATCATAAGTCCCACACAAAACATTGACTAGGAACCTTCCACCTAGACTTCCTTGCCACATGATTTTAAACTGCACAGTTGGGTCCTTATCACATGACCTTAAAAGGTTTGATGTGTCCTATTAAGTTTAACCAAACTACATGGATTCTAATTCATTTCATGGGTATGTGTGGGGAACCCATCTCATGGGTCTGATCCCAACTCCCAAACAACCCCCATCTACCTGGATGATGATAAACTCTAGAGAGCCTCAATGTTTGTCTTATAAGATACAATCGTAATAATAAACAAAAAAAAATCTATAATCTGTACACAATATGGTAACAATAATGTAGAACCTCAGATATATATAGATGTATCCATTTATGAAGAACCTCAAATATATACACATGATAATAATTTCCATGCATGATAGCAATTGCTTGTTAACTCAAGGGTGATCCACATCATACTTGGTAATTAATAAATGATTTGGGAATATATAATAAATATTTAAGAGAATTCCAATGTGGGAAATAATACCCCCCCCCCCAATCATGTGGTAAGCCTAACCTCCCATCCTCTTAATAAATTTCAATTCTTATGTATCATTGGAAAAACTGCATATAAAGTATCTACCTTTTGAAATTAGGTCTTTGATTCATCCTGGATATGATAATTGTTGGATTTTTTCAGTCCCAAAAACAAAACCCATTAGAGACCGTTCTGATGTAGTGAACCTGACATGAATGATTGTACAAAACTCTACCCATGCAATCAATATTCGAGCACAAATCTTTTCATCGAAAAAAATGGTGAACCGAAAAAGAATCCTTAACCATGATGATGGAATCACCCACTTGTTAGGACCCTATCAATCTTAAGATAAAATACATATAAATAGGACAAACAATCATGCATGTGTTTGTTTATTGAGATGTTTCATTGATAGGATTTTTCTTGTTTATTTCTTTCACCTATATTTTAGTTACTTCCAATATGAACTCCCTTTAATCAAAATGGTGTCGCACCAGATCTCATAGAAGAATGCCCTGGATACCACTAATGATGGGTCTTTATCTATGAAGAGGACTTCATCACCAACCCAACATCTTGAACATTGGGTCTTGAATACACTGGTTCATGAGTACCACCAGAATGGTACCATCCCAACCCTAGAGTCTACTTGAAAGGCCCTCCATCTCACAAATCCATGTCAATCATCCAATTAGTGATTACCAGGGCTCCAGAAGTAGATGGTACCAATTTTTGTCTCTAACTATTTCAAGAGATTATCCCCAAAATTAAATAACTATTTCCTCCCTTATCTCATGGAGGTAGACCCAGAGGTCACAAACGAACTCATCCAGAAGACACAGGAGTCCTTTCAAAGGTATCCTACCAAAAATATCTACGTCTAATGCCACACAACAGTGAAACCTTAACATGATGAGAGTGATGTCCTAAGTAGTTCGTACCAGGTCATCCAAACTAGGGAATGAAAGATGGCCCACTGGGGGACATAACCATTTAATAGGGAATGGGGAAAAAACCCTTTCCCCCTCTAGAGAAGTCCGTAAATTAAATTATGTGGAAAACTATTAGTAAGAAAAAACACCATGTCGTTCCTATCAAGGTTTCAAGCAGACTCATCTAGAAACTTACAGGGAATATCTCCAGCAAAACATAATGGAAAATGGTGAGTAGAAACAAACACCATCCCACACCTACAAGGATCATTTATTAAATTTAATGGCAATTAATTAGTAGTCACAAGAACTTACCCACATCACTCAAACCTTACAGTAGCATAATCTAGTAGTATACAAAGAATCTCATTAAAATAATTTGGTGGAAAACCATGAGCAAGATCACACACCTATCCACACATATCAAGTCTTATAGTAGTCTCCTCTGGAAGTATCCAAAGAAGTTAGTAAGAATGAACTGGTGACAAAAAGGGGGTACAACAAAACATCTTCACCCACACAAGAGTACTGTCAGTATCCAATGGTGGGAAATGGAGGAAAGGTGTATGTACACAACCCTACTATAGTCTTGTTATAAGGATATATCCCTATCTTATTCACTAAAGTTACAATGAACATACTAACAATAATAAAAGGGAGACCCAAATTCCTACTCACATCCTACAAACCCATTGGTATATTATAAAAATAGCTGCAGTGGTAGGGGATGACACACAACTCCGTCCCCAAAAATGGGTTGACTCATCAGCATGTCACCCTAAAGTAGACACAGACCTTTTTTCATCCAAGAGGGTCATGGGTAAAACTCCCCTATGATATACAAAATACTATATCGGGAACATACACACATTCTACCATGAGTTAATTGGAATATTCCAATGGAAAATACAAGGTAGGAACAACCCCATGACAAAATTCCAAAATCCTTCCAGAAAATTCTGGTAGTGACACAGGAGCTATTCAAACAAGATTTTGTACCAAAAAACCACTTTTCTCAACATGTGGCCCTAACCGCTCGCAAGATGTACCTAAAAAGAAACATCATTAGATATGGATAAAAAATGAAGAGTTTATATATGATCCACCTATTCTTAATGTTGGAGTTCTTGAATCTATCATACATTTATTTGTGGTAGATTGGGATCCTACTATCCTATTTCCAAATTATGAGGGTAGTGGTAGTAATTTTAATGGTCCTACTCAAACTTTTCACTATGATGTATTTCTTCATGACAATGACTTCATTGATCTCAAGAGCCTATCTCCTTATGTGAGTCATGGGATACCTCCATGTGGATAAAAGAACACACTGAAATAGGTTCTTCCCCTTTTAATCATCCATCATGAAGGTCTTCTTCAAGGTTTATACTGTAGGAATTCTCCTTACAATCAGACATCCAGAAATAATGGTATTCCTCCCCATAATATAATTTTCTATGAATTTTATCTCTACATGACTGTTTCAATTCATCAAAAGGTTCCTCCCCTTTGTGATTTAATGATGATAAATCCCTCCTACCATGAGGAACTTGGGAGAATAATTCCATTCATATATGATGTCTTTTCATTGAAAATTGAAATCCTTTCTCAGTGAGAAGACAAAAAAAGTTGAGGGTCATTATCTGATCCACCTTGGATCACCTTCCTTCCAATGTGACGTAGGAGACCTCTAGCAATAATTCTTTTAAAATAAATTGGAAGGAATTAATCACCACTGGTCAGACCATGTTTTGGAACATATAAAAAAAGAAAGAAAAGATACATTGAACTTGAGAAGACAATTAGCTAAAGATGACATACCAATCATGTTATTTCCTTTAGTCATAAATTAGTTTATAATTATAGAATCATTTTTAGAAGCCTGTGTGCACAAAATCTACCTCAATATATGGAATAATATTTTTCACTTAAGAGTGAAGTTATTACCCTATAATGAGTATTAAATTAATTTCAAGGTAATATAATGGATACAACACCAATTTTACTTGGAGGATATTCTAGCTACAAGTCATTAAAATTGGGAAATCAAAAAGAAAAACTTTAGTGTGCATGCCTCAACACATTAAAATAATTTGGTTAGATGATCACAGGTACCCCATCCTATGTTTATATCAGAGAATGGGGTGACCATGGATTATTGTATTTCACCATGATCCCCAATCAGTAAAGCTCACTAAATATGGAATCATGAAATGTCATAAATTCATTCCAGATTCAACAAATGGTCTTTTTTAATGACCAACAAAATGCTCAAAAAATAGTTCCTAATCCAATCTCATCGGCATTAGGATATAAGATAGAAATACATTATAAGACTTTTTCATCAGGTGTCTAATAATATCTAACAACTCCACCTCTTAAGGGTATTCAATCATCAAATTGTAAAAATATCATAGATAGAACAATGGTAATTGGAAGCAGGTGATTCAAGTGTAAACCAAATGATGCACCCATACCATGTTTGAACAAAACTTTATAAAATTAGAAGGGAAGCTGCAGCAGTAGTAACCATGGAAGTTTAGGAGCCATCCTAGCCCGTAGGGCTGGGGGCCGTTTTACACCAGCCTTTGAGGACAACAAACCAATCTTAAAGGGTTCTCTTAATGGAGAAATAATGGACATATCCCTTAGTTATGGGGGTTCTTTTAATCAAAAAATATCCTCCTCATTAGAATTTGTTCTTCTCCCGGTTATGGGGGAACACTGTAGAATGAATCCTCATAGTTTTTCTCATCCCATGATCTATTACACTCATTAGGGACCCACCTGACCAAAATATTCAGATATTCCCTTTGGATTAATGTCTACTAAATAGATCCAAGAGAACCAGTGAAGGATAATACAAGGCCTCATGGAGGGCATAGAAAAATATAGTCTCACTGAGAAACTGATAATATGACTACAATGTATTATGCATTAGTGAATGTCATCAACACTTTCCAAAAGATCCTGTAAAACATGAATATAGTATAGAGAAGGATGAGGAGGAAATTTCAATTCATAATAAAGTACACACTGAAATGTTTTAAAGATGTGTGTGCGCTCGAAACTAAAGGCTTTCCCTGAATTTGGGAAATCCCTCAATAATCCATTATTACCTTCTCAAAGAGAATTCAGTAAATAAAAGGGGAAATGTAGGGTCATGACGCACCAACCTACTGAAGTGGTTAAACCCTTTACACTAGAGGAAATATTTTCTTATAAAGAGGGATTTATGAATAAATTGAGAATACTCAACGTAGAACTACTCTGGAAAAGCATTCCTACTATGTATCTTCTACCAAAATCCTAAAACCACACTCCTAACTAGAACACCTCAACAAATAGGGTTCACTACAGAAAACAAGGTAAAGCCTAACATTTAATCAATGTGAGGTAACAACAACCAATATACTTGAACCACAGAGTAGAAGATCAGGAGTTCCCTACATTAGGTGCACAACCAGAATAGGACCAGGCCTACCCTTACAGGTTTTCCCCTATAAGTTACCCACAGTAGATACTAGAAGGACTTCCATAACTGGTCTTACCTATTTTTTACCTGGTTTAATCTCCTTTTTATTCAAACATTTCTCAAGGTATTATCAATATTATTGAGTTTCAAATAGATCGATTAGAAGCTATGGAAGAGTACCATACACCAATACAATTATATATAAAACCTTACCCTAAATGGGTTTATCCGACTCTTCCCCCACCGAACTTTGGAAACCAAAAATTTCCAATTTTAAATGGTTTGGGGGACCTAGAGAAGAGTTTGACATATTTTGTGTCCCACTATGATCCCATGATGGGGACCCCTAAATAACAGGAGGTAGTGAAACTCAGGTGATTTCTGGAATCGTTATAGGGATAAACCATTGTATGGTACACTAGTCTTCCATCTCGGTCAATTACAGGGTGCGAATATATCTTTTGGTTGTTTCTCTTCTAGTTTAGCTCAATTCTATAGAAAATAAGAGTCCTCAACCTCCCAAATGGAAAGTAGTGGGAAAATAATAGGGTATCGGATTTCAATGCTCAATGGAATTGGTTTACATTCTCCTAAAACCTAAAGCTCCCCTAATAGGATTTATTGTCCATATTTGTAGGGAATCTTCATGATTTGTTATGCATTCCACTCATCCATATCAAATAAACAGGTGGGTTTCGAGACCTAGAAGATATTTCCTAAATATTGGAAGACTCATCGCACAAACCAAGGCTAAGTCTAGATTAATTCCTTCTTCTCAATAAATGATAGAGGGGAAGGGAGTGGACGCCATGTTTACACTTAAAAATGACCATAAACCCACTCCAAATATCACACTATATCATGTAGTCCTCCATATTTAGCATTATAAACAACCCCCTCCTCATTAGATTGAGAAATATGAGAAGTGGTGAAACCATTTTGAGGAGATGAAAAACAAAGTTTATTATTTTCAAAGTGACCAAGTCCTTGGATAATTTAACTCATCATTGGAGAATAACTTGATCACGTTACAAAATCCTAATAATACCAACAAGAACAGTGATGAAGATATCCTAAAGTATTTCCCCTTCCGTCGAGGATTAGGGAATATCATCCAAGAAGGTTTTTTTTTCAATGACATCTTACAGGAGATAGTGGACTCTGGGAAAGTTAATTTTATTATCCAACATTCTCAAGTGTCAAGTGTTTCTTCCACTGATCTGGAAGAGTACAATGAATGGGAGTAAGTTAACAGTAAGAGTACACAAAATATCAGTGACTGGATGGTTTGAAATTTGATTAACCATGATCATGATATCCTTTGAGCATAGATAAAATAGTCAAATATTCCCTTAATCACTTTAGTTGTGTCACAAATGACTTCCTCTGTAACTTAGGGCTCTAAAACCTAGTCTTCCAATAAGTGACATGGATTGAAGTAAAATAAGAAAACATGGAAAGATGATCCAATTCCAAGTCCAAATCTGGATTTGACCTTAGTAGAATTCATGCCTACAGTATTAAAAGCATGGGAACTACCTAGTGAAATGGTACAATAAGAGTCGAACCACAATATTTAATCTTCATCAAATGAATAATTGATCTTCAGTTCCATTAATGTTATTAAATTAATGGATCCCTTATGTCACGACCCGACCCTACCCAGGCTCGAGCCGCAACTACCCCAGGCCTGCCTCAATAGGCCAGGGGCTGGAGACCAGTGCCGAAGGCACAATAACTTGGGGAGGCCTTTGCCTAAGTACCTGTACAAACACACGCAGCACACTCAATGCAACAGTGCAGAGTAAAAGAAAAGACAGGAAAAGAAAAGGGCAACTGCTATATAAATAACACAAATGTGCATCGACCTCTAAACAGTACAAGTAAAGTGCTAAAAAGGAAAAAGGGGAAAAACACACGCCCAACTAGAAAAGTGCCACAACCCGGCAATAGGTAAACAAAACAAACAGCCTGAAGGGTCCCCCACCTGGAACCCGACTACGTCCACCGCACGTGGTCCAATCTCCCGAACTCTTGTGCTCCACTGAAGTCACGACCAACCTGTCTATCGTCTGCAAGGGCACACCAAGTGCGGGAAAATCCCAAGCAGGGGTGAGTATAAAAATACTCAGTAGGATACCCCGAAGGCTCGAGGGAGAAAAAATGGAGGTACCGAAGGGTGAGCAGTAGATCGGATAGAGAGTAGAATAGAAGTACAAAAGAGAGTGCAGTAAGGAGTCCAGCTCAACCCAACAAGAGAAATGAAGTAGACTCGTCCAGGCACAAGGAGCTGGAAATGGTGAGAAGATGAACTTCCCGTCGAGTCTTCGCTACCTATAGCAGGAGAGTAAACTCATCCAACCACGCGAATCTAGACACGGAAAGCACGTGGCATACCCTGTGCGTCTTCGCCTCTCCTGGAGGGAGAGTAACCAAGACCAAGAAGTGGGTACTAAAACAAGGTATATACATATATATGTGCTCTACATGAAGCCCGAAAAAGATCGTAAGGGGATCTCCATCCCTTAGCTCAGCCCAAGAAAAGAGTAGCCAAAAGTCCGAGAAGTAAACTCCATCGATGCCCAGCATCCCGTACGTCAGCCCCAAACCGCAAGACAAGGGGCTCAATCACCACACATTGACACTATCTGCTTTGGGCGGCACTAATTCGCCCACACGGTTTTAGATCGCGTCACAAGAACATGTCTCGGTGGGGAAGTGCCCCTAAAACTTGAGAGTTCTAGGGAAAGTCAAACCACACCTCGTCACTGCCCTACAGTCGATAGGTCTCCTAAAATTCAAAGTTGTTCCATCACCGACCCGTACAACCAAGGGTCCCACTCTGGTGGTCATGGAGAAAAGACACAGACTAGCATAGTAGAAAGTACTGAGTCTGGAATGCCAACAGGTGTCCCACTACCCAGCCCTGCAGGAGGGTAATTCATAACTAGGTATCGGGTGACCCACTGCCCAGCCCTGCTGGAGGGTAAACCCTAATACATCATCAGTCGACCCACTGCCCAGCCCTGTTGGAGGGTAAACCATAATAAGATACTGGTTGACCCACTGCCTAGCCCTGCTGGAGGGTACACCATAATACATCATCCGGCGACCCACTGCCCAGCCCCGCTGGAGGGTAGACCTGAAATAAGCCAACAGGCGACCCACTGCCCAGCCTTGCTGGAGGGTAGACCTGAAATAAGCTGACAGGCAACCCACTTCCTAGCCTTGCTAGAGGGTAGACCTGAAATAAGCCGACAGGCAACCCACTGCCCATCCTTGCTGGAGGGTATACCTGAAATAAGTCGACAGGAGACCCACTACCCAGCCTTGCTGGAGGGTAGACCTGGAATAAGTTGACAGGCGACCCACTGCCCAGCCTTGCTAGAGGGTAGACCTGGAACTAGACGACGGGTGACTCACTACCCAGTCTTTGATGGAGGGTAGACCCTAAGAGGTCATCGGGTGACCCACTGCCCAGTCCCTACTGGAGGGTAGACCCTAGGAGTGTCGTCGGGTGACCCACTGCCCAGTCTCTGCTGGAGGGTAGACCCTAAGAGCGTCGGGTGACCCACTGCCCAGTCTCTGCTGGAGGGTATACCCTAGAAGCCGATGAGTAACCCACTTCCCAGCCCCGCTGGTGGGTAAAACTCAGAACTGCCCTGGCCATCTCCACTGGAGGGTACAACACTGGCCAACCGAACACGGAGTGGGAATCGCGCAACCACCCGACTCCAGCACAACTCACCCAAAGGGGTTCAGCGCCTGTTCCATCACTGGGTGTCACTAGCACCGCTACCGGCTGATCCATCGAGAATGAAACTAGGGGAGACCACTCAACCCAGCTGGTCAAACAACAAGCACAGAGCCAGGGGAAAACTCCACCCTGCTAGTCAAACAAACGAGCACAGAGGGACCCTCTACGTCGCGAGAGGTCAAAGGTACGCAAAGCATAACACGGCACACACATAGGGCCCACACAACGTGTGGCCCCAAGTCAACCCCATCCAAGCACATGAACGTCTCAGGTACAAACCACACGTACCTTCAAGCGCTCTCATATACTCCCAGAGTATACCACGTTCCAGCCCAAAGGCTATCGTGCACACGGCACCCAATGTCAACGCGAAGGCGTGACATAAAAACTCCACCTCAAAGGCCCAGGCATGGCCAACTACATCTATTCAAGCATTACCTCACTCACATGGGAGTGCACGCGATCACACACCAAGGGTCCGCTACAACCACAGAAGAAGAACCGCCCCCGGGGCACCTTCACATTTCCACATTTCACAAGATCGTGCAAGAGGCTCCGTACAACCAAACGAATCGCACCATTGTAATCCTCGCGGAAAAACACGCGAGATCAACTACTTAAACGCCTCGAACGGATATCTGACGAAAAATTCACCAACACCGCCTCACGCCCGAACGGCGTCCCGTGATCCCGAGCCTCGGCCCTGAAAACAGTCGGGTGAATCGCACCATTGCGATCCCCTCGGGAAAACACGTCAAAAGGACTGCTCACTTGAGTGCAACGGATATCCGAATAAAAATATGCATGCTGGCGCACCACACACGAGTGGTGCTACGTGGGACCCGCATCCCAGTCCTGAAACACAACGAACGGATCGCACCGTTGCGATCCTCTCGAGAAAGCACACAGGATGGACTAATCACTTGTCCAAATCGGACACCCGGTGATATAGATGGAAATTCACCGTCAACGCCCAAACGGCCCTCATAGGGCCCGCACCATCGTGCGGATTTAGAGCGGGCGGATTTCACCATTTCAATCCCCTCGGAAAAACATCCAGAATCGACTGCTCGCACGCCCCCAACGGATGCCTGATGAGAAAGTCGCTAAATGCTGCTCGAAGCTCGGAATACGGGTCGTGGGGCCCACACCTCAACTTTGGCCCCAATGCCTGAAACTACCTTGGGAAGCTCTGCCTCGGTACCAGGGTCCCAATGCCACTGACGGCGCTTAATTCGGACGTCGGACGCGCCCGCACCGTCCAAAACAAGTATTCCTGGGAAGACTGCTAAGCTGCTCTATGTGCATGTCGTTCCCCCGAGCCTCTCATCTCATGAGTTAAAACTTCTGAAACCACTCCATAACGTCTGCCTCGACGTCAGGTTCGCGCCGCCGTAGATGGCGTGCAAAACGGACGCCCGTAGCGAAAGCTACGGGCGTCGGAAATTCCAAAGGAAAAGAAAAAAAAAAGAAAAAAAACACTGGGCCGGACCGGCCCGGTCCGGCCGGCCCGCTCCACTACGCCACCCCGTGGCCTAGCCGTGCGGTCCGGTCCGCCTCCACCGCCCGGCCGACTCGGCCGGTCCCCCTTTTTCCACGGAGACCCACAGGACGCGGGTCTCGGTCCGCCGTCGGGGTCGCGTCATGCCGGCGCCCTCGGCCTGCCGCCGCCAAGCCAAAGTCCGCCACCGTGTGCCGTCCTGAAGGCCCCGCCGTCCAGAGTTGCTGTTGCCGCCTAGAGCTGCTGGAAACTGCCGGTCGCCGAAGAAAAAAAAACCAAAATCCCGAAGGACTTCGACAGACGATTGCGAACACCTCAGAGCTCGGAATTCAATTCCGGAAGAAGAATAAGAAAGCTAAGAACGTACTCTACGCGACTATAGTCTTGGATTGAAGATCGGGCAGCAATTAGACACTAAAATTCGGATTCAAAGAGGGGTTTGGGATTTAAAACTCAAACGAACACCGCCTACCTCGAAGGGCGTAGCCCGACGCTTCGTGTGCAGACCGTCGGAACCAATGCGCCTTGCCGGAGCTGCCTCGCCGGAGGTGGAAGAGAGGGGAGGGTTTGAAGAGGAAGGAGGAGAATAGGAGAGGGGATGCGTTTAAGTTGAAAATACTTAAACGCCGCCCGACAGCCCCGAACCCGAAATTTCGGCGGGGTCGGGATTAAGGCTCCCCTTGGATAAAACCCATGCTCCGAGCGTAACGGCGGTCTCGGAAGTTTAATCCGAGGCCCCATTCAAAAGTTATAAAACTGAACGCCCACGGCCGCCAAATTACGAAAACGGCCCTGGGGCCATTTTTCACAGACAGCCCGCGCCCGCAAAACTTACACCCCTCCTAGGGTAAACAGCACACTCCGAACTCAACGGAGCCCTCAGTTTTCCAATCTGAGCCACCATTTAATAGATACTTGAGCTTTAACCTTAATCGAATAAATGAATTTATTTATTTATCCGTTTAACGTTCCGAATGCAAGCGAGGGGTCCAAACACCCTGCGCCGACATGTTTTATGTCATTCCTAGGGTAAACACCCCCATTTCGGACCCATCTGTAGACTCGGATCCCTGATCCGGATCACCATTTAGGAGTTATCCCATTTATTTGGTGTTCCCAGTGTGAGAGCACTAAAAGTTTAATTCCGTCCACTCCGGGGCTTGGAATCGCACGTCGTCTGATGGCGCTCCTCTGGAATATCATCAAGAATATTACAAAGTCTTTCAAAGTAAAAAAAAACCAGGTTCTTACATCATTACCTCCTTCAAGCTTTTCATCCCCGAAAAGAAAAACTAGGGAGCAACAAAGGGTACTAAGCTCACACCTGGCTTTCCCATACCCAGAAGAACCCACGCACAGCTCTGCGTCACCGCACATAGACCAAAGGATTGATCTGTTCATGCTAGGTCGGCCCTTGCCGACGTCGTGCACCGACTCCATACTTTTGGGGTTAGGGCAAGGAAGTAGGGAACCTCGCCATCCCTTTACACAGTTTCAAACAGCCCGAAGGCTCTAGAGGGTAGCTCACCTCCCCGACCGAACCTCCACGTTGCATGTTGTGACTGGAATCACCGCCTGCACTTGGAATAAGGCCCAGTGATTCCCCCCATCAGAATATCCATATGGTAAAACACCCAAGGATATCTGGTCACGCAAGATTCCACAGTCGATGTCTCTCAACCAAGACTCTCTTACACACTAGGGGAGTGATGGAGTTGATGCCATCAACTAAAGGAAAAGGTCCCACGCCTTTTACTTTACCAACACAGGGTTACACCCGACGCCCCGCATCACCCTGGTAACACCTCAAGCAAGGAGCAGGGAGGAAAGTACTCCACAGACAGAGTCTAACAATTATACTGCAAAAAGTAGAAGAGTTGTATAGTGTACCTCTTATCATCCCATGCTCTGCAGGATCGTAGACATCCAATGATCGTGGCTATCCGTGGTCCCAACTGTCAGCTCCCGGAGCCTGACGTGGACCGCCTAGTGGTGATGGGAAGATCTCGTAACATCGTCCCCCACCTCCAGATCCTCCCGCTCCTCTTCTAGCACCACCTCTCTGGGCACTACTTTGATCACGGTGCTTCCCCTATCGTGATGGTGCACCTGGTGCCTGCCCGAGGCTCTCTGCATGCCTAGTCGGGCAGTCCCGTGCCAAGTGACCTCGGCCGTCACAAGCATAGAATGGACTCTCTTCGGGATGCACTGGTGCCCTCCGGCGCCACTGGGGTGTACGACCACTCCCCTGAGTCTGGTCATCAGGAAGCCACCTGCATCGAGGTTCTATCATCCGGCGCCTGCAAGCTACGGCAGACATCTCGGCTCTGTCATACCCACAACCACTACCAACCGCAAGACGTGACAGGAATCTCTCTGTCACCAATGACTAGTCTAGCACCCCGGCATATGTGGAAATTCCCAAGGGTACTATGACAGCACGGATCTCTCGGCGGAGAACCTACTCAAACTTTCGCGCTCAGATGTTGTCGTCATGGACCAAGTCCGAGTAAAAGCGTGCACGGTCTGCAAAACTATCTGCGTACTCGGCCACTGTCATCCCTCCCTGTTGGAACTGCAGGAGCTCCCGAATCTGAATGGATTGAAAGAAGGAGGGGAAAAATTCCTCATGAGAAAAAAACTTGAAGTCTCCCCACGAAAGCGATGACTCGTCAAGAAACTGAGTCACCAGACTCCACCAACGCCAAGCTGCTCTGCGGAAAAGGCCGGCTGCCAAAGCCACTCTCTGATCTGCCAGCGTCTGCACAAGCCTGAAAAGGCAAACCACTACCTCGATCCAAACCTCTACTTACTGAGGGTCTGGCTCACCACTGAACCTCAGCGGTCTCTGCCACTGGAACTCACGGAGCGCGCTCAACTTGTGGTCAAGCTCAGCCTGCTCTGCTGAAACAGTCTGTTGCTCAACAAGTGGGGGGTGCTGCTACCGACCCACCCGGAGAAAAGGGGATCACATGATGGGTCCTGCACTATGGCATCATAGATCACAGGGTCTTCATCACAAACCAAAGCTAGTATCCTTGCTGGCTGTCTTCGCGGAGACATCCTGAATATTATCATGGAGTGTCGCGGTCAGATGAGCATATATATATATACCAACAACAACAACGATGGGGAGATGAATCAAGAAGGACAGTCAAAGACTCAATCCTATGTGATGAACAAACCAAATTTTTTCCTCCAACAAGTGTCTTAGCATGCCGAGTCGACAATCGGGTTATCAAGGTCCTGGTGAATGGATACGTCGGCCGCCGCACCATCACTAGACTCACTGTCCTGAGAGCCACTCTAAAGACACATTAACATTGTTTCCCTATATCCCAACCAATTCCTTTTATTTTAGGGATGTCCGCACAACGTCCCAAGGAACAAACCACCTCTGATACCACTTTGTCACGACCCAACCCTACCCGGGCTCGAGCCGCAACTACCCCAGGCCCGCCTCCATAGGCCAGGGGCTGGCGAACAGTGCCGAAGACACAATAACTCGGGGAGGCCTTTTCCTAAGTACCTGTACACACACATGCAGCTCATTCAATGCAATAGTGCAGAGTAAAATAAAAGACAAGAAAATAAAAGGGAAACTGCTATATAAATACCACAAATGTGCATCGACCTCTAAACAGTACAAGTAAAGTGCTGAAAAGGAAAAAGGGGCAAAACACGCGCCCAACTAGAAAAGTTTCACAACCCGGCAACATGTAAACAAAACAAACAGCCTGAAGGGTCCCCCACCTGGAACCCGACTATGTCCACCACACGTAGTCCAAGCTCCTGAACTCCTGTGCTCCACTGAAGTCACGACCAACCTGTCCGTCATCTGCAAGGGCACACCAAGTGCGGGAAAATCCCAAGCAGGGGTGAGTATAAAAATATTCAGTAGGATACCCCAAAGGCTCGAGGGAGAAATAAAGGAGGTACTGAAGGGTGAGCAGTAGATCGAGCAGGGAATAGAATAGAAGTACAACAGAGAGTGCAGTAAGGAGTCCAGCTCAACCCAACAAGAGAAAGGAAGTAGACTCATCCAGGCACAAGGAGCTGGAAATGGTGAGAAGATGAACTTTCTGTCGAGTCTTCGCTACCTATAGCAGGAGAGTAGACTCATCCAACCACGAGAAGCTAGACACGGAAAGCGTGTGGCATACCCCGTGTATCTTCGCCTCTCCTGGAGGGAGAGTAACCAAGCCCAAGAAGTGGGTACTCGGACAAGGTATATACATATATATATGCTCTACAAGAAGCCTGAACAAGCTCATAAGGGGATCTCCCTCCCATAGCTCAGCCCAAGAAAAGAGTAGCCAAAAGTCCCAGAAGTAAACTCCATCGATGCCCACCATCCTGCATGTCCACCCCGAACCTCATTCCAAGGGGCTCAATCATCACACTTCGACACTATCCGCTTTGGGCGGCACTGACTTGCCCGCACGGTTTTAGATCGCGTAACAAGAACGCTTCTCCATGGGGAAAGCACCCCTCGAACTTGAGAGTTCTAGGGAAAGTCAAACCACACCTCGTCACTGCCCTGTAGTCAAGAGGTCTCCTCAAAGTCAAAGTTGTTCCATCACTGACCCGTACAACCAAGGGTCCCGCTCTGGTGGTCACGGAGGAAAGCCACAGACTAGCCTAGTAGAAAGGGATGAGTCTGGAATGCCAACAGGTGTCCCACTGCCCAGCCCTGCTGGAGGCTAATTCAAAACCAGATATCGGGTGACCCACTGCCCAGCCCTGCTGGAGGGTAAACCCTAATACATCATCAGGTGACCCACTGCCCAGCCCCACTGGAGGTTAAACCATAATAAGATACTGGGTGACCCACTGCCCAGCCCTGCTGGAGGGTAAACCATAATACATCATCCGGCGACCCACTGCCATCCCCGCTGGAGGGTAGACCTGAAATAAGCCGACAGGCGACCCACTGCCCAGCCTTGCTGGAGGATAGACCTGAAATAAGCCGATAGGCGACCCACTGCCCAGCCTTGCTGGAGGGTAGACATGAAATAAGCCGACAGGTGACCCACTACCCAGCCTTGCTGGAGGGTAGACCTGAAATAAGTCGACAGGCGACCCACTACCCAGCCTTGCTGGAGGATAGACCTGGAATAAGTCGACAGGCGACCCACTACCCAGCCTTGCTGGAGGGTAGACCTGGAACTAGATGACGGGTGACCCACTTCCTAGTCTCTTCTAAAGGGTAGACCCTAAAAGTTTGTCGGGTGACCCACTGCCCAGTCCCTGCTGGAGGGTAGACCCTAAGAGTGTCGCCGGGTGACCCACTGCCCAGTCTCTGCTGGAGGGTAGACCCTAGAAGCCGATGAGTAACCCACTGCCCAGCCCCACTGGTGGGTAAAACTCAAAACTTCCCTGGCCATCTCCACTGGAGGGTATAACACTGGCCAACCGAACACAGAGTGGGTATCGCGCAACCACCCGACTCCAGCACAACTCACCCAAAGGGGTTCAGCACCTGTTCCATCACTGGGTGTCACTAGCACCGCTACCGGACGATCCATCGAGAACGAAACCAGGGGTAGACCACTCAACCCAGCTGTTCAAACAACGAGCACAGAGCCAGGGGAAAACTCCACCCTGCTAGTCAAACAAACGAGCACAGAGGGACCCTCTACGTCGCGAGAGGTCAAATGTACGCAAATCAGAACACGGAACACACATAAGGCCCACACGACGTGTGGCACCAAGTCAACCCCATCCAAGTGCACGAACGTCTCAGGTACAAACCACATATACCTCCAAGCGCTCTCGTATACTCGCAGAGTATACCACGTTCCAGCCCAAAGGCTATCGTGCACACGACACCCAGCGTCAACGCGAAGGCATGACGTAACAACTCCACCTCAAAGGCCAGGGCATGTCCAACTACATCTATTCAAGCATTACCTCACTCACACGGGAGTGCACGCGATCACACGCCAAGGGTTCGCTAAAACCACAGAAGAAGAACTGCCCCCGGGGCACCTTCACATTTCCACATTTCACAAGATTGCGCAAGAGGATCTGCACAACCAAACGGATCACACTATTGTAATCCTCGTGGAAAAACACACGAGATCGACTACTTAGTCATCTCCAACGGATATCCGATGGAAAAGTCACCAACATCGCCTCACGCCCGAACGGCGTCCCATGATCCCGAGCCTCTGCCCTGAAAACAGTCGGGCGCATCGCACGATTGCGATCCCCTCGGGAAAACACGTCAAAAGGACTGCTCACTTGAGTGCAATGGATATCCGGAGAAAAAGATGAATCTCGGCGCACCGCACACGAGCATTGCTACATGGGACCCGCATCCCGGTCCCGAAACACAATGAATGGATCACACCGTTGCGATCCTCTCGAGAAAGAACACAGGATGGACTAATCACTTGTCCAAATCGGACACCCGGTGATATAGATGGAAAATCACCATCAACGCCCAAACGGCCCTTGCGGGGCCCGCACCATCATGTGTATTTAGAGCGGGTGGATTGAACCATTGCAATCCCCTCAAAAAAACATCCAGAATCGACTGCTCGCACGCCATGAACGGACGCCTGAGGAGAAAGTCGCTAAATGATGCTCGCAGCTCGGAAGACTGGTCATGGGGCTCGTGCCTCAACTTCGGCCCCAATGCCTGAAACCACCCTGGGAATCTCCGCCTCGGTTCCAGGGTCCTAATTCCACTGACGGCGCTTAATTCGGACATCAGACGCGTCCGCGCCGTCCAAAACAAGTATTCCCGGGAAGCTCGCTAAGCTGCTCTATGCACGTGTCGTTCCCTCAAGCCTCTCATATCGGGAGTTAAAACTCCGAAAACCACCCCATAACGTCCTCCTCGACGTCAGGTCCATGCCGCCACATACGGCGTGCAAAACGGACGCCCGTAGCGAAAGCTACGGGCGTCGGAAATTCCAAAGGAAAAGAAAAAAAAGAAAAAAAACACTGAGCCGGACCGGACTGCACCAGCCGGCCCACTCCATAGCGCTGCCCTGCAACCTAGCCGCGTGGTGAAGCCCGCCTCCACCGACCGGCCGACAAGGTCGGTCCCCCTTTTTCCACAGAGACCCGCAGAACGCGGGTCTCGGTCCGCCGCCGGGGTCGCGCCGCGACCCCGCTCACCCGTCATGTCGGCTCCCTCGACCTACCATCGCCGATACAAAGGCCGCCACCGAGCCAAAGTCCACCTACACCTTTCTTCCCGAAGCCGCCGCCATCCAGAGTTTCCGCCGCTACCTGAAGATGCCGGAAACCGCCAGTCGCCGAAGAAAAAAAAAACCAAAATCCCGCAGGACTTGAACGGACGATTTCGAACACCTCAGAGCTCGGAATTCAATTCCAGAAGAAGCAACGGAAATCTCAGAACATACTCTACGCGAATATGGGCTTGTATCAAATATCGGACAGAAATTAGACACTAAAATTAGGATTCAAAGAGGGGTTCGGGATTTAAAACGCAAACGAACACCGCCTACCTCGAAGGGCGTAGCCCGACGCTTCGTGTGCGGACCATCGGAACCGCTGCGCCTCGCCAGAGCTGCCTCTCCGGAGGTGGAGGAGAGGGGAGGGTTTGATGAGGAAGGAGAAGAAGAGGGGAGGGGATGCGTTTAAGTAGAAAATACTTAAACGCCGCTCGATGGCCCTGAACCCGAAATTTCGGCGGGGTCGGGATTAAGGCTCCCCTAGGCTAAAAACCACGCTCCGAGCGTAACGGCGGTCTCGTAATTTTAATCCTAGGCCCCATTCAAAAGTTACAAAACTGAATTCCCACAGCCGCAAAATTACGAAAACTCCCCTGGAGCCATTTTTCATAGACGGCCCGCGCCCGCAAAACTTACACCCCTCCTAGGGTAAACAGCACACTCCGAACTCAACGACGCCCTCAGTTTTCCAATCCGAGCCACCGTTTAAGAGATACCTGAGATTCACCCTTAAACGAATAAATTAATTAATTAATTAATCCGTTTAACATTCCGAAAGTGAACGAGGGGTCCAAACATCCCGCGCCGACAAGTTTTATGTCATTCCTAGGTTAAAAACCCCATTTTGAACCCATTCGTACACTCAGATAATCTTTTCAAGTATCTCAATATATATTATGTGATACCCATTAACCAAATAGAAGTGGTTAGTTTGAATTAAGACACATAATTGGTGACTTCCAATATCTAAATGGTAATGACTGAAGTTGATAATGATAGGGAAGTCATTGATGATCCAGATAGTGATAAAGATACAGGTGAAAATTCCCTCACTCCACCCACTAAGCTTCAATAAGTTTATGCCTCATTAGTAGGGTTTTAAGTAGCTAATTATTCTTCAGAATATCAAAATATTGAAAAATCCTCTAACTCTAAGGGGTTGGCTTCACCACATACTTCTTAGACGAACACAGAAGAGGAAAATCATGAGGAATATGAAGAGGAAGAAGACCATAAGGACACCCCTCCAACATTTGACGAAGGTTTATCTTCAACTATTGACAAACTTAGAGAAACAAATATGGGTAAAAAAAGATCCAAGACCCAATTTGATCAATGCGGGCCAGAATTATGAAGAACAAGAGGTATAAACCTCATTCCTGAAGCAACATCAGTATTTGTTTTACTAGAAATACACAAAAATTAAAGGCCTTGATCCTAAGGTATCCACTCATCACTTGGGTTTTCCATAACACCACTGAGAATAAAAATAGGCAGTTGGATGGACACACCCGACTCATACCTCAAAAATTAATTCTGAAGTGGAAAATATTATCAAGGAAAAATTCATCTAGGATGTTCAGTATCAGAAATGGTTGGCCAAAATCATCCCAATAAATAAGAATAATGGTAGATGAGGTTCTACACCGAATTTAGTTATCTCAACTGGCACTTTCCAAAAGATGATTTCCCAAACCTGATCACAAAACTACTGATTAATGTAAAGGGTGGATATCAATCCCCTTCCTTAATGGATCTCTATTCAATGTACAACCAAATTATTATGGCCCCAGAAGATAAGGAATCCACTACCTTTTAGGGACCCTAGGGATTATTTTTCATTCAGGTAATTCCCTTTGTCTTAAATAATTCAATAACCACATATCAATGTTCCATGCATCACATCATCAAACTCATCTTGGGAAAGTTTATCAAAAGATATGTTGGTGATCTTGTGGTTAAATCCCAATAGTGATCTAGCCACCTAGATAATCTTGATACAATATTTATCAAATTATGTAAGCATAGACCAACGATGAACCCCTTGAAATGTGCTTTTGGTTTTACCTCAATAAAATTTATCATCTTTTCCATACGACATCGTAACATTGAAGTCTGACCTGAGAAAACAAAGTCTATCTTTATCAGGTCACCTTCTCAAAACCTCAAAGAGTAGAGAGGTATTCCAAGACACTTTTCTTACATCCAATGATTTATATCTAACCTCACAATAAATTTTTTCCCTTAACTAATTTGATGAAGAATGGGGTTACATATCAATGGATCTATGACTATCATGAATCCTTTGAAAACCTTAATAAATATCTTTTGATCCCACCAATGCTAATGCCACCCATTAAGGGAAAGATGATTATTCTATATATGATGTCCCTAGAGTGATAAATTTATGATTTTCTTATATAAAATGAAAATTCTAGTAATGAAAAAACATGTATTATCTCAGTCATACCATTCTCTATGTTGAGATTCATTATTCAAATACTGAGAAGTTTTTACTGATGTTAATCTTTGTAGTTCAAAAACCGAGGCACTACTTATAGAACCACAAGGTCCATTTCATATCTCTAAATAACCCACTCAAATATAAACTCATTAATCCTATATTTATAGGTAATTTATAGCGGTGGGTGGTTATCCTAAAGTAGTTTGATATATTGTAACACCTTGAAATTCTAAAGTAAGAACCTTATATTCGATAACTTACATGACATGCTACACCCTCAGTGTAAGGGAATATAATACCCAGATACTTTAAAATATATTTATTATTTTTAATGGATTTTATATATTATATATTTTTCAATGCATGAAACACCAATTTATCTTGTGTTACACACAAGAGCGACTTTCTTCGAAAGCTTACATTACACGCAAGACCGAGTTTTAATGAACAAAAATATATTATTAAAATATTATTATTTAATATAATAAGACTCAACCTAGTCGTTAAATTAGTGATTATAAATATTATTAACTAAATTATTAAAATCTATGGTTCACTAAAATATAAAATTAATTTATTGGTTACAAATAAATTAGAAAGGAATAGGAAAATTGGTTGAATATAAAGAAAAATGTTATTATTTTTATGCTCACAAAACTGTTTTACCCTAATAAATTAAATTAATTAGTGAGTGATATTAATTTAATATATAAATTTTATATTTGAAAAAAATATTTTTGATATTCATTCAATATATTTTATAGGATTAAGATAAAAACAAACCCAATTTTATGCATAAAATTTTATATTTTTATTAAGGCATTTTTTACCACCTTTTAATGGAGAACCTATTTTAAATCCAATTTTTGACTATTTTATAAATTTAATATTTCAAAATAAACATAACTTTTTAAATTGGAACATAAAAATATATTAGGTTAAATTTTTGGTATTTTTCTATGTGGTTTCATTTTTTAATGAATAGTGAAAATGATGAGTTTTAGTTCAAAACTGATTTTTCATCTAATTTATTTTTAAGGTTAAATTAAATTTTAAATTGGTTTTAAAGTTTAATTGGATAAAATTTTTATAAATTAATACAATTTACATCATTATAATCAATTTTACTATGATATTGACTATAAAAACATAGAAAACTTTCGAACATTTTCACTTTTAAAAACACGCATTGTCGTCCCGTCTGCGGGATTAAATTTCAATTATTTTCTATCCATTATGTGATTGGAATTTGGATAAATGGATTAAATATTTTAAATCATAATAAATTATAATTTTTAATATGTTAAACTTATTTTTTTACTAAATATGTTATTGAAACTGATAAAAATTAATTACATCGATTGGCATAAAATTAAGCTTAATAAGGGACAAAACCTTAATCATAAGGGTCCAAATGACATATAAACTTATCCAAGAGAAATTTTATGGAAATATTTAGACACTATATTCCCTTTTATAAACTTTTTTCCATTATTGGATTCACTTTAAATGGTAAAAATATGAGTGGAATTACCTTTCCCAAAACTTATAATAATGTCACTCCTCCTCTACTATAAAATGGCCTCATCTCCTCCCACTTCCTCACACCTCTAAAGAAACTCTGTATTGACCAATACATTCACAAATATATCTTCAAAATTTATCCCCTCATAATTTAATACTTCCATTGGTCATAAATCCATCAAAGTAATCCCATTGGTTCAAACCAAAATAAGTTACCTGATTAAGAGGTAACATCTTTCCTTAAGCTCTTTAGTTTTCTTTCCATTATCCACCCCCACCCAAACTCTTATTATTCCATGATTATATAAAAAATACTTTTTCCTAAATATACTAGTATTTTTTATTATATTTTTTTGACCTATACATACACACACTTCCATCTAATGGGTAATGAACATATTGTTTATGTGTATCATGAACTACAACCCAATGAAATGATGATTGTTCATTTTTCATTTACCACATCTCATGGTGGAAATTATGATGAAAACTATATTTATATGTGATATTTATTATTTATTTATGATTTATAACACATACCATTATACTTTCCATTTTTTGTAAATACGATAACATCATTGGTGGAACTGTGGACTACTGCCTCCTCAAAGCGATGTGACTCGTTCACGCTATAAATGGAATGTATAAAAAATGGTTTTAATAAACCTATGTAACATATATAAAATATATATGATTCTGGAATTTTAATATACACATTTATAATTTACTTTTAATTATTTTAATAATCAAATAAATAAAATTAGTTTTCGTGCGTACGTACGACCTACCATCTTCATGAATGGTTCAATTCATTTCTTGCCTCCAAATATTATGGAATATTTTAAGTACATTTTTACTGGATATATTAGATAATTAAGTCATGTATTAAATTATTTATATGATGAAATAATTATCTAATAAATATTAACAACAAGTAACATGTCAAAACATACTTGAGAAAACTAGGAAATTAACACCCAAAATAGTTAAAATAAAGAAAGATTATTAAAAAATAGGTAATAATATATTAAATAAAGTTAATATATGATATTATAAACATTATTATGGATTTTATATAAGTTATTAACATATTTTAAACCACTATAAATTAGGATAATGACCACACAACAAAAATGAAGGTTTGGGTAAGGAATTGCACCTCAATTTACATTCCATTGAGACTTATTTGTGGTTGTGCACATAGTTTCTTTTATAAAGTGTATATACTACACTTTTTAAAGTTATATAATGAATTACCTTAATTTAATTATATTCTAAGTTTCATTTAATAATTTTTTTATGGATATTATGATTTAAATTTTTCAAAGTTGTATGAGACACTATGGAATGTTTAAAGATTATTTTCCTTAGGAATGTGTTTAATGATCACCTTTTCAATCTCACCTCCTTTTGATTGTTAACTTTATATTGAAAAAATCACTCCCTTATGATCATTTTTATGGTACATTACATTTTTTTAAAATATCCATATTCTTATGTATTGGATATTCCTATTTTCTAAACTGTATACAATTTTCATACAATGTTCACTTTGACAATTATTAGATTAACTGAGGAATTATTGATAAATACGTATCTTTTATTCAATACAATTATTTAATAAGTCATTTGTTTTTTTAATTGATTATTCAATATGAATAATTCTATGGACATGAAATTATGGGTGGAGCCCATAATTTTTATAGCTCCTCAATTCATTGATAGGTTGAGACGATTAAGTTGGCCAAATTAAAAAAGTGTCTACCTATAGTCTCAAACTGTTTGGAGGATGGATCTTGATAGTACAGGTCCTAATTTTCATTATACATGATGTCCAATAATTAATCATTTCCTTAATATATTTTTTAGTTATTATTCATCCATGATATGTTTTTCAACATATTTATCGATACATTTAATTTTCAGTTCATTGATTAAATAGCATATGTTTAAGTTTCTCACCTTTCCATATTGAATTTGCCTTATCTAGTTTTTTTAATGGCATGTTTTATTAGTTATTTATATTTCTATATTGATTTAATCTCACTAATTTATTATTTATTCTATTTTAGTTACCCTTACTGATCATTTGAGCTCACCCTTATTATGTTTCCTTTCCCCATATTATGAAGAAGAAATTTTTGAGTAAGAATTCAATGAATCATTTTATTTCATTTTATTGTGTACCATGTTTTTATTTTTTTATTACCCAATGTATTATGGGTATCATGTATGTAATATATCATTCCAATACAACATAAATGATCAATACTTCAGGATTTATTTCCTTATAATCATTGAAATTTAATAAAATGATGCCCCACCTCCAAGATTCTGGGTTCGAGGCATTACATATACATTTTCACCTCAAAGAGTAGTGAAATAACCGCCTTTGGAATTTTTTATTATGAAACACCCATCTATAGAAACAACATTGTTAAATACTAAATTTCTAGATGAAGTGATATTTTTTATCTGATATGGCCCATGACCATGGGAAATGTATTTTGATGGCGCATCTAGGATCCCAACAGGGAACAAAATGGAAGACCCTAAGCTCAACAAAGTTAGGTTAGGGATCTTTCTCATTTCTCTAGGGAAGGCATTTTTACCTTACTCTTTCATGTTGTTAGTAGGATGTACAAACAATGAGGAGGAATATTATGCCTTTATTGAAATCCTAGAACTAGAGATCCAAATATTGTTCGGCCACTTAGAGGTGAAAGGATATTTAGAATTGGAAATCAAAGAGATAAACGAGGATCATTCCATAAAAAATTAGAGATAATCCCATTTCATAACTGTGTATGAGGGTTAATGGTATAGGTCCCCTCATATCCAACATTGAATCATGTCCCACGATCATATAATTTCCAAGAAGATGCATTAGAAAATGAAGCTATAACTTTGGATGAACCAAGATGGTATGAAATGGTCATCAATATTGCCCATCGCCAAATGATCTCATCTTTTTTTCAAGTTAGAATGGAAGAGTTCAATGAAATAATACCTATCCCCAATCCATATATTCCTACTACTGCGTCGATGATACATATCATATACTACCTCTAAAATGGATTACTTCCATCAGATAGAGCTCAGAAAGAAGAAATATGTCGGCGAGAAACCAACTTCAATCTTTATGATGACCCAAATTGCCAAAAAAAATCATCTATAAATGAGGCTTTGATGGAGTCTTTATCAGATGTATTGATGGAGAATAGACCGCTACATTCATGAAACAAATACACTTGGGATCCTATGGTTCCCACCAGTCGTGATTTAATATTTTCTATAAATATGGAGGAGTTGATACTATTGGAAACTATGACAAAGGATTTCATAAAATTAACCAAGAAATTTCATTCCTAACAAGTGTGTTCCAACTTCATTCTTAAACCCATTCAGTTTCTATATATAACTAAATAATTGTGGAAATTTCCCATTTGGGAATGGATTTTTTGATGTCATACCCTCTATATACGACCAAGTACTTCACATACATTCTTAACTCCATTGACTTCTTCTCCAAATGGGATGAAGCAATACCAATCAATGAAGCCAGGGCCAAAATAATTTTTATCTTCATAAAATACAACATTATTACCATATTTGGTTCCCCTCATACAATACTGATGGACAATAGCACCAATTTTTGTTCCTATAAGGTGTAAAATCTATATAATGACTATAACATCAGATCTAACCACTCATCTCGCTATCATGTTGTGGGTCACAGATAGATAGATTCTATTAACACGACCCTATCAAAAATACTCCAAATTGTTTTGGATAAGTATAAGAATTCATTTCCTCATAAACTCTTTCCTGCTTTGTGGGATTACGGAACCACAACCCATACTACCATGCAAGCAACCCATCATTCACTTTTTTATAGGACAGAAGATGTCCTTACCATTGAGATCCAATTTCCATCACTAAATATTTCTATATGTGACCATATATCCATGTATAAAAGAACATAGAAATGGATGGACGAATTGAAGAGACTTGATGAAAAAATATTGCACACTTTTCATCACTTGGAGGTCCACATAAATTAGATAGCGTGATCTTTTAACAAGAATTTTTTCCTCTGTTCATTCCTCCATAGTGAATTGGTACTAGTTCTTAGGAATCCAATGATACCATGAAAGAAGACTCTAAAGATTGATCTAAATTGGGAGGGACCTTACTCCATACATAAGGTTCACCCTAACAGAGCTTTTTCTTTAATCTCAGTGGATAGAGAGATAATTAAAAACCAACCAATGAAAGGTTTCTTGAGAAAATATTTAATGTAGTCCCACAACACTAATCCTAACAATAGAACATTGAATTTTAGAGCTCTAAATAGTCCAATATGTACGACTTTAAAATATATATTATGCCTTCTAGGTCATATGACATTAAACTACATGGAATACATCTCAACTGCATGATGTTAAACATCATAGTTAGTATTTGTCTCAATAACTTAAAAACAATGATGTGTTTTCCTAGTCACGAGAAGTTAAACTATATGAAAACATAATTTCCACATGATGTAAAATTGAATGGTTTACATCCTTGTTGCATGATGTAAAACTGCAAAGCATTTCAGCCCATGTTTGAGCAGGTCACATTTTAGGGTGTTGGTTTCCTACGACACCTTCCTTAAAGAACTATGTGTGGCTTGATTCTCATACCAATGAGATACATAGTTATGACTAGACCTTACATCTTGAGCCTAGAAATTAATTTTGAAAAACATCAAATTAAACTTTCTCCACAGCAAAACCCGACTGATCTGGGAAACTATTTTCAAGAACTACATGTTTCTTGATTCCTTCCATATCAGGATATATAGTGATGCTCAAACCCCTAATATTGGGCCCAGACACAGTAATAATTCCCTTCCACATCATGTGACCAACATCCTTACCATAAGATATTAAACTGCATGTCCAAAATCCTCATCACATGATAATAAACTAGACGATCTCCTCAAGAACTGTGTGTGTATTGATTCTCATTTTAATGATATATGTAGTGATGTCTAGATTTCCAATATTGACGATAGCCCTAAAAAAATCCCTCCATATAGTATATGGGTTATACCTACATAGGAAACATTTCAATAACTACATGTGGTTTGATTATCACTTTGATGAGATACATAGTCACACCTAGAGCATACATCCTAGCCTAGCCACCGTAGAATCTAAATTCCCCTTCATTCATTTATCATTTCCATGAGATACATAGTGATGCATTGATACTACATCATCTTCCAACTATAATACATTCCCCCAATCTCTTATGTATTATTTATATCTATGTATAAAGATCCAATATGGGTTGTCACCCCATGCACAATCTTATATTCAAAAGAAAACCCGTTTGTATCCAAACATGAATCTTATCAGTGTGGGGAATCATTTTTAGAAATAATTGTGGATTGAATCTTCCTATAACAAGATACATAGTGATTATCAGGTCTTATACCCTATTCTAGATCCAACATTCCTTTTTCACATCGATTCACCTTCATCCTTACTACATAACATTAAATTTCATAGATTATGTCCTTACTGTGCGATGTAAAACTGCAAGGTTCCCTAATAACTATGTGTGTCTTGATTATCATCTTAATGAGATGTGTAGTGATTCCTAGTCCTTCTATCCTAGTTCCATCCACAAGGTAAGGAAAAACACTCCCACTATTACATACAAAAATCTATGTTGGATCTCTTAATCTGGGTCCCCTCATCTAGGGTTCCACCAAGGAAACAGAGATGTCCCCTCCTACATATGAGTCAGATCTATGAAAATGGACATCAATTGGTAATGCCTGTCTAAATTCTTTCTCTATAATTGGAATATTCCTTCCACATATCATAATCCTATTCTTAGACACTTTAAAATATTTATAATCTTTCTCCATCTATTGATGATTGAATGTATGATACTTGAGGATTATTTTGTATGACTATTTAGTAACACACCCCAGTTATATTTTCATAAAGTCTCCCACATAAAGGGCCCATCAGCTAAAGGATTGCACTATTTGACTGTGCTATAAAATTTCCTAGTTTTCTTTTCATAAAGTATCCCATAAAATGGGTTTTTCAACTAGTGACACATTTCATCACTAATAGAAACCTCTTTTGTCTCTATAAGACTAGATCACAATATGTTGGGACCCAAAATTCAAATTTGTTCTATGTTCATCCCTTGAATTATTGTCCCACATCATTTCTCTCGGTTTGAGAACCCCCAATATCCTAGTTTATGATTTCATTCCCCATGTCCAATGTATGTTAGAATAACCTTGGTCTCATGGGACACATATCAGTTACTATTTTCATAATACTATGGTCCTATCCACATGACCTAAAACTAAGGGAATCATATTTATTGTGTATGGGTCAGACCTATGTAATGAAATATTTCCCTCAATTCCCTTGTTATTTTGGTATGGAATTCTCTTTCTGTACATAGTAACATTCTTTACACAAACCAAACTATCTTTCAATGTGAAACCAAATCTATAAAACATCTATTGGTCAATGAAAATAAAATGTCTAATACCCAATGGTACCTCTATCTAGAATATGATTTAACATTCCCAAGTTGGCTTTTCATAAATTCTCCCACCAAACGGGCTTGTTAACTAGAGGATTTCATTGTTTGACTATGTTGTAACACGCCCCAGTAATATTTACATAAATTATCCCACAAAAAGGTTTTGTCAACTTGAATCACATTCATCTTCAGAGAAGCCTCTTCTATCTCTTTAATCCCCAAATAAATTTTTCATTATTGCATACTTTTCCCATCTCACTCCCCAAATCTGAAATCCCATAGATTATAGTTTATGAATTTTCCCCCATTCATGCATGAGTATGGTGGAACATTACTAATTTGATCACCTTGGAAAGTCCAAATACTAATATTTTGGTCAAATATAAATTAACTTAAAATAATATCCCCCAATTCACTTATTTTATGATGTTGAACTTGATGGTCGATGTTCATGTTGTACGAATTTCAACTACATATCATAACATCCCTGTCACAATATGTTAAACTATACAACAACATCCTCACTGTAATACATTAAACTACATGGTCTTTATCCTGATCTCATAACATTAAACTTCATGATTCTTCAACCCTTTTCAGAAAAAGGTCCTTCCCCTCTAGAATCGGTTACATAACATAATGTACCCTCTTTCACATAAGCCAAATACATGTATGATCAATTTCTCATTCATGGATAATATCAATATAGATATTCCCTCCATTCTCAGATATATTTCCTTGGTGAACCACCTATCATGGTATTGAGAAATATAAACCACTATAAACATCCCTTATCCATCAGCAATATAATGTTGAAATTTTTGAGAACTCGTTTTTGTGACTATGTTGAAACATTCCCTAGTCAGTTTTCATATGTCTTTCATATAAAGTACATATCATTCAGAGGGTGCGATTGTTTGACTATGAAGTAACAAGACCCAGTTGGCTTTGCATAAAGTGTCCCAGAAAATGGGTTTTCAACTATCAGAATATTCTTTCTTAGGATAGACCATCTTTATTCCCATTGGATCCAAAAATATCATAATGGAAACCACTTTCTGAACTCTATTTGTGTTCATTCCTCGCATACCTGTCTTATATCATGTTTTAGATTCATAAATTATAAAATAGTGACTCAAAATTACCCTTAGGTTATTTGAAGAGTGTGGGAACACTCTTGACCAACACGATGTGTCTAGGTAATCATTTTAAAAATCATGTTCAAATATATTCAACTTAAAACATCAGTATTTGTAGTTAATATTCCATGACATTAAACATCCCAAAAAAAGAGACACTGTACTTACTAAGTTGAAAACTACAAAGATCACTGTGGATTAAATTCTTGTCTCAAATCTCTAGACCTATGATCTTCATGGTTTTGGTGAGAATATACCACTAAAAAGGTAAAAGTAATAAAATTTGTTAGGCTAAAACCCTATAAATGGAAACCTAAGGAAAACCTAAGTCTCGCCCACTAAGTCTTTTTCATGGACTTAAGAAAAAATTATGGTGATGAAAAAAGATGAAAAGTTTGTGGGGTTGTCCATGTGACCCTAGAAATAATTAAACTATGATCTCTAGGTCATAATTCTTAAGAAAAAAATAGATCCTTACCTCACCCTTATCTTTTACCTATAATGTGCTCACATTGAATAAAATTCATCATTTTTGGGGTTATATTATGTTTACAATGATGGAACGAATTCAGAAGTAGGTAGTTGATGGAAAAATTACTTTTCATTTATTATCATTGATGTATAATAACATCCACATGTCATAGTATCTCTTCTAATCTTTACAACTTATCCTCAACATAAGCTTTTATTTGTTGACCCGTGGATTGAGAATTATCTATGGTTTTCCAAAACCCATCCAATTTTGTTGGAAAAGCCTCCTCATCCTTATGGAGATTATCTTTCTCTATAGTAATAAATCTATTTTATGATCTGGGGTCCCTTTCAATGATTGGTGGAGTTGGACTATCTCATCCTTCATGGCATTTAATTATTCTTGAAGGCACAATAATTGGAGAGATTTATCATCGAGGTGATTTTGATACTTCTAAACCTTCTTGGAATGGATAAGCTCAACTTGGGATATGGTATCTCTATGATCATCAAACTAGCATTCCAGTTGTGCCTCATATTTCTATGATTTTTTCTTATCCTCCAAAATCTTAATGACTGACTTCACCGCATAGTGGATCACATGGTAATCAAACCCTCCATATCCTAAAAGGGAAAAATTGGGTGGAATTTGGTGATGTTTCAAAGTTAAATATTTGAGATGTGTCCTAAATACTATATTTTATATGTCCTTCTAGAAAATACAGCATGCTGTGAAAATAGAATCTTGTGTATTCATGTCTGACCATGAGACTCTCTCAGAGTGAGGGATGTATTCTAGGATTAGTATGCTCAATGAGTCACATTGTTATGCTCCCTACAAGAAAGAATTAATTTCACCTACCTGTGTTTATTGAACCGGTACTGAAGTCTCCAATTCATTCATTACTACTAAATTCGATTATGCTACATAGAAAGTGACACCCCTCACCAACATCACAGGGTTAATGGAAGGAAAAGGTAGTAAATGAGACAATCCAATTGACTACACTCATCCGTTTTTGGGTCACCTATTGGGATTAATTCTTATCTAGTACTCTCGATCTATATTGTTAGAATAGGGACCTCCTAACAAGGATTTTCCTCCTATATTTTCTCAAGGATTAGGATGGAGGGCCCTTCTGGATGACCCACTTTAGAATTCTCAGTCATCACTCCCTCAGCAACGGAAGCATGGTGTACTTGGATGCATTGTTTTTAAAGTTCCTTGGCAACGTACCCTATAGGAAAACTTGTATATATTGATCTTTGATGTGAAACATTGAATGAAGAAAGTCCAATTGTATTTAAGAAAACGAATTCAAGAAAGAGAGAACTCACATTCATATAATGAACTATTAAATTCATAAAATTACTCTATAGAGGCAGGGATATTAATGATGACTAACCTATCCTCAAGGTCCATTAATTCAATCATTATTTTATTATATAATCCCTCACATCTTGTAGTATTCTCACCAGTAGGGGTATCTGATATGCATTGATCGTTACCCAAATTTGATCCACCATTGAATCTCTTCGCCAACTTCTTGGCCGATATAGTATCTTCAAACCCTGTAGAGTTAGGTTCAGCACCAACACCTTCATCAGACAATTAGAGATCCCTATCAATCCCTTTTAGAGTGAAATAATTCTGAAATTAACTTCTGTAGTGTCCTCTATTATAGGAAACAAATCTGAAATATAATGAGAAGAGGAAAGTAAAAAAAACATATGACACCTTATAGTGAGCATTTGACATTACCATGGCCCTATCCCCTCTATAAATGAATGGTGGTGGTGAGGCCACATCTATTGATGCATCATATGTCAAGGTAATGGGTTTATATGCATGAGTATGTACCTCCTATGGAGTTTCACCCTCGATCCTTGAAGAACCATTTCCAGATCCCTTAAGGGAATAAAGTGATGAAGATTCTATAAAATGTGTGCATGGTCAAAATAGTATGTCTATAAATTCACAACATTAAAATATAATGTGGATACTTACTATGGTTCATACACCAGGCCTATCTTATAACCCTTTTTTTCTTTCTCCCTTGGGATGGAGAGGGGACCACATATGTCCTCTTGGAAATAGACAATTAAGGTTCCAGTTGAGGAATTCTCACTTCTATTTCCTCCATCATCATCCTCTAACCCAAGGATATTTTTGGGGAATCAATGGACTTGTATGCTCCTATAATGGGGGTTCCTATGGGCGCATACCTTGGTGAATCAAGAACCTTTTCTATTGTATGTTCTTCTTATTATTCTTTTTCTTATTATTCCCTTAATAATAGAAAAATATATCCACTAAAAATTAATTATTGTAGTAAAAATAACATGAAAGAGAAGAGAAAAAAATGTGATACATCCTTAGGGTCAAATAATTTGTCCCATTCATAATTAGTGTGACTGGCTACCCCCTCAAGATTTATTTGGTCTGGAAAGTCAGATACTCCCTTCGTGGATAATATATAATCATTGGTGTTGTATATCACCATCTTCAACTCCTAAACATATTTTCCCACCTCCAAAAAATAATTTTTGGGAGAAGACTAGAGGGTTATCATACATCCTCTAACTCTGGGATATTTATGTTAGCCTTTAGAAATACCCATGCTAATATATTGTCACAAGATACACTCTTCAAAGATCTGATTGTTGGAGTTCGCATGTAATATAGAGATAATGTAGCAGGTTATGAGTAAGGCCTAACATCTTTTGACTTGGAAAACATTTTAGGACTCTTTACCCTCAGAGAAGACTGAGTGAAAAGAACAAGAGTATCCTCTTGTCAATTATTACTAGACCACCTTGGCTCGGATGGTGTGGTTTTCTAAAACATAGAATGATTAGTGTTCTTTTCTCGAGATCACCTCAAAGACATTGGTGCTTCAGTATTTTCACCTTCAGTTTGATCCTTTATACCATGCATACAACACTAGTAGTGGTCTTTGTCATGACTCAGTAAACCCCTTTTGTTAATACCCCTTAAGGGAATGAATAAATACTTGCACCAACATACCAAGCCTCTATTCTAATTGAAGCACCCAATAGATGAAGTTCAATTGAAATTTTAGACACCCCCATGGGCATCAGGATCTACAACTGTCATGCCACCATCGGGTGTTTCTCGAGAGAAACATGCATAGGAAGAAATATGTTTGACGACTATAGAAATTTCAATTGGAGTGTAAATCTATATAGTGCATATGCCTCACAAATGATCTTTTTGTAAATACGAACTACTAAAAAACTATCTCTAAATTCCATATTATATGACATCATATCTTCATCATCCATACCGGTATCGGGGAATGTCCAAGTTAGTGGATCATCATATGAGAATAATTTTAACTCCCCCTATACATTAAACATCCACATCACTTCATTGTACATAAAATATAGATGATATATTCTAGAAACAACTTAGAAAAATGGGTAAATCAGCCATCAGGGGATATAACTGGGATCAAAACAAAATAAGAACTAATGTGTGTAGAAACCCACCCCCACTGCACTTGAAACAGACCTGTAATTATGAACAGGTCTTTACCATTTTAAGTATGCATAAAACACCTATAAATTCATTCCAGGATAGGGGAATCCAACCCTATATGATTCCCTTATACTAGTTTGGATAGTATAAAAAATTGCGTAGTATCAATCCACCATTGTATTTGGGGATTGGAATTAGGTATATACTCAACCACATTGCGTGGAAATCATCCAGATTGGTATTCATAGAAATATCAAAATTAACCTTGTAACCCTAACATGTATACTGGACCTTCTCAAATGTAGGCTAGAATGTGCCAGAAGAACCCTGATTCTCTAAAGTCAGGCATCTTGTAGGTCACTTGAATGTGGGATCCTCTCTTTCTGGATTGACTAAATCCTTCATCCATGTGCGAGAATGGATTTCACCCATGGGGTGGGGGTCCTTGTTCTTAACTTTCCAAGATATTTTGAAATTATCATGAGCTAATGGAGGTGTCTTTTCAGCATCATCCTACATTATCTTCAATGGGTTAAATTCATCATACATATCCCCAAGGATAGGATCTCTAGGAATTTTGTATATGTTAAATATGTTAATGCCAACTTCACCATGTGTTATGTGGAAGTAATTTGTCTATGCACTCTAATGGCTTAGAATCTCAGGGATAATTTCTGGGTTCTTATAAAAATAAGTTTTCCCTACCCAAATATCCTCATAAATGCTCACATATTGCAACTCCTTGAATGTGAAACACATCTAGTGCACCTTTTATACCCACATCTATTCAGGCCTAACTTCCCCTCAAGATAAGAAATCACAGTTCCACTTATAACCCTGCGACTAGTCTATCTTTGAATCATGGAATGTTGAGTCATAATACTGGGACTTCAACTTTATAGTATGAGGCATTGGATCTTGAGTCAAATTATTGATATATAAAAAATAGGTAGTAGGGACCATCCCTTTCTTGATGTAGAAACCCTATGAGGATACATTGGTGGTAGGAAAATTTGTATCTCCCATGAACCAATACATTAATAAATAGATTTGATCCACCATGATAAGAGCATATCTCATAATTCCTTGGTCATACAATGTTAAGTAGTCACTTCAAATGGGTAAATCAGCCATCAAGGTATATAACTAGGATCAAAATAAAATAATAACTAATGTGTGTGGAAACCCACCCCCACGGCACTTGAAACAGGCCTACAATTATGAACAAGTCTTTACTATTGTACGTATGCATAAAACACCTATAAATTCATTCTAGGATAGGGGAATCCACCCCTATATGGTTCCCTTCTACTAATTTTGATAGTATAAAAAATTACATAGTATCAAGCCATCATTGGATTTGAGGATCGGAATTAGGTATATACTCAACCACATTGCGTGGAAATCATCCAGATTGGTATTCATAGAAATATCAAAATTGACCTTATAACCCTAACATGTATACTGGACCTTCTCAAATGTGGGCTAGAATGTGCTAGAAGAACCCTAATTCTCTAAAGTCAGGCATCCTATAGGTCACTTGAATGTGGGAGCCTCTCTTTCAGGATTGACTAAATCCTTCATCCATGTGCGAGAATGGATGTCACCCATGGGGTGGGGGTCCTTGTTCATAACTTTACAAGCTATTTAGAAATTATCATGAGCTAATGGAGGTGTCTTTTCAGCATCATCCTAAATTATATTCAATGGGTTAAATTCATCATACATATCCCCAAGGATAGGAGCTCGAGGAATTTCGTATATGTTAAATATGTTAATGCCAACTTCACCATGTGTTATGTGGAAGGAATTTGTCTAAGGACTCTAATGGATTAGAATCTCGGGGATAATTTCTAGGTTCTTATAAATATAAGTTTTCCCTACCCAAATAGCCTCATAAATGCTCACATATTGCAACTCCTTGAATGTGAAACACATCTAGTGCACCTTTTATACCCACATCCATTCAGCCCTAACTTCCCCTCTAGATAAGAAATCACAGTTCCCCTTATAACCTTGCGACTACTCTATCTTTGAATCATGGAATGTTGAATCATAATACTGGGACTTCAAATTTATAGTATAAGGCATTGGATCTTGAGTGAAATTGTTGTGATATAGGAAACAGGTAGTAGGGACCATCCCTTTCTTGATGTTGAAACCCTTTGAGGATACATTGGTGGTAGGAAATTTTGTATGTCTCATGAACCAAGATATTAAGAAATAGATTTGATCCACCATGATAAGAGCATCTCTCATAATTCTTTGGTCATACAATGTTAATTAGTCACTTCATGGATATTATCACTTGTAACAACTGGGTCCCAGTGGCAGCATAGACGCCCCACCTTTACATGGTCGTCGGGTCCTGACCCACTAGGTACCACCAGTTTCCCCACAGACACATGGTCCCCACCCTGGGGACAACCCACGTGCCTGAATGGGTCATCTGACTATTGATAGTCCCCACAGGCCAACACTTTTCTTTTCCAGTGTGATTTTTCCTCACTCACACACACCCTGGGAAACTTCCTAGAAGGTCACCCATCCTGATCACTACTCCAGGCCAAGCACACATAACTACGGAGTTCAAATCAGGTAGGCTCCTGAAAAGGAAGGTGCACCTTGTTGACATGAATCATATCATTTATCCATTTAACCCTTTATCATTTGGGGGTGTTACCATCACCCCACCTTTAGGGCACAACGTCCTCATTGTGGGCCCTACATCTCATATCAGGAAATGCACCACACTTAAGGCTGGGTACCACCTCTGATACCAAATTTAACAACTGGGTCTCGGTGATAGCACAGCCACCCCACCTTAACATGGTCCTCAGGTCCTGACCCACCAGGTACCACCAGTTGCCTCGCAGACATATGGTCCCCACCTTGGTGCCCACCCATGTGCCTGAGAGGGTCATCTGACTATTGATAGTCCCCACAAGCCAACACATTTCTTTTCTAGTGTGCTTTGTTCTCACTCACACACACCCTGGGAAACTTCTTAGAAGGTCACCCATCCTGATCACTACTTCAGGCCAAGCACACTTAACTATGGAGTTCTAATCAGGTAGGCTCCCAAAAAAGGAAGGCACACCTTGTTGACAAGAGTCATATCATTTTCCATTTAACCCTTTATCATTCGGGGGTGTTACAATCAATTGTCACACCCATCGTCTTTAAATAAATTATTTTTGTTAATTTTCTTTGCATCGGGTAGTCTGGGTTGAATCCCGACTTCAATTTTTGAGTTTTTTTTAACACATGTTTTTGCCTTGATTACGTTCATTGCACCGTGGTCGAAGCCGTGCAACCTCACCTGGGTCACCGCACAACCTTTCCCGGTTCACCGCATGCCATGCCCGATGGTCAACTAATGAAATAAGATGTATTAAGAAAGGTTTTAATAATACTAATAATATTAATATTACTTGAGAATATTATTATTAATATTAGTGTTGAGAATATAAAAAAGAATAATTAAGTTATTAATATTGTAATAATTATTATTATTGTTAATATCAAAAATTCAATGTCTTTTATTTTATTTGGATTCTGAATATTTTGATGAGGTGTGGGTAGATTCCGGTTGATATATTGTGTTTTTGTAGGTAAATGATGGTTTGGGTATTTTTCATCGCTCAACACACAGGCAGGACACAAGTGAAGCCGCACGGCTTCGCTAACTCACCTTGTGACCTGACTGGTGCACGATTAATTAATTAATTAATTAATAAAATGAAGTAATAATGGTATTGATAATATTAATGATATTGTTATTATTTAAGAGTATTATTCTTATTATGGTTAATATTTTATCAAGTTATTATCACTTTTATTATTATTGTTATTATAAAATCATCAATATCAATAATGTTTTTATTATAAGTGTTAAGGAGATGAATTCTATTAAATTATTGTTATTATTAACCTCATAAAAATAATAACTATTATCATTATTATAACTATTTAAATTTTTTTCATTATTAACTTATTTTTATTTACTTTTATTTTTATTACCTTTTCCCCTTTCTTTTGTCTAGTGTTCGGATCCCCTACCCTGCGCACTGAAGGCTGCGCCCCATACCACTTTCTCTTCATCCCTGTTGTACCCCCCCCCCCCACCTGGTTCAAACCTCCCCATCCCCGTCCTTTTTTTTGTCAGTGCCCCTATTTCCCTTCCGGAGACCCTCCTTCCCCCTTGGACTCCCCAACTCGCACCTCCCTCCTAGCCATCCCAAACACACCGCAACCCCCTATGTGTCTAGCCCCATCCCACCGGACCCCTCAGCTTTCTGCTATCGCACACCCAACCCCACAGCTCCCGACCGACCTCCTTGCCACACCGCCCGCCGGACCAGCCTCCTTCTGGTCGGCCTCCTTCTTCTGTTCGGTGAACCCTGGCGCCCTCTTCTCTATCCGACCCTCCACCCCCTTGTCCCTCGCACCCTGCCCCAGGTCGAACCCGCACAAACTCCTACCGGCAACCCCCCCCCCCCCCCCGGCCAGCCTTCAGACCAGTCGTCGCTGCCCTCTCCTGGCCAATTGTTGCACGACATCAAACCCCCATGGTCGCTGGCCTATTTTCCCTTCCCAGTGAATTCCCAGTCCAGCGACTGCTACCCCCCTTAGGTTGAGTTTCATTTTTTCCATCTTGAGTCTTGGTTGTTCAGCGGGTTGGGTCTTTTTAGGGTCTAATTTTAATTTTTTTTGTTCGAATTACTGTTTTAAGGTTCAATTTGACCCTCGTGTGGTGCGTTCGTGGTGCGATTGGAGTTTCGCACCAATTTGTGGAGAATTCAGCATCAAAGGTATGTGGTTCCACATTTTAAACATTATTTAATGAATTATTTTTTTTATTAATTAATTTATAGTTCTATTTGATTAATTCCCTTGGGTGTGGATTTGGTTTTCTTGAAGTCATCCATGTGTTAGATTTGTTGGTAGTATGTTCATATGGTTGGGTGTGTTCATTGGTTGAAAAATTATTTCTAGTCAATTGTTAGTGTTTAATAATATATGCAGTTAGCTTTTCATTTGTTCAAGTGGTGTTAATTGTGTTTCGATATGGTTGTACTTGTGCTTGGTCATAAGTGAAGGTTTTGTGTTGGTTGAGTAGGTTGTTTCTGTGAAAACCTTTGATGAGCTGTCTACTAGTGTTTTGTAAAGTTTGCATTTGTTTTATGAAAATGTGAAAAGTGTGCGGTTTATGTTCTAGTGTAGCATTCACATGTGTTTGGTCCAAAAAGAGGTTTTGAGTGGACTTTTGGTGTTTAAAGTCATTTTTTATCTTCTATAATTGCTTAATAAAATTTCTAGTGTTTTATTTAATTGGGAAAATGGTCTTTTAATTGTGTGGTTGGGTTATTTATTGATGTAAGTGGTGCAGGTTGTGTTCTTGATATGGCCTCGGGTATTTTTGGTCAGGGAGTAGGGCTGAGTTGTTTCTTTTGTGTTAAGTCGTGTTATGTTTCTTTTTAAAAAAAAATTTTGACAAAGAATTTAATATGTTTTAATAAATAATAATTAACAATGCAGATATTGTTTTAATTGAGTTGGGTAAAATCTTTTGGTGTGCGTACTATTTCAAATGGATTTTTGTGTGTGTGAAAGTCGGGTGTTCAGTTTAGGTAACACCCTATCTATTTTATTCATCTGATTTTGACGTGAAATGTGAAATTGGAACATCTTGACCACAAAAGGGGAAGCCTGGGTACTAGGTTGGAAGACTAGATCTAGCATGCTAGTGATACAGAAGCAGCTCTGGCCCGGTTTCACTTAGTTGGTTTGATGTTTATAACACTAACTGAACATTGAATGATGGTTGGAGACCACTAGGTTATAGATGTTTTTCCTTACTAGTGGCTCATGCAGGAGAACTTATTTTTGTGTGTTTCTTATACTATTGTTCACCAAAATGCGATGTTCTTGGGTCCCATTTTTTTTCTTGTACCTATAGGGCCTCTCCCACTTTTTGTGCTCCTGGACTACTATACACTCACTATCGGCATTCAGTGTTGCTCTTGGGTTTTCTTTAAGTTTTGGGTTTTCCTAAATGCAAGGGTGTTTTTTTATTTATGTTGTTTTCTTTTAAAGTGTTTTCTTTATAGATATTGTTTTTCTAAAATTGTTCAAGATTTGGTGTCCTTTCATTTATTTATCCTATAAATGAATTTTTCATTTAATGTTTATACATGGAACCTTTGTGTTGGGTAATGTCCTACTGGGTTCTTGGCTCACACCCTACATACACCTTTGGGTGTATGTAGACCATATTGATTGTTTGTTCCCGGTTATGACATCATTCTTAGTGATGGTGGTACAGGTTCTCGATGGTCTTCCCATATAGGTTTGACGATGGTTGTTTAAGGAGGTGTCTCCTCATGTTGCATGAAGGTGTGAATAGATGGGTTAGCTTTCCTTTCTTTGCAGTCTTCTTGGAGTTTTTGGTTGAATTGTAAACTTTAAGTTTTGTCCAATGTTAAGGGTTTGTTTGGTTTTATTTTCCTGTGTTTTTTATTTATCTTGTTAGTTTGTTTTCTGCCTCTTATTTAGGGTAAACCATTCCCACAGGTTACTCTTGATACCTAGGCACTTCTGCCAGCCTGTGGGGATCAGGAACGCCCTTCGAGCCATGTCGCGGACCGCGTCGGGCGCCAGGTCGGATGGCGACCCGGCTCAGTTCGTGATAAAATGGTATCAAAGGGAGGTTTTCTCTCTTAGGTCATGTTATTTTGGTATAGGGTTAGTGTAGATCAATGTTAAGGGTGTCGAAACTCAATGTTCTAGCTAGGGTCAAGGTGTCTGGTCATCACACCTCGTGTTTGGACTCAAGTTGCCAAAGTAAGTTGTTTTTTGACCGAGTCGTTGGTCCTCGTGATTAATCTTGTTTAGGGGAAATGAAAAAGGAGTTGGGTCGGTTGTCCTAGTGAGCTCGTAAGGTCTGGAAATCCATGTGGAGCTGGGAATGTTGTACTAGATTACCATCTATGGTGGTGGCGTGATTGGAGTATGGCCGCCAACCATATGTTCTAGTTACCCGCTGACACTAGTTTTCTCTTACATCATCCCTTGTCTCTTTTTTTCTGGACTCATGGAAATCTGGTTTTTAAGTAAAAATGATTTGGTCTTAGAATTTTTTTTGAAATGAATCTCTTTAAAAAGAAAACAATGAGTAAGGTTTGAAAAGCATGGGTTGAATGTTTTGGTTTTGAAAAATGGAAATTTTTGGTTTGGATCCTTTGTGTTCTCATGGGAAACCACATGCATGAGTGTATATGGAAAGAGGAATGGTTAATGAAAAGAGTGGATGAGTTCCTGGATGGGAATGAGGTGGGTACCAATGTGGCACAGGAACATGCATGTGTGAGGCCCATGGGACACCATTGGGGTTTGTACAACCCACTTGCTTCGTTTATTTTCAAAATATTTTATTAAATGAGAATTTGGTGTTTTAAATAACTGGTTATTGCGTGGTGTGTCTTTGTGTTTTGAAAAATGTTGTGTGTGTGTTGTTTTGAGCCGAGAATCCTTTTTAATTGATTTGTGTCTTGATTTTTAATTCTTATTTGTAAGTTTCTGTGCAAGCATGTGGTTAATGGTTTCTTCTAAAAAAAGTGATTCAGGAAGCCCTTATAGTAGTTCCCCCTGCACGATTAGAGTTCACTTGTGATATTTCTTAGCCATTGGACCAGTTTAATTGGGTCTTCAGTTCTCTCTCTTGACTAGTGTACACCCCCATAAAGCAATGACATGTGATTGAAGCGTGGCCATGGATAATTCGATATTAGTTGGCCCTCCAGTTGATTAAAGCAAGGAATCTCCCTTTTGAGAAACAGTTCTAAGTCTATTCCTTTTTATTTTCAGTTAAGTGGATCCTATCATAGAGGGATGAAAAACATGAAGGAAATTTATAGGAGTTTTGGTCTCTTTGAGTTTTTTGAGTCTTTGGGTATGAATTTTGATGTCGTTGTGTCTGAAGTTTCCCCCGGAAATGATGAAAGAAATCTAGTGGGGAAGGTTGAAGGTAGTTGAGAGTTATTGTTGTTGACCAATGTCTTGAAGGGCTCATAGTGATTTCATCGGCCCCAAGGGTCATGTTTGGTGACATCTTACATCGTGATTTTTAATGAAGAGAAAAGATGGACTTCGTATAACCCTCTGAGAATCCCAATTTTCATAAGAGTGTGTCCTTCTCTTTGGGAGTTCTAATTTTTTTCTGTTCAAAGGGGAGTATTTTTTGTGTGTCATTCCTTCTTATGTTTCTTGGTTAAGGTGAGGAATTGATGAATGTGTTTCATCTAAAACCTTGTTCTGGTGGACATGTCGCGAGGGAGTGGATGGATGTTGGAGTTTTTTGTGTCTGATGGTGTGGTTGTGTGTGACATCAAAAGGATAAGCTCTATTACGGAGTCTTCAATGCCTGACTATGAGGAAAAAGATGACTCAAACATCAGGGCTCCATCCATAGGCCTTAGAGTGAAGTTGGCACATGGTTAGGAACCTAAAAAGTGTATGGTATCCCGACATTATTTCAGTCATTGGTGTTGAATGTCAGAATAGTTTAAATAATTTCCTATAGCTTTTACATTCTGAAAGACCCGTCTGGGTGTGTAAGGATTCGGTGACTGTGTGGAGGCGTGACCGTGTTTTTACCTTAAAGTCTTGGTGGTTGCGTCCCACTGAATTTAATCGCTTTTAGTGGTCCTTATGGGGTCTGTTAGGTAAATCGGTCTCAGATTTGGATAGTTCTCATCCAGGGATGTGGAGGTGTCGGTTGGTCTTAGGTTATGGTTTTGATGCCCAGTTTCGAGAACCTCCCTCCTCGCCCCTTGTGGTGGGGTGTTTGGTCACCATCGGGAAACTTTCAATGTTCTGTGTATTCTGTTAGTTCTAATGGTTAGGAGACCCACGTTGGGTCTCGTGTGAATTTCTCTGGAGTGAATCGATGTTGGACTTTTCTTTAATGGTGGGGAGTCCGCTCGGACCTCCCCATATCAGTTTTTCAGTCTCGTCTTGGGCATTGGTAAGTTCTTATTGGTGGGGAGCCCCTCGGGTTACCCCATGTTGACCTTTTGGTTTTGTTTCTAAAGATGGCTTGGTGATAAGTGATAAGAGTGTTCCTTTGATGTGGTTTGACCTTGTTTGATCATTCTATCCAAATGGTGTGGTTTTCATTTAATAGTGCTTGAGATGTCTTGTCTTGTGAAGTTGGTTTATATGGGTGCGAGAGTTATTTTCCATGATCAGTCAACTAGAGGTGTTCTAGCTCTTTGGGGAGGGCGACAGATATCAGAACATCTTTTTACGATTTTCTTGAGTTTGTCATTTGAGTCACTTTCTCTAAGCACGATGCTTTTTCCTATTTTCTCTTGTTTTCATAGGTATCCTCTTTGAAGATTAAGGGGGTGTAGTTTCTTAATTTGGGTCTCAGCCTTAGTTGTGGATTTCTGAGGATGGAAATCTTTATGGTGGGGAGACTTGTCACACCCGTTGTCTTTAAATAAATTATTTTGTTAATTTTCTTTGCATCAGGTAGTCCTGGTTGAATCCTGACTTAAAGTTTTGAGTTTTTTTAAATGCTTGTTTTGGCCTTGATTGCGTTCAGCGCACCATGGTCGAAGTCGCACGACCTCGCCTGGGTTGCAGCGTGACCTCGCCCAGTTCACCGAACACCCTGCCCGATGGTCAAATAATGAAATAATATGTATTAAGAATGGTTTTAATAATAGTAATAATATTAATCTCACTTGAGAATATTATTATTATTATTATTAGTGTTGAGAATATAAAAAAAAATTAATTAAGTTATTAATATTGTAATAATTATTTTTTTTGTTAATATCAAAAAGTCAATTTCTTTTATTTTATTTGGATTTGAAATATTTTGATGAGGTGTGGGCAGAGTCCGATTGATATCATGTGTTTTTTCTAGTAAATGATGGTTTTTGGTTTTGTCATTTCTCAACGCACGGGCAGGACACGAGTGAAGTCGTGCAGCTTCACTAACTCACCTTGTAACCTGCCTGGTGCACGATTAATTACTTAATTAATAAATAAAATTAAGTAAGAATGGTTTTTATAATAATAATGATATTATTATTATTTAAGAATATTATTATTATTATGGTTAATATTTTATCAATTTATTATCAATTTTATTGTTATTATTATTATAAAATCATAAATATCATTAATGTTATTATTATTATAAGTGTTAAGGAGATGAATTCTATTAATTTATTGTTATTATTAACCTCATAAAAATAATAACTATTATCATTATTATAACTATTATAATTTTTTTCATTATTAACATATATTTATTTATTATTATTTTTGTTACCTTTTCCCCTTTCTTTTGGCTGGGGTTCGGACTCCCTGCCCTTCGTGCTGAAGGTTGTGCCCACTACCTCCCTTTCTTGTTCCTTGTTGAACCTCCCCTCTTGGTTCTAACCTCCCCATCCCCTTCCTCTCTTTTTGTCGGTGCCCCTATTTCCCTTCTGGAGACCCTCCTTCCCCCTTGGACTCCCCAACTCGTGCCTCCCTCCAGGCCATCCCGGACGTGCCGCAACCCCCTAGGTGTCTTTCCCCATCCCCCCAGACCCCTCAACTTTCTATTATCACACACCCAACCCCACAACTCCTGACTGACCTCCTATCCACACCGCCTATCGGACCAGCCACCTTCTGGCCGGCCTCCTTCCTATGTCTGTTGAACCCCGGTGCCCTCTACTCTATCTGACCCTCCTCCCCCTTTTCCCTCGCACACTGCCCCCAGTCGGACCCGCCCAGACTCCGTTGGTGACCCCACCCCCTCCCCCCATCCATCCTTCAGAATAGCTTTCATCGCCCTCTCCCAGCCAACTGTCACACGACATAAAACCCCCATGGTCGCTGGCCTCTTTTATTTTTCCAGTGAAGTCCCGGTCCGGCGACTGCTACCCCTCTTAGGCTGAGTTTCTTTTTTTCATCTTGAGTCTTGGTTTTTCAGTAGGTTGGTTCTTTGTAGGGTTCGATTTTAATTTGTTTTGGTTCGAATTCTTGTTTTAAGGTTCAATTTGACCCTTGTGTGGTGCGATTGGAGTTTCGATCCATTTTTTAGAGAATTCAGCATCAAAGGTAGGTAGTTCCACATTTTAAATATTTTTTAATGAATTATTTTCTTGCTTAATTAATTTATAGTTCTATTTGATTAATTCTCGTAGGTGTTAATTTGGTTTTCTTGAATTCATCCATGTGTTATATTTGTTGGTAGTATGTTCATATGGGTCGGTGTGTTCATTGTTTGAAAATTTATTTCTAGTCAATTGTTAGTTTTTAATAATATGTGCAGTTAGCTTTTTATTTTTACAAGTGGTTTTAATTGTGTTTCAACATGGTTTTTATTGTGCATGGTCGTAAGTGAAGGTGTTGTGTTGGTTGAGTAGGTTGTCACTATGAAAACCTTTGATGAGCTATCTACTAGGTTTTTATAATGGTTGCGTTTGTTTTGTGAAAATGTGCAAAGTGCGCGGTTTATGTTCTAGTGTAGCGTTCACATGAGTTTTGTCCAAAAAAAGGGTTTGAGTGGACTTTTGGTGTTTAAAGTCGTGTTTTATCTTCTAGAATTTCTTAAAAAAATTTCTAGTATTTTATTTAATTGGGAAATGGTCTTTTAATTGTGTGGTTGGGTTATTTATTGATGAAAGTCGTGCTGGTTGTGTTCTTGATGTTGCGTCAGGTATGTTTGGTCAGGGATGAGAGATGAGTTTTTTATTTTCTATTAAGACGTGTTATATTTCTTTTTAAATAATTTGTTGACAAATAATTTAATATGTTTTAATAAATAATTATTAACGATGTAGAAATTGTTTTAATTGAGTTGGGTAAAGTATTTTGGTTTGCGTACTATTTAAAATGGATTTTTGTGTGTGTGAAAGTGTGGTGTTGTGTTTAGGTAACACCCTGTCTATTTTATTAATCTGATTTTGACATGAAATGTTAAATTGGAACATCTTGAGCATAAAAGGGGAAGCCTGGTTACTAGGTGTGTGGACTAGATCTAGCGTGCTAGTGATACGGAAGTGGCTCTGGCTGGGTTTCACTTAGCTGGTTTAACGATTACAACACTAACTATACATTGGATGATGGTTTCAGACTACTAGGTTATGGATCTGTTTCCCTACTAGTGGCTCCTTCACGGGAACATATTTTTTGTGTTTCCTATACTACTGTTCACCGAGATGCAATGTTCTAGGGTCCAATTCTTTTTTCCAGTACCTATAGGGCCTCTCCCACTTTTGCTGCTCCTGGGATACTATAAACTCACCATCGGCATACGGTGTATCTCTTGGGTTTTCTTGAAGGTTTTTTTTTCTCAGGTTCTAGGGTGTTTTTTATTTATGTTTTTTTCTTTGAAACTGTTTTCTTTTAGATACTGTTTCTTTAAAATTATTCAATCTTTGGTGTCCTTTCATTTATTTAGCCTACAAATGTATTTTTCATTTAATGTTTATACGTGGAACCTTTTTATTGTGTTAAGTCCAACTGGGCTCTTGGTTCACACCCTACATACACCTTTGGGTGTATGTAGACCTTGTTGCTTGTTTATTCCAGGTTGTGACATCGTGCTTAGTGACGGTGGTCCAGGTTATCGATGGTCTTTTCGTGCAGGTTTGATGATGGTTGTTTAAGGATGTGGATCCTCATATTGCATGATGGTGTGAATATATGTGTTAGATTTATTTTTTTGTAGTCTTCTTGGAGTTTTGGGTTGAATTATAAACTTTATGTTTTTTCCAATGTTAGGGGTTTGTTTGGTTTGTTTTCCAGCATTTGTTTATTTATCTTGTTATTTGTTTTTCTACCTCTTATTTTGGGTAGACCGTTCACACAGGTTACTATTGATACCCGGGTACTTGTACCAGCCCGTGGGGATCGAGAATTCCATTCGGTCCATGTCGCGGACCGGGTCGGGCACCAGGTCTGATGGCGACTCGGCTCGGTTCGTGACATCCCTGATATGATTCCAAATTCTTTTCCAAACCTAGGATAGTGGATTAGACCATGTCTTAGTAATCTAGCCTAATATCCTTTATCATATCTGATGCATGTGAATACACTTTCTTGAAGATAATCCTTATGGGGATCCATTTAAACCCTACAATAAGACACTAAGTTTTCTCATTAATTTAAAATTTTAACTTTTCAAAGTTATAATTTTGACTTTGAATGGTTTAATTTTTTTTCAAAGTAATGGCATATACATGGAATCCTCATAAAAGTTGTTTTTAGTGGGATATTTCTCTTATGATGTTTCGAGTATGTGTGTGGGGAATTATTTTAGAAGACCTATGAAAATAGAAAGTATGGAATAGTTGGGTGGAAGAATTGTGTGACGAGAGTAAGAGGAATGAGTGAAGAAGGATGAAATTAGAAAATGGGTTAGTGGTATTTATAGACTCCACTAGCTTGCACATCCAACCTATTCCATGGATCTGCATGCTAGACATTCACACTAGACTTCCAAACTAGACTTTCATAGCAAGAATATGTCGCCAACATTCATGGGTGTCCTACACGATTGACATGTGACACCTTTATAATATTTTTCCCCCTTCTATCTCAAGACTATACCCTCTTATTTTGATCAGATAAAATCCTGAGGGGTGATTTTGTTGGAACTCTATTTTTCATATGGGATGGAAATATTATGAATATTAACTCAAGTATGATAGAAAGATAAAAATATTTAAGAATAGTTAAATGAATTTTTCTAATAAGGCATATGTGCACACCCCTATGCATTAGAAGGCTCGCACAACCCACCTGCAGAGAAATGAGATAAAACACACCATTATAGGAGTACCTATAGCATCCCGCCCTTTTGTCACATAAACTTTCATTACATTATACAAAACTGAGGATCTTTAAGGTTTAGTGTCTTGGAAACCAGGAACATAATACATGAAAAAAAACATTCTTCTTAAACACTTGAAAGGATTCTCCTTATGTTCATCCTAGGTTCATTACGTCATCTCGCAACCTGGGTACATACATCAAATGAAAGGGTGAGCAGAAGGCCCAGTAAGGGAAACAAGAGAAACATTTAACATGTGAACTTGAGATACATCAATTGTGTCATGAAAAAGAACTTTAAGGCATGAGAAAGAAATCATGTGGCATATCATAATAAAAATAACATTTTTCATAACTTTAAGATGTGGCTACAACATTTAATATAGAAAATCATGAACATATCACCAAGGTCCATCCCCAAGGTGTCATTTGAAAATTACCAAGGTTATTCACCAAGATATCGTGAAAATTGTAATCTCTAGTGGTTACATCATTACCCAATGCATTAGAGCGCTATCAGGGTGCACCCTTAAATTTTCCTTTATTATCATATGAGCCACATATATCATCAACAAAAATTTCATAAATAACCCATATAGCATAAAATAAATGGTTTTCATTTCATAATCATATCAATTTAAAAACTGCTTTAAAGACATGATCTTTACATCACTTTCAACCCACGGAAAGGGAAAGCGGGTTTCATGTATGTAAATCCCAGAATTTAAAATAGAAAATTTTGATATATATGTGAATACCCATATAGAAATAATAGCTTTGAGTATTCAATTAATAACATAAAATAATTTTTAGAAAAAGAGAGAGTCATTTTGAGAGGAAAATTCTGCAGCATAACGACTATGTTTCGGGGTTTTAGAAAACATGGAAAAGAGAGGGGACATGGGTCAAACACTCATAATGACCCATAAAATAGTAGAGGGACAGAATATGAAGGAAATATGAACATGGTAATAAAATTTTAAAGATATACCATATGAAATTAAGAACATGAAAGGAAGACAAAAATAAGATCTCTCTTATGAAAAATTCGGCAACCTAACGGCGTCACTTAAACATCAAAAATGAATTGACGAGATCAAATATGGTATCTCATCATATGAACATAATATTTAAGTATTATAGATATAGATATCATACCCCAACATAATAAAAAGGAACATGAATGACTTGACATGAAAGTATAACTTCAAAACGAGAAGAGCGAAAGAACCACTTAAAAATTCGGCAGCCTAACGGCTTCACTCAAAACTTCAAAATACTGAATTGAAGAGATCAAATAGGGTCTCTCATCATATTATCATAAAAGATAAGTATGATAGATATATAGATCATACCCCAACAAAATAAAAAGGAACTTGAAATACTTGACATGAAAATAGATCTTGACAACGATAAGGGTGAAAGAATCCCTTAAAAATTCGGCAGCCTAACGGCACCACTTAAAAATTCAAAATATTGAATTGAAAAGATCAAATAGGTTCTCTCATAATATGATAATAAAATATCAGTATGATAGATATAGAGATCATACCCCAACATAATAGAAAGTAACTTGAAATACTTGACATGAAAATAGATCTTGACAACGAGAAGGGTGAAAGAATCCCTTAAAAATTCGGCAGCCTAACGGCGCCACTTAAAACGTCAAAATATTGAATTTAAGAGATCAAATGGGGTATCTCATCATATTATCATAAAATATCAGTATGGTAGATATATAGATCATACCCCAACATAATAAAAAGTAACTTGAAAGACTTGACAAGAAAATAGAACTTGAAAATGAGAAGGGTGAAAGGATCTGTTACAAAAATTTCGGCAGCCTAACGGCGCCACTTAAACTTTCATAAAATGAAATGATGAGAGTAAGAGGGGTTCTCTCATCATATGAACATAAAAAGGACAGTATAATGAATATAAAATAACATCCTCCAACATAAGAACATGGAGCATAAAAGGAATTACATAAAAGTTATTACTTGAAAAGAAAGAGAGAGGTCGGATCCCTTACCTTAAACGTAACTCTTAAAACTCAAAGGTTGGGACCTTGAGGGCTTGGGGGCACCTTGGGAGGACTCATTGGGAGGTAAGAAGACCATAACTTCGTTGAGTATGGTTTTGGAGTCGAATGGATGAGAGTAGGGCTTGGTATTTATAGGGAAAGTGAGGGGACAAGGCATTAATGGCCAAGGGACACCTCACAAGTGCTTTTCTCAAAACCATGTGCTCTCCCATGGAATTTACCATGGAGTTAGGCCACATGGGTCCCCCAATACAATAATTCATCACCTTTGGTCGGCAAACCCTTAAAATATCTCATGAAATCATCATGACACAGTTATGACGTCATTAAACATACTGAAACCCTAAAACTGTATTTTTACTATTCACTGAAAATTCAACTTTCTCAGAAAAATCCCAAAATTTCACCTTAAAAAAATATCAATTCTCTCATTTCAAAAATGAACTCCATTTTATAAAAATATTTTTCGAAATATGTTTAATTTATTTCATAAATAAATACACTATTCACCGAAAATTCATTTTTTTTCAGAAAAATCCCTAAAAATTACCATAACATAATATCGATGCTCTGAGTTCAAAAATGAAATCCATTTTATAAAAATATTTTTCAAAATATTTTTAATTTTATTTTTAATTAAAAAAAACTATTCATCTAAAAAAACTAATACTTGAATAATAATTTATGAAACCGTTTTTAACCATTTTATTGAATCACGTTACTTAATCAAGGTGCCTAGATTATATTAATACTTTCTTTAAGTGAGATTACTAATCCATTTGGTCACAATACTAATCCTAAGCAAAAAATCACTATTCATAATTTACTATTCATCCAAAATTAAGTTGATCTTATTAGACTCTAAATTTCATACTGAACATAATTGTAGAAGAATATTTTTGGAAAATCATTACACATTTTTAATTATTTAAGGTTTACATATACATTTTCTAAAATACCTTTCTCTAAATTCACCAAAAATATGCATACTATATTTATCCGGACATTTGAAAAGTCATAAAAATCATCATAAAAAGAAATCCCAATTTTTATTTAAAACAAAGGATTACACAAGGCAGTTGCGGTCTCCTTACATAGCCCCTTATCATGTCAGCTTAGGACCTAAGTGTAAGGTGTGCTAAGGTGAGAGAATCCGAGGGAGGCTCGGCCAACATCGCATGAGTAGTAATTTCTATCAGTTTGAACTTCTGTGAAGGTGATTCCATTCTAGCTTCACACGATAAAGTTCGGCTTGGGTTTGGTCCAGAGCAAAGCCTAGTGGTGCTACCACCTTCCCAAGTTCTGTTAGATGGGCTTTGATCGGTCCAAGACTACTGGGTGAGGCCATTGAACCTTCTTTCTATAATAATTAACCAAGATTACTTGTATTTAGAGACAACAATCGAAACGTTTAGTTTACAGCAGTCATATTGACCAATGGTCATATAACAGTCAAAACCCAACGGTCTCATTTTAACTATACTCATGTTATCAAATGAAATATTTTTGTTGAGTATAAAAATAAAATAACACATAAAATTAGGAAACAAGATTTATTCAAAATTTCGGGTCATTACAATCTTCCCCCCTTAAGAAATTGCATCCTCGCAATTTTTAAAACTGGGTTTTGAAATTTCATTGAAAGTCGCACACCGGAAAAGGAGTCATTAAAACTATTACTTTAAAAGAAAGAAAGAGAAGTAAAAAAGGTCACCCGAGTTACCCATACTAGGATCCCATGTAGGAAAACATGGACATGGAGGAAAAAACAAAGTGTCGCGTTCTCAGTGAGAGTGATAGAAAACCTGATTAGGAGAAAGTTAACCATAAGAAAATCCCAAACTTATGATGTGTGTAAACGGTCTTTGATTACCTAGTAGTAAACATAAACCAACAACATTTTTGTTTTACGTTCCTTTTCATAAGTTTGGGGAATTTATTTACTACATATAACAAAAACATAAGAAAATATACCTACCTTCAAGTATAGTTTCATCCTTTAATACGTTTCTACCAAAACTAATATTTTCTCCAAACTATGAGAATTAAAAACTACTTGGTCTCATCAAAACACCATAATCATCTTCTAGATAATCACATAATCCACAAAAGATTAACTATCTATTTCTTCTATCTTTAAACATTATCCTAAAAACAGAAATGGTAAGGTAAAACAACTCTTCAAAAAGAAATAATCCCATAGGAATGGAAACTACTTTTAAATCTTCAAAGTTACATGGTACTACCCAAAGTTCATCATATACCATTCCATAAATAACAGTCCTTAAAATTCCTCAAAATAAACCAAACTACGATTGAAACCCAAATACAAGAAGGATTTGATAACATAGTCTTCCAAGGTAAACATTATCATTAATCTCCAAACAACATCAACCACCCCTAAAATATTATAACAAAACTAACTAACCTAAACATATTTACCCCAATATAGGTTAATCATTTTCCATAAGTAACATATAATACCATAAGTTTACCTTAAATTCATCGATTCTTCAAAATATAAGTCAACCTTACTCCTCAATGAAAATACCGTAGTAATCTATTTAACTCGATCATATAGGGTCCCAAAAATACTGAACGTCTTCCAAAATAATAATCATCTTTTAATCCCCTAATCATCTCTGTCATATTAATACAGCAATCGTCGCATTTTCTATCACATTGGTTGTTGTGACATGTTCTTCCATTTCCCACCATTAACTAAGAATAGAAATTATAATTAGGGGCTTAAATACTTAGCCAATAATCATGAAAAGGAACTTAAAGCATATAAGTATAACTTATAGAAGAAAAGTATACCCTAACTTGTGATCACATAGGTTCCCATCTAGGTTATCCATGATCATATATTATTATGTGAATCTTTATTTTATTTTATATTTTTCCTTTAATAATGGTTCATACTAAGCTTATGAATTTACCAAAGAATATCCCCCGGGAGTGTCGTAACCAAGAGTTCAGCAAGGCCCGTTGTCGTGTACCAGTTCCTGTTCGAGTCTAGCTCAAAGTGGTGTTTTCGGGTTTTACCTCTATGTACATCTATGCCAGAGCCACCTCTACCTACTCATATCCAGACAGGGATGTATTTTCTTGGCAACCCCTTACTCAATACTCACCAAAATACCAGGAAGATTTCCTATATATAAAATTTTCTATAGGCTTCTTCCTAAAGTTTTCATATCCTAATTTCCAAAAATAACTAAAACATCCTCTGATACCAACTATAGAATCCCATCTTTTTGTCACATAAACTTTCATTACATTATACAAAACTGAGGATCTTTAAGGTTTAGTGTCTTGGAAACCAGGAACTTAATACATGAAAAAAAAATCATTCTTCTTAAAAACTTGAAAGGCTTCTCCTTATGTTCATCCTAGGTTCATTACGTCATCTCACAACCTAGGTACATACATCAAATGAAAGGGTGAGAAGAAGGCCCAGTAAGGGAAACAAGAGAAACATTTAACATGTGAACTTGAGATACATCAATTGTGTCATGAAAAAGAACTTTAAGCAATGAGAAAGAAATCATGTGGCATATCATAATAAAAATAACATTTTTCATAACTTTAAGATGTGGCTAAAAAATTTAATATAGACAATCATGAACATATCACCAAGGTCCATCCCCAAGGTGTCATTTGAAAATTACCAAGGTTATTCACCAAGATATCGTGAAAATTGTAATCTCTACTGGTTACATCATTACCCAATGCATTAGAGCGCTATCAGGGCGCACCCTTAAATTTTCCTTTATTATCATGTGAGACACATATATCATCTTAAAAAATTTCATAAATAACCCATATGGCATAAAATAAATGGGTTTCATTTCATAATCATAATGTTTTAAAAACTGCTTTAAAGACATGATCTTTACACCACTTTAAACCCAAGGAAAGTGAAAGCGGGTTTCATGTATGTAAATCCCAGAATTTAAAATAGAAAATTTTGATATATATGTGAATACCTAGATAGAAATAAGAGCTTTGAGTATTCACTTAATAATATAAAATAATTTTGAGAAAATGAGAGAGGCATTTTGAGAGGAAAATTCTGCAGCATAACGGCTATGTTTCGGGGTTTTAGAAAACATTGAAAAGAGAGGGGACATGGGTAAAACACTCATAATGACCCATAAAACAGTATAGGGACAGAATATGAAGGAAATATGAACATGGTAATGAAATTTTAAAGATATACCATATGAAATGAAGAACATGAAAGGAAGACAAAAATAATATTTCTCTTATGAAAAATTCGGCAGCCTAACGGCGTCACTTAAACTTCAAAAATGAATTGACGAGATAAAATATGGTCTCTCATCATATGAAAATAAGATTTCAGTATGATAGATATAGATATCATAACACAACATAATAAAAAGGAACATGAATGACTTGACATGAAAGTAGAACTTCAAAACTAGAAGGGTGAAAGAACCACTTAAAAATTCGGCAAACTAACGGCGCCACTCAAAACTTCAAAATACTGAATTGAAGAGATCAAATAGGGTCTATCATCATATGATCATAAAAGATAAGTATTATAGATATAGATATCATACCCCAACATAATAAAAAGGAACTTTAAATACTTGACATGAAAACAGATCTTGACAATGAGAAGGGTGAAAGAATCCCTTAAAACTTCGGCAGCTTAATGGCGCTACTTAAAACTTCAAAATATTGAATTGAAGAGATAAAATAGGGTCTCTCATAATATTATCATAAAAGATCAGTATTATAGATATAGAAATCATAACCCAACATAATAAAAAGGAACTCGGAATACTTGACATGAAAATAGATCTTGACAACGAGAAGGGTGAAAGAATCCCTTAAAAATTTGGCAGCCTAACGGCGCCACTTAAAACTTCAAATTATTGAATTGAAGATATCAAATGGGGTATCTCATCATATGATAATAAAATATCAGTATTTTAGATATATATATATCATACCCCAACATAATAAAAATGAACTTGAAAGACTTGACAAGAAAATAGAACTTGAAAATGAGAAGGGTGAAAGAATCTGTTACAAAAATTTCAGCAGCCTAACAGTGCCACTTAAACTTTCATAAAATGAAATGATGAGTGTAAGAGGGGGTCTCTCATCATATGAACATAAAAATTAAATTGTAATGAATATAAAATAACATCCTCCAACATAAGAACATGGAGCATAAAAGGAATGACATAAAAGAGATTACTTGAAAAGAAAGAGAGAGGTCTGATCCCTTACCTTAAACGTAACTCTTAAAACTCAAAGGTTGGGACCTTGAGGGCTTGGGGGCACCTTGGGAGGACTCCTTGGGAGGTAAGGAGATCAGAACTTCGTTGAGGATGGTTTTGGAGTCGAATTGATGAGAGCAAGGCTTGGTATTTATAGGGAAAGTGAGGGGACAAGGCATTAATGGCCAAGGGACACCTCACAAGTGCTTTTCTCAAAACCATGTTCTCTCCCATGGAATTTACCATGGAGTTAGGCCACATGGGTCCCCCAATACAATAATTCATCACCTTTGGTCGGCCAACCCTTAAAATATCTCATGACATCATCATGACACAGTTATGATGTCATTAAACATACCGAAACCCTAAAACTGTATTTTTACTATTCACTGAAAATTCAACTTTCTCAGAAAAATCCCAAAATTTCACCTTAACCAAATATCAATGCTCTGATTTCAAAAATGAACTCCATTTTATAAAAATAATTTTCTAAATATTTTTAATTTATTTTTTAAATAAATACACTATTCACTGAAAATTCATTTTTTTCAGAAAAATCCCTAAAAATTACCATAACATAATATCAATGCTCTGAGTTCAAAAATGAAATCCATTTTATAAAAATAATTTTCTAAATATTTTTAATTTAATTTTTAATTAAAAAACACTATTCATCCGAAAAAACTAACACTTGAATAATAATTTATGAAACTGTTTTTAACCATTTTATTGAATCACGTTACTTAATCAAGGTGCCTAGATTATATTAATACTTTCTTTAAGTGAGATTACTAATCCATTTGGTCACATTACTAATCCCAAGCATAAAATCACTATTCATAATTTACTATTCATCAAAAATTAAGTTGATCTTATTAGACTCTAAATTTCGTACTGAATATAATTGTACAAGACCATTTTTTGAAAATCATTACACATTTTTAATTATTTAAGGTTTACATATACATTTTTTAAAATATCCTTTCTCTAAATTCACCAAAAATATGCATACTATATTTAACCGGACATTTGAAAAGTCATAAACATCATCATAAAAAGAAATCCCAATTTTTATTTAAAACAAAGGATTACACAAGGCAGTTACGGTCTCCTTACATAGCCCCTTATCACGCCATCATAGGACCTAAGTGTAAGGTGTGCTAAGGTGAGAGACTTCAAGGGAGGCTCGGCCAACATCGCACGAGTAGTAATTTCTATCAGTTTGAACTTCTCGTGAAGGAGATTCCGTTCTAGCTTCACACGATGAAGTTCGGCTTGGGTTTGGTCTAGAGAAAAGCCCAGTGGTGCTACCTTCTTCCCAAGTTCTATTAAATGGGCTTCGATCGGTCCAAGACTACTGGGTGAGGCCATCGAACCTTCTTTCTATAATAATTAACCAAGATTACTTGTATTTAGAGACAAAAATCGAAACGTTTAGTTTACAGCGGTCATATTGACCAATGGTCATATAACAGTCAAAACCCAACGGTCTCATTTTAACTATACTCATGTTATCAAATGAAACATTTTTGTTGAGTATAAAAATAAAATAACACATAAAATTAGGAAACAAGATTTATTCAAAATTTCAGGTCGTTATAGTACCTATGTGGGACACCAACAATTTATACCTATTCATAAAACCTTCTCTGAAAAGGATTCACTATTTTTTTAAAAATAGGACCTTTGGGTTCCTCATTTTCGTTACTGTAAAATTGGAAGAATCTCTGAACATCTGGTCATGTACCCCTACCCAGGTGCTCCCAAACCCCTTAGGTATCCCTCTATAACCCAAGATAAGAGGGAAATAAAGGGTATAGTGAGATAAAATTCCCTCCAGAGTCTAAAAAACAAGACACATGTGTGGGGACACATTTTTACCCTATTGATGACCACTAGTGTGATGGTCCCTTCCTTAATCAGGGGCCTGCGTGAGACCCTTTGATGGACACCTAAGGAGACCTGTGTTTCCTAGGCTAAATATTTTCCCAACTTTTTTTCCAAGGTGGTACATTTATTAATGCATATCCATCTCACATAGGCCTACCCACTACACAAATCTCCTCCATCTCCTCCTAGACATTGTGCGAATCTCTTTTTCTCACCATGTTAGGACCTACGCTGGCCCCTTTTTTGAGCCCTCTTCTAAGACACAAATGGTAGGGATCCTCTTCCTTTCGATACCTTGTCTTTGGGGGAACAAATTGAAACCTATACCAAAACCTCCTGACTCGTGAGACTATGGTAAGAGGGTCACCATTGTGTCTCCCATTGGGATATGCATTACTTTGGTCGGAGGTGTCCCACACTTGTCCTACCTAATGGGTAGGGTTCTCAGGGTGCATGTAGATATGAATTACCATGGTCGTGAGGGCCCTGACCCTAGGGGAAGTATTAGGGACCTCCTGGTATTTGGTATAAGGGTAAGGAATATTTCCTCCCCTTCTGGTCTCTGAGACCAGGAACCTCCTATTCTAGGTGGGTAGTGTGAGGATCACACTTTCTTTTCTATTTGAGGATTAATTGTATTTATAATAATCTCATCTATAGAACCAAGGTTAGGGGAATAACTCATAGATGGAGCTTTAATACTTTTTTGTAGGACCTATATTTATTTATTCTTTTCTCTTTATCCATTCCCACAGGTTATAGCTAGATAGATCATCAAATGTCACTATCCTATTAACCGAATAAAAGAGTATATATGGGAACTTTAAATCCCTTTCACTCTCTCTTTGGGTACAAGGTACAACACTGGGAGAGAGGTTCCAAAGACTACTCTCTTTCCCTATCCCTTTGGCTTTTGGACTTGACCACCTATGGACAAAGAATAATCTATGGTTTCTCTAGATCTATTTCTCCCTATTTTTTCTCACACTGAGCATGACTCATGTGGGCTTAGAGGTCAGTGGTGATCATGACATCTACACTATCCAAGACACAGGGGCCTCATTCCAGGTGTAAGCCCCATATATGATGTAATTTCATCAAAACAAAACATCATTTTGTAATCTCTAACCAGTTGAACTACAAGAACTCTAATTCCTATTATACTTAGGATACATAGGATTCCTTCTTAAGGCCCGAGCTCATAAGGGAATCCCTCCTAGAGTAATCCCCAACCAAACCTCCAAATCTCCATGAGTAAATATATCCATAATTTCCCCATTCATTAGGGAACTTATTATACATTGCAATCCCCAATACTTATCACTTATCGAAATCATTACATGTGTAATACCCAACCAACCATGGGCCCCCTACTCAGTATAATCCCTAATAATGTCATCGCCATCTCAAAGGGTCATATCTCATATGAGAAAAAATCATGAGGGACTCTATGGGCACGGGTCCTCGAGACCATTCATCCATCTCCAAGGGGCCTCATTACATATGAGACAAACCTTTATAGGGTCTCCATAGGCATAGGCCCTCATGACTAAATTATGTGGTCTTTGATTCCCATCCAAATGGGATACATAGAAAGCCTACATGAGTTCCAAACCCAACATCCCAAATCACTCATATTCTCTCTAGGCCACATTCCTAGTAGGGACTTATTCAACCTAGGATATCATATACCTTCCAGGTTCCCTGGGCCTCTTCATCATAATTCTTGCACCAAAATTTGACTATAAAATTTTTTCCTAGATGTATTTTCCACATGATGTTAAACTACATGGTTGGTTCCTTATCACATTACCTTAAAATATATGATGTGTCCTATTAAGAAGCACCAAAATAAGTGGGTTCTGATTATTTTCATAAGGATACATAGGAATCCTATCTCGGGGGGTCTGAACCTAACACCCAAACAAATCTCATCTACCTAAATTGTGATAAAATACAGAGTGCCTCACTATGTAGATTAAAACTAACATAGTAATAATAAAAAACAAAATATCAAATCTATACACAATCGGGTACCATTTATGAAGAACCTCAGATACATACAGACGTATCTTTTGATGAAGAACCTTTAATACATATAGATGATTCTAATTTATATCCATGATAACAATTGATTGTTAATTCAATATTGACCCACATAATATATGAGAATTAAAGAAGGATTCTTGAACATCTCTTAAATTGTTAAGAGAATATCAATGTAAGAAATAATCCATCCCCCCAAGGTTGTGATGAGCCCAACCTCCCATCCTCTCTACCAATGAGAGTTCTTAGGTATTGTTATCCAAATTACCCAGTGATCGCATGCCTTTAGAAATCAGGTCTATGATTCATCACGGTTATGAAATCTATTGGATGTTTCAAACACCATAAACAAAACCCATTGGAGACCATTGAAATGTAGTGAACCCAACAAGAATGATTGTACAAAAATAAATCCCTTCAAATAAATATTTGGATACAATGATTTTCATAGAAAACATTGTTAAAAGTATGTAACAACCTGAAATTTTGAATAAATCTTGTTTCCTAATTTTATGTGTTATTTTATTTTTATACTCAACAAAAATGTTTCATTTGATAACATGAGTATAATTAAAATGATACTGTTGGTTTTTGACTGTTATATGACCATTGGTCAATATGACCACTGGAAACTAAACATTTTGATTATTGTCTCTAAATACAAGTAATCTTGGTTAATTAATATAAAAAGAAGATTCGATGGCCTCACCCAGTAGTCTTGGACCAATCGAAGCCCATCTAACAGAACTTGGGAAGGAGGTAGCACCACTGGGATTTGCTCTGGACCAAACCCAAGCTGAACTTCATCGTATAAAGCTAGAACGGGATCTCCTTTGCGAGAAGTTCAAACTGATAGAAATTACTACTCGTGCGATGTTGGCCTAGCCTCCCTCGGATTCTCTCACCTTAGCACACCTTACACTTAGGTCCTATGCTGGTGTGATAAGGGGCTATGTAAGGAGACCGTAACTGCCTTGTGTAATCCTCTATTTTAAATAAAAATTGGGATTTCTTCTTATGATGAAGTTTATGAATTTTCAAATGACCGGATAAATATAGTATGCATATTTTTGATGAATTTTAGAAAAAGGATATTTTAAAAATGGTTGTGTAAATCTTAAATAATTAAAAATGTGTAATGATTTTCGAAAAATGGTCTTCTACAATTATGTTCAGTACGAAATTTAGAGTCTAATAAGATCAACTTAATTTTTGATGAATAGTAAATTATGAATAGTGATTTTATGATTAGGATTAGTAATGTGTCCAAATGGATTAGTAATCTCACTTAAAGAAAGTATTAATATAATCTAGGCACCTTGATTCAGTAATGTGATTCAATAAAATGGTTAAATGACGGTTTCATAAATTATTATTCAAGTATTAGTTTTTTCGGGTGAATAGTGTTTTTTAATTAAAAATTTAATTAAAAATATTTAGATAATTATTTTTATAAAACAGATTTCATTTTTGAACTCAGAGCACCGATATTATGCTATGGTAATTTTTGGGGTTTTTTCTGAAAAAAAAATCAATTTTCGGTGAATAGTGTTTTTATTTAAAAATTAAATTAAAAATATTTAGAAAAATATTTTTATAAAATGGAGTTCATATTTTTAATCAGAGCGTTGATATTTGGTTAAGGTGAAATTTTGGGATTATTCTGAGAAAGTTGAATTTTCGATGAATAGTGAAAATACAGTTTTTAAGTTACGGGTGTTTAATGACATCATTAAATGATGTATTAAGTTTGTAATCAATATGTTCGAATTATGAATAGTGAGATAAGGTATGAGGTGTCCCAAGTGGCCAATACCATGGGCAAATACCATGGGCAAGCCCATGGTTTTGCCAAAACCACTAATGAGGTGTCCCTTTGCCATTAATGCCTTGTCCCCTCACTTTCCCTATAAATACCAAGCCATCCTCTCATCCATTCGACTCCCCACTCTCCCCCAACGAAGTTATGGTCTCATTACCTCCCAAGGAGTCCTCCCATGGTGCCCCCAATCCCTCAAGGTCCCAACCTTTGAGTTTTAAGAGTTATGTTTTAAGGTAAGGGATCTGACCTCTCTCTTTCATTTCAAGTAATCTCTTTTATGTCATTCCTTTTATGCTCCATGTTCTTCTGTTGTAGGATGTTATTTTATACTCCTCTTACTTCCCTTTTCATTTTCATATAATTAGAGATCCCCTCTTGCTCTCATTATTTCGTTTTATGAAGTTTTAAGTGGCGCTGTTAGGCTGCCGAAATTTTTGTATCTGATTCTTTCTCCCTTCTCATTTTTTTCAAGATCTATTTTCATGTAAAGTATTTCAAGTTACTTTTTATTATTTGGGGGTATGATCTCTAAATTTTTCATACTTATATTTTATGATCATATGATTAGAGACCCCATTTGATCGCTTCAATTCAGTATTTTGAAGTTTTAAGTGGTGCCGTTAGGCTGCCGAATTTTTAAGTGGTTCTTCACCTTTCTCGTTTTGAAGTTCTACTTTTATGTCAATTCTTTCAAGTTCATTTTTGTTATGTTGGGGTATTATATCTATATCTATTATACTGGACTCTTATGTTCATAAGAATAGAGACCCCATTTGATCTCTTCAATTCAGTATTTTGAAGTTTTAAGTGGCGCTGTTAGGCTACCGAATTTTTTTAGGGGATTCTTTCACCCTTCTCATTCTTTTCAAAGTTCTACTTTCATGTCATGTCTTTAAAGTTCCTTTTTAATTATGTTGGGGAATTATATCTATATCTATCATACTTAACTCTTATGTTCACATGATGAGAGACCCTATTTGATCTTTTCAAATCATTTTTGTTGAAGTTTAAGTAACGCCGTTAGGCTTCCGAACTTTCATAAGAGAAATCTAATTTTTGTCTTCCTTCCATGTTTTTCATTTCAAATGGTATGTCCTTGAAATTTCATTACCATGATCATGTATCCTTCTTATTCTGTCCATATACTGTTTTATGGGTCATTTATTAATGTTTGACCCATCTTCCCTCTCTTTTTAATGTCTTCTAAAACCTCGTAACGTAGCCGTTATGCTGCAGAATTTCCGTCTCAAAATGTCTCTCTCTTTTTCTAAAGTTATTTTATATTATTAAGTGAATACTCAAAGCTCTTTATTCTAAAGGGGTATTCACATATATACCAAAATTTTCTATTTTAAATTCTGGTATTTACATACATGAGACCCACCTTCCTTTTCTGTGGGTTTTAAAGTGACTTAAAGATCATGTCTTTAAAGCAGTTTTTAAAACGTTGTGATTATGAAATGAAACCCATTTATTTTATTCTATATGGGTTATTTATGAAATTTTTGATGATGATATATGTGGCTCACATGATAATAAAGGCAAATTTAAGGGTGCGCCCGGATAGCGCTCCAATGCATTGGGTAATGATGTAACCACTGGAGATTACAATTTTCATGATACCTTGGTGAATAACCTTGGTAATTTTCAAATGACACCTTGGGGATGGAACTTGGTGATATGTTCATGATTGTCTATGTTAAATGATGTAGCCACATTTTCAAGTTATGAAAAATGTTATTTTTATTATGATATGCCTCCTTATTTCGTTCTCATGCCTTAAAGTTCTTTTTCATGACCTTATTGAAGTATCTCAAGTTCACATGTAAAATGTTTCTCTTGTTTTCCTTAATGGGCTTTTTGCTCACCCTTTCTTTTGATGTATGCTCCCAGGTTATGTGATGCAGTAATGAACCTAGGATGAACATGAGGATAAGCCTTTCAAGTGTTTTAGAAGAATGTTTTATGTTTTCATGTTTAAAGTTCCTGGTTTCCAAGACACTAAACCTTAAAGATCCTCGGTTTTGTAAAATGTAATGAAAGTTTATGTGATAAAGAGGCGGGATGCTATAGTTGGTATCAAAGGATGGTTTAGTTATTTGTGGAAATTAGGATATGAAAAATCTAGGAAGAACCCTATATAAAAGTTTAAATATTGGAAATCTTCCTGGTATTTTGGTGAGTATTGAGTAAGGGGTTTCCAAGAAAATACATCCCTGTCTGGATACGAACAGGTAGAGGTGGCTCTGGCAAAGATGTACATAGGGGTAAAACCTGAAAACACCTCTTTGAGCTAGACTCGAACGGGAACTGGTACACGACAACGGGCCTTGATGCACTCTTGGTTACGACACTCCTGGGAGATATGCTTTGGTAAATTCATAAGCTTAGTATGAACCATTATTAAAGGAACAAGGATAAAACAAAATAAAGATTCATATAAGAATATATGATCATGGATAACCTAGATTGGAACCTAGGGGATCACAAGTTAGCATATACTTTTATTCTACATGTTTATCCTTTTATTCTTAAAGTTTCCTTTTCATGATTATTAGCTAAGTAAATAAGCCCCTAATTATAGTTTCTTTTCTTAGTTAATGGCGGGAAATGGAAGAACATGTCCCAAAAACCAATGTGATAGGAAATGCGACGATTGTCGTATTAATATGACAGAGGTGATTAGGGGATTAAAATATGATTATTATTTTGGAATACGTTCACTATTTTAGGGACCCTATATGATCGAGGTAAATAGATTACTACGGTATTTTCATTGAGGAGTAAGGTTGAATTATATTTTGAAGAATCAATGAATTTATGGTGGACTTATAGTAATTTAGGTTACTTATGGGAATGATTTACCTATCTTGGGTAAAATATGTTTAGTTTAGATAATTTTGTTATAAGATGTTAGGAGTGGTTGATGTTGTTTGGAGATGAACAATAAAGTTTATTTTGGAAGACTATGTTATCAAATCCTTCTTGTATTTGGGTTTCAATCTTAGTTTGGTATATTTTGAGGAATTTTAAGGACCGTTATTTATGGGATGGTCTATGATGAACTTTGGGTATTACCATGGAACATTGAAGATTTAAAATTAGTTTCCATTCCTATGGGATTCTTCCTTTTTGAAGAGTTGTTTAACCTTACCCTTTCTGTTTTTTGGATAATGTTTAAAGATAGAAGAAATAGATAGTTAATCTTTTGTGGATTATGTGATTCTCTAGAAGATGATTCTTGTGTTTTGATGAGACCAAGTAGTTTTGAATGCTCATCGTTTGGGAGAAAATATTAGTTTTGGTAGAAACTTATTAAAGGGTGAAACTCTACATGAAGGTAGATATATTTCCTTATTCTTTTGTTCTATGTTGTAAATGAATTCCTCAAAATTATGAAAAAGAACGTACAACAAAAACATTGTTGGTTTACGTTTCCTACTAGGTAATCAAAGATCGTTTACACACATCATAAGTTTGGGATTTTCTTATGGTTAACTTTCTCCTAATCATGTTCTCTGTCACTCTCCCTCAGAACTTGACCCTTTGTTTTCTCCTCCATGTCCATGTTTTCCTACATGGAATCCTAGCGTGGGCTAACTCGGGTGACCTTCGTACTTCCCTTTATTTCTTTGAAAGTAATAGTTTTACTGAATCCTTTTCCGATGTGGGACTTTCAATGAAATTTCAAAACCTAATTTTAAAAAATTGCGAGGACGCAATTTCTTAAGGGGGAAGATTGTAACAACCCGAAATTTTGAATAAATCTTGTTTCCTAATTTTATGTGTTATTTTATTTTTATACTCAACAAAAATGTTTCATTTGATAACATGAGTATAATTAAAATGATACTGTTGGTTTTTGACTGTTATATGACCATTGGTCAATATGACCACTGGAAACTAAACTTTTTGATTATTTTCTCTAAATACAAGTAATCTTGGTTAATTAATATAGAAATAAGATTCGATGGCCTCACCCAGTTGTCTTGGACCAATCGAAGCCCATCTAACAGAACTTGGGAAGGTGGTAGCACCACTGGGCTTTGCTCTGGACCAAACCCAAGCTGAACTTCATCGTATAAAGCTAGAACGGGATCGCCTTCGCGAGAAGTTCAAACTGATAGAAATTACTACTCGTGCGATGTTGGCCGAGCCTCCCTCGGATTCTCTCACCTTAGCACACCTTACACTTAGGTCCTATGCTGGTGTGATAAGGGGCTATGTACGGAGACTGTAACTGTCTTGTGTAATCCTCTGTTTTAAATAAAAATTGGTATTTCTTATTATGATGAAGTTTATGAATTTTCAAATGACCGGATAAATATAGTATGCATATTTTTGATGAATTTTAGAAAAAGGATATTTTAAAAATGGTTGTGTAAACCTTAAATAATTAAAAATGTGTAATGATTTTCGAAAAATGGTCTTCTACAGTTATGTTCAGTACGAAATTTAGAGTCTAATAAGATCAACTTAATTTATGATGAATAGTAAATTATGAATAGTGATTTTATGATTAGGATTAGTAATGTGTCCAAATGGATTAGTAATCTCACTTAAAAAAGTATTAATATAATCTAGGCACCTTGATTAAGTAATGTGATTCAATAAAATGGTTAAATGACGGTTTCATAAATTATTATTCAAGTATTAGTTTTTTCGGGTGAATAGTGTTTTTTAATTAAAAATTTAATTAAAAATATTTAGATAATTATTTTTATAAAATGGATTTCATTTTTGAACTCAGAGCACCGATATTATGCTATGGTAATTTTTGGGGTTTTTTCTGAAAAAAAAATGAATTTTCGTTGAATAGTGTTTTTATTTAAAAATTAAATTAAAAATATTTGGAAAATTATTTTAATAAAATGGAGTTCATATTTGTAATCAGAGAATTGATATTTGGTTAAGGTGAAATTTTGGGATTATTCTGAGAAAGTTGAATTTTCGATGAATAGTGAAAATATAGTTTTTAAGTTACGGGTGTTTAATGACATCATTAAATGATGTATTAAGTTTGTAATCAATATGTTCGAATTATGAATAGTGAGATAAGGTATGAGGTGTCCCAAGTGGCCAATACCATGGTAAAATACCATGGGAAAGCCCATGGTTTTTTCAAAACCACTAATGAGGTGTCCCTTTGCCATTAATGCCTTGTCCCCTCACTTTCCCTATAAATACCAAGCCATCCTCTCATCCATTCGACTCCCCACTCTCCCACAACGAAGTTCTGGTCTCATTACCTCCCAAGGAGTCCTCCCATGTTGCCCCCAAGCCCTCAAGGTCCCAACCTTTGAGTTTTAAAAGTTATGTTTTAAGGTAAGGGATCCGACCTCTCTCTTTCATTTCAAGTAATCTCTTTTATGTCATTCCTTTTATGCTCCATGTTCATATGTTGGAGGATGTTATTTTATAATCCTCCTACTGCCCTTTTCATGTTCATATAATTAGATATCCCCTCTTGCTCTCATTATTTCGTTTTATGAAGTTTTAAGTGGCGCTGTTAGGCTGTCGAAATTTTTGTAACGGATTCTTTCTCCCTTCTCATTTTTTTCAAGATCTATTTTCATGTAAAGTATTTCAAGTTACTTTTTATTATGTTGGGGTATGATATCTAAATTTATCATACTGATCTTTTATGATCATATGATGAGAGACCCCATTTGATCGCTTCAATTCAGTATTTTGAAGTTTTAAGTGGTGCCGTTAGGCTGCCGAATTTTTAAGTGGTTCTTCACCCTTCTCATTTTGAAGTTCTACTTTCATGTCAATTCTTTCAAGTTCCTTTTTGTTATGTTGGGTTATGATCTCTATATCTATCATACTAGAATCTTATTTTCATATGAAGAGAGACCCCATTTTATCTCTTCAATTCAGTATTTTGAAGTTTTAAGTGGCGTCGTTAGGCTGCCGAATTTTTTTAGGGGATTCTTTCACCCTTCTCATTCTTTTCAAAGTTCTACTTTCATGTAAAGTCTTTCAAGTTCCTTTTTAATTATGTTGGGGAATTATCTCTATATCTATCATACTGAACTCTTATGTTCACATGATGAGAGACCCTATTTGATCTTTTCAAATCATTTTTGTTGAAGTTTAAGTAATGCCGTTAGGCTGCTGAACTTTCATAAGAGAAATCTAATTTTTGTCTTCCTTCCATGTTTTTCATTTCAAATGGTATTTCCTTGAAATTTAATTACCATGATCATGTATCCTTCTTATTCTGTCCATATACTGTTTTATGGGTCATTTATGAATGTTTGACCCATTTTCCCTCTCTTTTTAATGTCTTCTAAAACCTCATAACGTAGTCGTTATGCTGCAGAATTTCCGTCTCAAAATGTCTCTCTCTTTTTCTAAAGTTCTTTTATATTATTAAGTGAATACTCAAATATCTTTCTTCTAAAGGGGTATTCACATATATACCAAAATGTTCTATTTTAAATTCTGGTATTTACATACATGAGACCCACCTTCCTTTTCTGTGGGTTTTAAAGTGACGTAAAGATCATGTCTTTAAAGCAGTTTTTAAAACATTGTGATTATGAAATGAAACCCATTTATTTTATGCTATATGGGTTATTTATGAAATGTTTGATGATGATATATGTGGATAATATGATAATAAAGGCAAATTTAAGGGTGTTCCCTGATAGCGCTCCAATGCATTGGGTAATGATGTAACCACTATAGATTACAATTTTCATGATACCTTGGTGAATAACCTTGGTAATTTTCAAATGACACCTTGGGGATGGACCTTGGTGATATGTTCATGATTGTCTATGTTAAATTATGTAGCCACATTTTCAAGTTATGAAAAATGTTATTTTTATTATGATATGCCTCCTTATGTCATTCTCATGCCTTAAAGTTCTTTTTCATGACCTTATTGAAGTATCTCAAGTTCACATGTAAAATGTTTCTCTTGTTTTCTTTACTGGGCTTTTTGCTCACCCTTTCTTTTTATGTATGCTCCCAGGTTATGTGATGCAGTAATGAACCTAGTATGAACATGAGGAGAATCCTTTCAAGTGTTTTAGAAGAATGTTTTATGTTTTCATGTTTAAAGTTCCTGGTTTCCAAGACACTAAACCTTAAAGATCCTCAGTTTTGTAAAATGTAATGAAAGTTTATGTGATAAAGAGGCGGGATGCTATAAAGTAAATATCATAGAAAATAATAATTTATAGTGACATGTCTCTACTTTCCCAATCTGAATTTAAAGACCATGAATAATGAATACAATGAATGATTAACCATTGTTTTTTCTGCATTTTCACATTGATCAAAAAAATATTATGAAAAATCTATCATCCATTATCCAACCCCGCATGATCTCTTCATGAAAATAATTACAATAGTTATAATAATACCATTGTTCAAGTAATAGAGATGTTTTACCCTCCCAAAATACAACCCATTTTTCTGATTTTTTTTCAAAAAAAATCCTTTTCAATTATTTTTTTCCGTTTTCATTTCCTTTCTTCAAAGATGTGTAAACAATAATCCATAATGATAGATACTCATGAACCTTCCACACAACCATGAAACACCCCAAAAAATAACATACCCTCGACCATGGATAACCTCCTTCCTATACTTAAACCATTGAATTTCATGAAAAATACAAGGAGTGTGGTATGAAGTATATAACTATATTTTAATTTGGATCATATCTAACAAGGTCATTCTTGAATTTTATGAGATAACAAAGATTAAATGTAAATTTTTTCTAAAGGATATGGTCTCAATAATAAAAATTCCTCAATCATATTAAAAAAAGACTTTGTAAAATCACATATTTAAAAAGATATCAATGTAAGTTATAATATGTTTACATATCCCAAGTATCTCTAAAGAAATATAATAAGAAATATAAGAAATTAGGTCTAAAATGATCTAGGGAATGGAAAGATATAATATAATTCAATCAATCATGTCATTCGTTATAATAAAAAATTAATCAACATGAATTTTAGAAATTTAAAGCCTGGATATGGTAAGGTAAATTTCATCTACATAAATCAACATGTCCCCCCAAATCACAATTCATCAAATTGACACCCCCATTTTTATCTCTAATAATTTATCCCTTCATATTAATCATTCAATCATATCAATAATAAAATATAAAACCTAGCTTCATGGGTTCCCTAATAAGTTTCTTATCATGGATTAGAAATTTAGAAAAAATATAATGTTTGGGAATGCTTTTTTCAGCTAAAATACAAAATAAAAAATATTAATAATAAGGGGTAAAAATAAATAATTTAAAACAAATAATATAATTTTATCATGAATCTATTTTTCTATTTTTCTATTTTTTATCTTTTGACCTTCTTTTTATAATTATGTGGGCATTATAGGGAGTTTTAAAATATATCTTATAAATAAATTCAGAAAGTAGAAACTAAATTCTTAGAAATAAATAATAAAATAACCTAGGTTACCTCACACAAATCACTTTTATTTAGGTCATTAAGTTGAACCTTTCCTCATTGGATCAGATAAAAGGATTATCTTATAGAATTAAACACCTATAATTAAACAAATTCTAAATTAAATGTGCATCTATGTCACCTCTACTCTTCCTCCTCTTTGAAAACATCTTCAAAATTTATTGAGGAGAAAACCAAGTAGTATATAACTCTAGAAGAATTATGTCTGGTGTGTTCTATATCTAATAAGACTCCTTGATCTCCTTTATTACTAGATTAAAATCATAAAATTATTCAACATTATTCGGAATTTTAGTTGACTTTTATCTTATTCTTCTTTTAGCATTTTTTGAAGCCTTTAGAATAATTTGTTGATAGAGTACTCCACTATAATATTGATCATGTATGTCCAAATTTCATCAATTGTCACACCTTTATATTATTTCTCCTTCTATTATAATTCTTCATCACTGAAGGGTTATTCTTCTTTTTCTTCCTCCTCTAATCTTTTAATGGTGAGGGCATCTTCTAATGATAAAATTTCATCTTTAGACACAAGATTTACCTCATATTCATCTTTGGTATTAACATCACTCAAGGAAATCATCGCAAGTGATAACTCAAGGATGGATTCTTCTTTGAACATATCCTTTGAATCCTTAGCTTCTTTGATCATATTTTCCAAATATTGATATGATTTTTAGAAATATAATTTCAATCCATAGAGTGAAATCTCATCCCCACTCAGGTATAGTTATCAGATTCTTATTTCTTGATTGTGGATCCTTTTTAGTTCTTAGATTTAGTGTGAATAGTCCATGATATGGATAGAAAATTTTTACTTTTAAGTCAATATGGATCAAACTCATACCATAAAAACAAAAAATACCAAGTTCATAAAAGGAATACAAAATGATAAAATAAATGTAAACTAAAATAAAAAATATATAATGAGGGGTGAGAACTTGATTAGGGCCATAGGTATTGTTACTTCCTATAGTCTTTAATGAGTTTAGTATTTATAAACATGAAATCAAAAATCACTAATATTTAATGCAATTAGTATAAGATATGAAGGTCCCAAGGTATAACTCATGAGGAATAAGACCATAAAATTCAATAGTTACATTTCAATCAAGGATACTAAAACAAAACTAAACTTGAGGTGAATGAATGGAAGGAATTAATGTCCAAAAATAAAGGATTAAGGGAAGATATTCAGTATCTTGGTATAGTTTTACTTTAATTAATAATAAGTAAACTTCACTTGAAAAATAAATTGAACTATTAACCATGATATATTTTGGGGTATCTAATTATACCATTCACCACAAACTAAATCTATCTAGTCCTTTCAACCTCTCTCTCATGGTGATTTATAACCAGCCTATATGCATTAAAATTATTCCCAAGATGAAAGATAGAGTTAATTTGGCTCTCACTCCCCCACTCCCCTCTATCACATTTGGTATCAAACCCAAACCACCCTAACTCTCTGTAAGTAACTAATAGAATAAAATTTAAAATAATCTTAGTTAAATAAAAATTAAATATAAAAACATCTTATTCATTAAATAATTAAAACATTTCACACTCATCCTCTTCCTCAATTTCACCCTCTCCTATAACACCAATCCACTCATGATTGATTTCTCATCAATAATAAAAAAATAAAAAACGTATAAAAGGTAATATTAAATTTAGAAATAAAAAAAAGTAGTTGAGAAAAAATAAAACACTTCTTTTTATTTATTTTTACAACTAAAATAATAATCCCATTATTACAAAAAAATGACAGAAAATTCTAAACTATGAATCTCCTTGTGTGGGCGATCCACTCTCACTTCCCAAACCTCTAAGTTTTTTATCCACTTCTATGTGAAAGGATCATCTTATTTATAAGAAAAATTACATGTTATATATATCTATATATATATATATCTCATGTATCTTATATGTCTTATATCTTTTCACCTTATATTTAGATATTTAATTTGGAATTTCACTTCACTTGTGACCCTCCAAATATGTCCCTCTGAATATATCACTAATTATCCATTATAAAATATCAAATTCCCATATCTTTATAGAAACATATTCTATTCTATAGCTACGTCTTATATATTCTCTTAAAACATCTCGACCTTAAATTCCTATAATAATAGTGGAACATACCACATGAATGTATCCTCTAAAAATCCCATGATTTATATCCAAAAAAATGTATCTAGGAGAGAATTTTAGATGTTATTTTATCTATACAGATATAAATTATATGGTGAAATTATATTCTTACAGCACAATACTCATCCCTTCATCCCAATATTTACTATGGAACAAAGGTTTCAGTATAATCCTTCTCTAATGAAATCAATGAGTAACTACTAAAATAGAATACTCAATGGTGTAATGTAACACTCACAACGCATCTTAAAAAATTCATACATATTATATTTTTAATATTATCAACCATAATAATAACCTAATACCCTGCATTGTATCACTCTATAAGAAAACATTCCACCACTATTCTATATTAAAACTCCTTTCACCATGACACAACTCTTAACTCCAATGAAGACCTTATTCTCTCTATTAAATTCCATACCTATATAGGATAGTATATCCCTATGATGAAATCTCATTTATCATGTAATAACATTATTATCAACCTATTTTCATCCACATTGCATCCATCCTCCAACATCATATCATAGTATAGAATTCCAACCCAATTCCCCTGTTTCATTAGTTACGATGCTACTTGATATCATTTTGTTGTAATCTCCATGAATCCCTATGTCCATGTTGTTGGAGATATTCCTGCAGTACAAAAAACTTGGTATCTTAATTTTCATGGTATTTTACCCCAAACCATGGCATATGTTATACTCATATTCGTAATTTCAGTGTGGCTCAAGGTGCTACTCATTTAACAGTGGTAGAATTTTCATCACATATGATCGACCATGACGTAGATTTCATATGTGAGGAAGTTTATGTGTCACCATTTCAAAACAACTTTTTAAATATATGTTATATAGTACCATGTGGTTCAATTTTCCCACATCAGAACTCAATTCATCTAATATCCTCTTTTTAAAGTAATTCATCAATGTAAAATCAGTTGGTAGCCGTTAGGTTGCCTCCTGTGACACTTATGCTTAGTGATTTCCTGTATTATATATCCTAGCTACTTGAAAAATATATCTAACACTGACCTACACTACTTTTTATTAATTTATCTCTTATTATAATTAGCCCATAAAAACAAATATTATTTTATTTAGTTAAAATTACTTCAAAAATCATAAAAAAATATTCTTCTTCTTTTCTTTTTCCAGAGTCACATTTAAAATGTTTTTTATATGAAATAAAATAATGAAAATCTAATAAAAACTCACCAATTAAATTCACAAGTTAATTAAATAAAATTAAATAAAATGTCTATAAAACATGCTCATCATAAATCTTCAATAGATTATTTTGAGGGTGATATAAGTTATTATGAATATGGATTATAGACCCTATCAATGAGGAGTTTATGGTGAATTCAAAGTGATAAAGACATGAATGTAATTTCAATATATTTAAGAATGATTTATTGAAGATACATGTTGATATAGAAAGGTATCGTTCCTTATAAATATAAGCAACTATTTTATAGTTAAAGGAATCGAATTCTAGGAGGTATTCTTTAACGCCTATCCTCGTGGAGGTTGTTATTATTAATAGGGATTATTTTTCTTTAATTTTTATTTATACCTATATTGGATAGCATAATAGGTTATTTTCTTTATGTGAAGGTGATTATGAAGAAAAGGGATTGATATATTTGTGGTATTTATATTTTTAATGACAATTTGTTTTTGGGTTTTTGTTTTCATGATTTTTCTAAATATCTCCTTTTGTGCATCTAGAATGACCATTGTCATGGATTGAAGGAGTGAATCTTAATGCATGATATAGTATAGAATTTATACCATAGACATTGGATTGAGTATATACTATTTCTAAACATGGTTTCAGGTCACCTATCCATTTAATAGACAAAAGTACTTGACCATGTGAACTGATGAGTTTTGGGATATAGATAATGTTTACCATAACTAATGGAATTGAAATATATAAAAAAGGCTTATACTAATATAAATATATTGAAATATAATAGATCTTTTGGTAAAAATGAGCTATTCTAATAGATAATAAATTTTATTGGTATAGATTTCAAGTACCATCACTTGTTTTTACCAAAAGTTATATCAGTTGATATTGATCAATTAAACAAAAAAATATTTTACCAATAGTCAAATATTTTTTTTATCATATTAATACTAACATTTTTTACCAAAAATGATTTTTTTTACTATTAATTGTCATTACAAAAAAAATTACCATTATAGAAATATGTTGCAATAAATTATCCAATAACATAAAATATTTCACCAAAAAATAATATATATATATATATATTATTTTAAATAAATGTTATAAATTATAAATATTTTAATAAATCATATAATCATATGTTTTCATTGATAAATTATATGTTTTTGATATACTATATATATATGATATAAAATTGATGATAAATGATTATAATTTTTGGAATATTAAATGTTGTAAAAAAACTCACTTATATATAATTTTATTTTATCATTATATATAAATTATATATAAAATTGTTATACATAATTATAATTGTTTTAAATTATACCAATAATATAACACACTCTTCCATAAATTAATTATCGTGAGCTATAGCGATCACATAACTGTTACCGTGTCTTCTATTATCACACCCCAACCCAATTAATTTCCTTTTGTGTGGTCAAAAAGTGTGTGAGACTTGTAAAAAATATTATTGGTTTTGTTTTTTTGTTTTTTTTTTGTTTTTTTAACATTTACATTTACCCTCTTCTTTTATCCCCTATGTCGCCCCACCCCCTCCCTTTCATGTTTGTTTCACACACCCTTTCCAGGAGGAAACTTAACTGTGTGCCTCCCTCCTCCTTTAGCCATAGAATTGGACTATCTCTCCTTCCTATTTCACATGAGGACTCATCTGAATAGAAATACATCTCCTTATCTCTCTTATTATTCTCTTTTCATTGTGATTTCCCCTCCCTTCCTTGCGGTGTGTGTGACCCATCCAAAACCTAACCTGATTTTGGGTGTTTCAGTTGTTGATTCTTGATGGTTAAGGTTTTTTAGCCTATATTATGGTTCTTTTTAGCTATGGTTTTATAAGGAATTTTAGGGAAGTGGATTAGATGTTCATGGGTTTGTATTTTTATGTGTGGACAGCCTTGATAGTTTCAAAAAAGATTCATTCCATATATTCTAATACATAGGAGAAAAAATTTATTTCATCATTGTATAATCCTTATTCCATGATTGTATATCATCACCAACTTATTTTTCCTTTACGAGGTAATTCGATGTTAAAAACTTAAGATGAAAATTTTAACCTTTATCTAATAGTTGGGGCCTATTTAGAGTGTTCAATTTGATTCAAGATGTCCACGATAGGGGATTAGGCATGACTCATATTAGATTAAAATGAGAAAATTAGGGTGTATTGGGGTTAAAATTGTGATGCACTTAGGAATTATCTTATATATAAAAACTTTATATATACCTTTCATTACTGGTTTTTTTAGTTTACTTGAATGATGCATCAATATTTTATGTATGTTAAGGTTTCATTATTTTTGTCACTTGATTTCATTAATCTAGATGGATTTTCATATTAGTTTCATGGTGTTATTAATTATTATACACCCTAATAATTTATTAGGTATTTATCTTGGTGATAAAAATATTATTTTGTGGTTTTTATTCACAAAAATATAAAAAACATGTATGCACAAACATTCATAAAATTTTAAAGTCTTAAAGGATTTTATATAAATATTTATTAGAAGGATTTGGTTTTATGATTAAAATATCCAATTATTTATTTGATAACTGTGAAATTTCATTATGTTTAGGGTGTGATTCACTTCTTGAGAAAATATTTTAGTTATGATTTCCTAGATGAACTTTAAATCACATCCCTACATCAATCTTCTATCATGGTTATAATATCATCCTTTCTTCCAACTAGCACGAATTTTATTTTTTGTTTCAGATCTCCTAACTTATATTTTCCTTTTTGACATTCTAGTAATTAGATTAAATTATATATAGAAAACCTTAATTCATTTATTCCATCTATTTCTAGATGTTTCACTTACCTCAAATAATGCATTTAGTTATGCTATAAATTTTATTTTGATTACTATTTTCACTTGTTTTCATTAATATATATGGATTTTCATATTGGTTTCTCGGTTTTATGAATTATTATGCACTCTTAAAATGTATGTGACTTATTTTCTTGGTCCTATAAATATTATTTGATGGTTCCCACACACATACATTTGAAACACATATATTCGCACACATGTATGATTTTCCAAAGAAAGATTTTTTGTGAATATTTTTTAGAAGGATTTGGTTACATAATTGCAATATATAGTTATTTAGTCAATTCCTATAAATTTCATTGTTTTTAGGATATGATAAACTGATTGGAAAAATATTTTGGTGAGACTGGAAAGGATGATCTTGGAAGTGATGCCTTGCAAAAATCATCTTTCTTTGATTTGAATTCACGCTCTCTTCAAACCAATAATAGAAAAAAAAAATTGGAAAGCTTGTTATGACACTAAATAGATTTGAGGGCTTCCTTATTCTGATACTTCAGCACTAATGTGTATGTCAACACTTAAATAATATATTATCAAATAGTTTTTTATCCCGTGATAATAATAGAAAATGTTTTTAACATTTCATTATGTTAGGGGTGTGATAAATAGGTTTTTTAGATACTTTTTCTATTATGCCACACAACTGATTTTAGGGATTCCCTTCTCTAACATGTTCAATTGAAGTCACATCCGATATTGGTTCCTTAAATATTAAACCTAGGTAGGTGAACACATTTTCCCTCCTAAAATAGAATGTAAATCTTTGTGTTTAAACAAATTTTACTCTCAATTTTATGACTAGATAAATCTCTTTCAGTAAAATGGTCATTACTAGACTTTGAGTGATCAATACATAAATCATTTTTTAATGTTAGAACATGATTTGCCTTTATTTTATTATTTTCAAGATTAATATTCTATTTATCACCAACATTGAGGCTTACAATATCATCCTTACATTTAGGGGTGACATTATGAGGATCAATTACTGCTCCTTTATCAACAACCATCTCATCCTGATGAGTGGTATTCACCATATCTTGTATATTCTATAAAATATTAGTGAACAAGGATGACTTCATTTTGAGTTAGATTCAAAAAATCCTAGATATTACTTATTCTCTCTAAAAAATAGTTTCATATAAACTAAATGTAAATAATGGTCATGCTAGCTCAAATCCAAAGATCAAGTGTGGAATAATACATACCTAGAAGAAAAATTGAGATATGATTTATTATTATAATATCTTAAGACATATAACCTAATATTTTTTATTTTAGGTCTATAATGGATCACTACTCATGCATAACTAGGATTGGGAGGTAATTAAACACCATCTTAGATTCTATGATGTAAACCCCATAAGATACTTCATTCAGACTTGTAAATATTATCCACACTAACAATATACATAGCCTGTTTTATAAAGATAGCATTCCATGAGATTAGAAATTAAATAAGTAAAAGAACTTAAAACCATTTTAAACTATCTAATCCTCTATTAACATCACTACCTCCAAAAAATATTCAAAAACATTACAGAAAAAACTATGAACAAGAAACATAAGTGGATAAAAATATAAATGTGATCAATATAAATAATGGATCCCTAACTTGGGTTTTTTTTGATAATTATGTTTTTTAATCACATGATCTATAATCAAACTCTTTTATATATGAATGAACCTCCAATCATATAATTATAAGGGTATTCATTCTTCCTTTTTTGAATAATTCTTGCCTATTTTTTATTTGGTTAAATTTTATTTGACTATTTAGTGTGTTGAATTCATCAATTTTGTTTTCTTAATAATTAATGATTATCATTCCATATGGTGTATAAAATCATTATGTTAATTTTATTACATTGATCAACTATTGTTCCATTGAATTTGATATTGAAAGTTTTTACTTCTAAGAATTTTTTCAATTCATGCCATGTGATCAAAGATTTAATTAGATAAACTATGTAAAAAAATTTATATCTATGTTGAATTTTATTTATATTTTGATCATCATAATTTTATTTTTTTGTGATTATAAATTAGCAGTGTTTCGTGGTCATGAATTATAGTTTATTTTTTATATAAAATTAATTATTTTATGTGTTATTTGTATGTTTTTTATTTTTTAATACACAAATAATATTTTCTTTGTTAATTGTTAGCCGTTAGTTATTATTTCCATGTTAATTAAATTTATCCCATTAATTTTTATTTTTTACTAATTAATGTTATGTTATATACATTTCATCAGTATATTAATAGAGTACTTATTGGAAGTTGTGTCTTTAATTTGGATGTAATGTTAGACATCTCATTAGGGCATGTTTAAACTAGGTACATGTGATTCACTTCATTGTTTTTTATGGTAATTTTGAGTTGTGTGAATATAATGAGTGTTATCTTATTGTAAATACAAAGAATCGCTTCCAAAAAAGTTGATCAAGTGAACATATGGACTCTTCTAAATTGTATCATCTTTTCCCCCATCCTTATTAGTTTCAAGCCACCTTCTTTTGTATAATATGCATTATTTTTTCCATTTTAATGTAATGTGAAAAGTATAATTTTTTAATGGGATTCTAGCTTATGTATAATATATAGTTTCAATATGAAATTTATATTCAACAAGAATTCAATATATCAGTTGATACAATTTATATTCAATATGAATTCAATTACAATCTATCTAATGTATGTGGTTTCTTCAATTGAATTTATGGATTAGTGGTATACCTTTACCCATCCATTGGTATCTACCTTATTTATTGATTCTATGCATACTAGATTATTTATTTTTTGATAAAATTTTCAAAAAAAGTATTCAATATTTTAACATTATTATATTTGCTTCTTATTATTTTGATTTTTCACTCTGTATTCATGTATTCTTTATTTAATTAAAATGATAAGACCTATGTTTATATAATAGTGATGTTATATTGCAAGGAGAACTATGAATTGTACATGCCTTCTTGATCGAAAATCATCCATGCCGATGTGAAACCCATGTGTCGCATTCTTCAAAAATTTAACACATGGATTATACAATCCTGTAAACTATGGTATATTAACTATGACACATGGCTTGTCACATAGCCATGGATTGTATAGACTTGTACATAATGGTCTTTCACATGGTTTATATAGTCTTTTACATCATGTCGCATTTCTCATGGCCACATGGCCAATTATGTGTGGGCCATGTGTTCAAGTAATCATGGATTGAACACATGCCATGTAAAATTCTGTTCAATTTTGTAAAAAAATTCACATGCATGTACATCATGTCCAATATAGGCCATGTGATTAAGATCATTGTACAATTCTTCACTCGCCCATTTTTCATAGTACTCATCTTCTTATTTTACTAGAACTAATTTTCTTGCAAATAATATACCATGATTTCAATGCATTGAACATATTTATGGATGAGGAATTCAAATCAAAACTCTCTGATTTTATTATTTATAAGATTGGTCCAATATTTGATAAAACCCATGTTTCTACATCGGTGATGGGAACTTATAGATGTTGCAATCCCAATTGAGCATGGGATGTCCGTTTGACTACCAAATCATATGTGTACTGATTTGGTGTCATGTTCATGGAGATGATTATTAGAATTCAGGTTATTAATATTTTTAGGCCCATTGACTATTATAATATGATATCATGGGTACCTTAAAAGTTATTATTTCCAATCTAATTCCACGTCTTTATTTTATATAAATAAAAGGTTGTCTTTGAATATTTATTTCCTTTTTGTTTAGGAACTACCATTTTTGAAAGTAAAAAAGGAAGTTCAACATAAATAAATATTATTTTTATTTTTATTTTTAATACTTTCATTTATTTATATTTTTCTTAATAATCATGAAGATATTTTTCATGAGTTTTTGGGTATGCTCTTTGGTTGTGTGTGGTGTAGATTGTGGAGAAGAAGGGTGTGGCATAGACTTGAGGTTCCTCATGGATACTAGAGATAACTTGATTCGTTGAAATATCAATAGAGATGGTGAATTAAAAATTTCCATTCTATGAATATCATTTTTTTAAATTTTCATTTATTTCTATTTTGTTTTCAATTCATGTAGATATTTTGCACTGATTTTTGCGTATTCTCTTTAGTTTTGTGTGGTATAGATATTGGAACTGAAGGGTCTTGTATAGTAGTGACTTGAGGTTCCTCATTGGTGCTAGAGATGGATTGATTTGTTGAGATGTAAATAGAGATAATGAATGAAAAATTCACATTCTATGCAGATCATTTTTTTATAATTTCATTTTTTAAGTTTCTGTTTATTTAGATAGTTTTCACTGATTTGTATATATGATCTTTAGTCATCTGTGGTGTAAATTTTGGAGTTTAAGGGTGTGTAATAACAACAACTTGAGGTTCCTCATGGATACTAGAGATGGCTTGATTTTTTTATTTAATACCCTACTTAGGTGTGATGAAAGATATTTTGTGGGAGTAACTATAATTATACCATGATGGGTAATGAACGATTGGAGTCAAGAGATGGAATACCATTTTTTCATTTCTAGGGGGGTCTAGGGGTGTGGAGGAATTGATGATATAGTTGTATCCTTGGTTTTTTTATTTTTTATGATCAATTTAGGTATCAATCAAATTATTTTTTTATTGATTCATTTTCTATTAAATTTCATTTTACTATGATTAATCTTTTTCTAAGTTTGAAAAAGTTTGAGATTCATCTTTGTTTTGATAATTAAAACATGTCTATTATATATGATCAATTAAAAAATATAATATAAAATTTTAGCAATAAATATTGAAAGAAATAAACATAATATATTATTTAAAATATAAATTACAAACAGATATTAATTATTGGTATTTGTTATGAAAATTTATAATATTATTACCAACATATAAATTTTTCATAGAAATATGTTGCTAAGAATTATGAAAACCATATATATTATTTGTTGGTATGATTATAATTGTAACAGAACTATTTTATATGTCACAATAACATTTATTGATAGAGTTTTTATGAAAATTTTATTAAAAAGACAATTTTTGTGGGTAAAGTATTTTTTCAATAGAAAATGAACTTTTACCAATAGATATACCCCTATTGGAAAAAAGATAGTTATTTTTTAGTACTATAATAATTAGATTTTGGAAACCTCATAATTATTAATACAGTATTTCATTCCTCATTACTCAAGAACCTAGATTTAAAATTTGGTGGTAATTTTCTTCTTTTTATTTTCCAAAATCAATATAACCCTTATTCTTCATTTCAAATAGTTTTAGACTTCTCTCTATCTTAGTTTAGTTTTTCTTGATTATTTAGTTAGAGTATTATTCCCCTTTTCCATGAGGGTTTTACCTTAGGTATTTCATTCCTATACTACCTAGTATTTTTAGGTTGAGGTATTTTTCATTATAAAATTATAAATTAGTTTGAATCAATAAGAATTAACAATTCATGTGGCCATAAAAAGTTTTTGTCGCCAATTTTGGATACTTTTTTAGAATATAAATTAATTAAATATTTAGGAAAAATTGTTTCCTCCCACTCTTTTATGTTTTTTTATTTTATCTTATGTTTTATTTATTTTTATTTTCCTTTTATGTAATTGAGTTTTTTAAGTTGTGTGTGTTGATTAAATATAAAATGTTGGCTTACTTTCACATGGAAATCCAAATGGATAAATTATCACAAAAAAATTATAAACTCAAAAATAAGATCCAAATCCATCATGGGGGAGATAACTTCAAACATGGGTTCCACCGCCACACCTAAGTTCGGATGAGAAGCTCCAATATATTATATAATAAGGATTAAATAAAGTGTTTAAAAGTTTATAAATCATGGAAAATGGGGTTGAATACTAAAAGGAAGTTACCAATGAGGAAAATTGGTCAGGGTAGAACTTGAGGATAAATTGGAGTTAGATTCTAAAATTGAGGTTGATTCTGAGGTGGAATCTAGTGATGAAGATGAAACTAAACCCAAGTAATTCACCATCATCATAGGTATTTTAATAGTGAATTAGGAGGAGGAGAAAGAAGATATAACTCAAAAAGACCAAGATAATGATAAAGAGGAGGAAGAAACTATTGAAATACTAATAGAGTACATTGAAGATTAAGAAAAGGGATTGGATAAATAAGATAAATAATAATTCATAGTAGTTATTTTGAAAACTAAATAAAACACTATATAATATAAATATAATCTTCTAAAATATTAATATGAGGATGTACATAAAGTTATAATGACAAAAAATTACTTCTTCAAACTCTAGATTTGTTTATTACTTGGTTTTCTCATTAAAAAGGTTTTATAATGTATTCTATGAGGATTAAGGGAAGATATAACCCAAATGTGCTTCAAATTCAAACATAGTTTAATCTAGATTTTGTAATAATTTTCTATACTATAATTATGTTTTAAAAAGAGGTAATTTTGATCCAATTACCTTAAAAAATATCTTTGAGAGGAAACTCGTGTTTTTTTCATTAATTTTTTATATGAATTTAAAAATTAGTTTTTAGGAATTCTATTAGGAATTTGGTTTAGTAATTAATTTTATTTCCCTTGAATTTTTTATATTTAATGTATACGATTCTTATATATTCACTTGTTATTTTCATTTTGTAGAACAATGAAGAGAGAGGAACAATAAAGAAAATGTGTAAAGATTCATAGTGAAAAGGGGGAAAATATTTTATTTTCATTATTTATTTTCAACTCCCATATATTTATTAGTTAAATTTTTTAGTTTTAACTTAAAATACATGCCCCATATTAGATTTTTGTTTCATTTTTTATCAATAATATAAAAACTTTCTTAATAACCCCATAATTTCGTATTTTAGATCTCATTAATGGTAAGATTATATTATTATAATCAGGAATAAAATGAGTACGGATGTGTATCGGGGTAATAATTTTATTAATCATGATTTTGGGTGATGTTTATTAATTTATATAAAATTCCCATAGATTTTTCCTACTTTTAATTTTTTAAATTCATGTTGATTAATTGGTTATTAATAGTCATTCCAGGAGTAAATTTCTCAATTTTAAATATTTCTCATTACTAATTGGCTTCTTTACCAAATTTTTCCTTTCTTTCTTTCAAATTTATTGAGATATTCTTATAGAATGTTAACCTTATAGAACTTTTACTACATATTTTCATAGTTATGGCTGTATAAATTAACATTTAAAAAGATTGAGGAATTTTCATTTTGAAAAATTTTTCCTTAAAACTCCCCTTAATATTTATATCTTTCTTTTATCCCATAGAATAAATGAATGGACTTATATTGAAGAGACACATTACAATGATATTATATCCTTTCTACCTTTGTCTTAGTGTTTTCATGATATTTAATTATTCAAGTGTAGGAGGGGGATGTTGTTTTTGGTAGAAGGTGGTGTGTTTTATTAACTAGAAGGTGTGAGGTGTTTCTCAAGGAATGTGGTAAAGGTTAATAATTTATTATTAATTATGTTTCACTATAGCCCATCTTAAAAAACTAAAAAATAAAGGAAAATAAAAAAATAAAAAAATTAGGGGAAAATGAGTTGGGTCATGGGTTAGTTAAAAATCCACCTTATCTTGACCTTTAATAATGTTATAACTATTACAATTAGGGACATTGTGAAATAAAAAATTATTTTAGTGAGGATTATGATATTTTTCCCAAGTAAAACTTTAAAAAAACAACAAGGTTCACTATTCATTGAATTCATTACTTTTTGAACCTTTATTTGATATTGGGAAGTGATGAGAGATTTTATTTGAGAATGATTATTTCATTGTGATTTATTTTTTATTATCATACAAGGTGATTTAGATTTGTACCTCATTTTAAAGATTTTTGTTGTTTTTTACATAGATATCCACCAACCTTAATACTCAAAGTTGTTTGATACTTATTGTGAAGACCAATTGATTACTTGATGTCTTTGTTTTTATGGGGAGGATATTTGAGATTCCTTGAAATAATGTGCTTAAAAGAATACACATTAGGTTTGAGCATAACTCTAGTAACTTTTTACCTTTAGTTATGAGATAAAATAATTCAAAGTGAGGTAAATTATAATTGTAATATTTTCTAATAATTAAATTTGATACTTGAATAGATGTTAAGAGAAGTTCCATCATTTTAAACTGAGTAATAAGAATACATATTTGACTTTTTTTCTTTAATAATTACTTAGTTTAAAATATATTTTTATTTGAAGATTAAAATGTTGTTTCCCCATTGATAATTACATTATTTTTTTGACATTGGTATTTAAATTTGGTATCGGGGATATTATTTTTGATTTATAAAGATATTATATGCTTGAGTACAGGTAAGATTCTAAGTGTGACAGGATTTTATGTATATATTTCATGCATAAATTTTTATAAATTTGTCACATTAATTTTGGAATTTAATTCATAATTATTTCCCAATATGAATTATTCTATTTATCTTTTTCAAGAGAAATTTGTGATTTATTTTGGGAAGAATTTTTAAAGAAAAAAGTGTATTGTTTTATAAGTGAATAATGTGGCTTCAATACTGGTCGGTTAGGAAGATACATAGTCCTGTGGTAAAAGGAAATACCTCATGTGGGTTGGCACTAAGAATACATCAAGTGTATTAAAATGAGTGCTTAGTGCATGTCATCACTGGGTAGGGGTAAACTAAGGTGGGGTGTCTTGGGCAATGCTTATGACAACCCTGCTTTTTATTACAACTGAAGCATGCTTTATTACATAAAACTTCGCTTGATACAATAAAGAAGATCGAGAGGTTTAGTGTCTTTGGGGCTTAGGATCATTACATAAAAACTTTAAACTTGAAATACATCATCTTTATTGAAAACTTCCTTTACATGACCACTATATTCCTTCGTACTTAGCATTGCATGGGATAACCTGAGGACATGCATAAGAAAAGGGTGAGCTATAAAGCCCAGTAAGGGAGTACACAATGAATAACATGAGGAGTACAGTACATGTTAGGCAATAGGAACATCAATAGAGAATTAGAGTAACATGAACATAAAGGCATGATAAAGCATGATAACCATAACATGGAAATGCGGCAACAACACTTAACATTGAATTAGCATGAGCCAAGGCTCATTGCACATGGAGCATGAGTAAACCCTCATTGCACTTGAAGCACGAGTAAACCCTCGTTGCACTTGAATTATCATGAGTCAACACTCATTGCACATGACGTATCATGATACTATACTTTACCCAATGCATTGGAGCGCTATAAAGGGTGCACCCTTCTTAAACATTTCATTTCATGCATAAGTGTGCCACATGGATCATAAAACATGGATTCATAAAACATAATTATTTATTCCACAATAAAGGAATATGGAATTAATACATGAAACTTTACAATCAATAAGTAAATGTGCGTAAAGGTGAATACCCTTGATGGAGAAATGGGCATGGTATTCACTACACAATGACATTGGCTTAGAAAATCGGGGCGATTTCGGCAGCGTAACGGCGTGACATAAGAATTCATAAAAAAAAGGTTGATGAGAGATAAAGGGGTTCCTCATCATATTTACATGTAATGTACAGTAAGGAGGTCATATATATACATGTCCCAACAATAGAAATGGAATTTAGATTCATGATACAAAAGTATTGCTTGAATGTAAAAGAAGAGAGAGAAGTTCCTTTCGGAATTTCGGCATAGTAACGGGTGTTCATGGGAGGCATTTAATGAGAGAGAAATGGTTCTCCCATAATTCAAACAATAATAGGGCAGTATGGGGGAGGTTCTAAACCATACCCCAACATTCATAATTGAAATTAAAAGGGCAATACAACTTAAAGAAAATTGACAAAAATGAGAAAGGAAGAAAAAAACCCTTACTTGGAAGTGTGCTTCCAAAGGCTAGAGAGAGGCTTGTGAGAGGCTTCTTGGGAGCTTTGGGAACCTTGGGAGGATTCTAGAGAGAGTAGGGCAGAGGTTGGAAGAACTCCAAGGGATTTTAGTGAGGAGGAAGTGGGAGCTTGGGTGGGTTTATATAGGAAAGGTGATAGAATTCTTTATTATTTAGGTTTGGGACCCCTTATATTAAAATAATCCAAACCACAAACCATCCCATGGTATTTTCCCATGGTTTCTGGAAAAGGAAATAGGAAAAAAATATTTTACACGGCCAAGGTCCTAAATTATTAAAAAATTAGGGTTGCTTATGTGGAGGTGAGTCACACTCCCATGGAAATTAATTTAAAAAGTCAAAGTGTTGAATAAGTCTTGAGGGCTCCATTAATGCTTTGAAAAGTAAGTCAAACAAACCCAAAACCTCATTATTTTAATTATAAAACACATATTGGCCGAAAATAAGGATTATGGTATTTTATTACATCACCATTGGGTAATTATGATGTCATAAAACACATTATATATTTAAATGGTATTTAATTTTTACCCAAAAATTTGACTGTCTCAGAAAATTATGAAAAATTCACCGTTGGATAATTTCGACGTCTTGATTCCAAAAATAATATTTATTTTATCTAAATAATTTTCTAAATATTTGAATTTTCACTTTTAAAATAAAAACCGACATTTATAAAAAAATTCACTGGTTTTGACAGAAATGGCTTTCAAACCTTAATAAAAATTTTAATTGCATTCATAAAATTATAAGATCATTTATACTTAATAAAAAAATTAATTTAATATTAATAATAATATTTTATTAAAATATTATTTAATTCAAAAATCCTTTAATTTAATAAAATATAATTCTTAATTAAATAATAACTAAAAACACCATTTGTACTTTAAAAACTAATTAAAATGTATCAAAATGACTAGAAATTATATTCATTATTATATACAAAAATAATGTACATGAACATGGTGCTACTTATTTGTTACATAACCCCTTAAAATAGCCGCATAAGACCTAAGGGTAAGGTGTGCGATGGTGACAGACTCTTGGGGCATCTCGGATAACATCGCTCGAGTGGTAATTTCAATCAACTTCCATTTTTCCCGTAGACGATCACGTTCGAGCTTGACTTGATGAAGCTCAGCTTGGGCTTGGTCAAGGGCAAAGCCCAAAGACACCACCTCTTTTCCGAGCTCCGAAAAATGGGCTTCATAAGGTGCAATTCTACTGGATGAGGCCATCGCTTCCTTTGTCTGAGTATAAAATTGGTTCGTTAAAGCCTTATATTTAAACTACCCAGATGATCACTGTTCAACAACTATAAAAGTAACGGTCACAAATCTTAACGTAAAACTAAAGAAGTTGACATCTTATAAAAAAAAATTCATAAAGAAACATTTAACTGGATCAAGAGGGATTTTCCATTAATGAAACTTTGGGTCGTTACAACATTCCCCCCTTAAGAAATTTCTCCCTCGAAATTTTCCTTTTCCCACACTAAAACAAATGTGGGTAACTTAGCTTCATCATATCCTCTGACTCCAAAGTTGCTTCTTCAAACTTTTGGTTTCTCCATAACACCTTGATGAGGGGCATTATCTTATTTCGTAGAACTTTTTCTCTACGATCTAAGATCTTCACTGGTTTCTCCTCATAAGAAAGATCGTCTTCTACTTGTACCACCTCGGAAGAGAGTACATGTGAAGGGTATGGTATGTACTTCCTTAAGAGGGATACATGGAAGACATCATGCACCTTGGCCATAGTAGGTGGAAGTGCTAGTCGATAGGCCACAGCCCCAACACGATCAAGAATCTCGAAGGGGCCGATGTACCTTGGACTTAACTTCCCTTTCTTTCCAAACCTCATGACCTTCTTCCACAGAGATATGCGTAAAAACACCATGTCTCCGACTTTAAACTCAAGGTCTCGTCGATGATTATATGCATAACTCTTCTGTCGACTTTGGGCTGCCTTGATATGCTGCTGAATGGTTTTTACCTTCTCCACCATTTCTTCGACCATTTCTGGTCCAAGCAGCTTACGTTCACTGACCTCATCCCAACATGCCGGTGTTCTACACATTTTCCCATAAAAGGCTTCATATGGTGCCATTTGGATGCTTGAGTGGAAACTATTATTATAAGAGAACTCAACCAGATGAAGATGTTGATCCCATCCTCCTTTAAAGTCCATTGAGAACGCTCTCAACATATCCTCAAGTGTTTGGATAGTCCGCTCGGATTGTCCATCAGTTTGAGGATGATAGGCCATACTGAAGTTCAGTTCAGTATTCAGAGCATGTTGAAGACTCTTCCAAAACTTAGAGGTAAATCTTGGATCTCGGTCAGAAACAATAGATAGTGGTACTCCATGCAACCGTACCACATCCCTGATATATATCTGTGCCAGTTGATCCAAAGAGAAATCCTCTCAAATAGAAATGAAGTGTGCAGTCTTTGTAAGACGATCCACAACAACCCAGATTGCATTTTTGCCTTTGGATGTCCTTGGAAGTCCGGTGACAAAGTCCATGGTGATGTTCTCCCATTTCCATTTTGGTATGGGAATGGTTGCATCATCCCCTTAGACTTCTGCCTCTCTGCCTTCACTTGCTGACACACCAGGCACTTTGATGTATATTCAGCGATCTCCTTCTTCATATTATCCCACCAAAAGTTTTCTCGGAGATCTCGATACATCTTTGTGCTCCCTGGGTGAATAGAGAAATTTGAACTATGTGCATCATCCAAAAGTTCCTTATTTAGCTCCGAACTTGATGGAACACATAGTCTTTTCCCAAACCGCACAATTCCTTCTTCATTAACATTAAACTCTGAGGATTTTCCCTTTTTGATAGCTTCCACTTTTTCTTGGATTCCTGCATCATCCTTTTGAACATCCTTTATCCTTTCCAAAAGAGATGGTTGAGCAATAATTTGTGAAAGGATTGATGATGTTCCCTTCTTTATGATTCCCACATCCATCTTCATCAAGTCTAAGAAGATTGGATCCTTCTCAATTCTCATCATTGATAGAATAGCTGGATCCTTTCTACTTAGGGCATTCGCCACCTTGTTCGCTTTCCCAGGGTGGTAATGTATTGAACAGTCATAATCCTTGATGAGATCTATCCATCTTCTGTGGCGCATATTAAGCTCTTTCTGTGTGAATATATATTTAAGACTCTTGTGGTCAGTATATATCTCACATTTCTCTCCATAGAGATAATGCCGCCAGATTTTCAAGGCAAAGATCACCGCCGCCAACTCCAGATCATGCGTTGGATAGTTTCGCTCATGGATTTTCAACTGCCTTGAGGCATAGGATATCACTTTATCATTCTGCATCAGCACACATCCTATGCCCTTCTTCGAAGCATCACTGAATACCACAAAAAGATCTCCACTTGTGGGTAAAGTGAGCACAGGTGCAGTGATAAGCCTCCTTTTCAACTCCTTGAAGCTTTCTTCGCATTCATCACTCCAAGAAAACTTTACTCCCTTTCGAGTTATCTTGGTAAGAGGGTTGGACAACCATGATAAATTTCTCACAAATCGTCGATAATATCCAGCTAACCCCAAGAAGCTACAGATATCAGTTACCGATGTTGGCCTCGGCCACCCTCAATTGCATCTGTTTTGGAGGGGTCCACAGATATCTCATTGATTGTGATGATATGGCCCAAGAATGATAATTCCTTTAACCAGAACTCACACTTTCTGTACTTGGCATAGATCTTCTCCTTGCGCAAAGTCTCCAGTACAGTTCTTAAATGCTCCTCATGGTCCTCCTTGGTTTTGGAGTATATTAGAATATCATCTATAAAGACTACCACAAATTTGTCTAGGTAATATCTAAAGAATCTATTCATCAAGTCCATGAATATTGCTGGAGAATTGGTGAGTCCGAAAGGCATTACTATGAATTCATAGTGCCCGTACCTTGTACGAAAAGCAGTCTTGGGGATATCTTCCTTCTTCACCCTTACTTGATAATATCCCGACCGCAAGTCCACCTTGGAGAAGTATTGTGCTCCACACAGCTGATCAAACAAGTCATCGATTCTTGGGAGAGGATACTTGTTCTTTATCATGATTTTGTTAAGTTCATGATAATCGATGCAAAGCCGCATTGACCCATCCTTCTTCTTGACGAAAAGGACTGGTGCACCCCATGGTGATGCACTTGGGCGTATAAACCCTTTATCCAGATTCTCCTGTAGTTATTTCTTCAGCTCTTTAAGCTCAACAACAGCCATTCTATATGGAGTCTTGGATATTGGTAGCGTCCTAGGTATAAGTTCAATTGAGAACTCAACATCTCTTCTTGGAGGAAGACCAGGAAGTTCCTCGGGAAATACTTCAGTGAATTCCCTCACAATAGGAATTTCTTCAAGGGTGGTTTCTTCCTTGGACTCAATCATCTGAGCCAGATATCCGTGCTCATAAGGTAGTAATATCCATGCTTGAGATGATGGAGCTAAAGGAGATTCATCTTCCTCCTGACACTTGTAAATAATCGGGGGTCGATTCTCCATATGGAGTGTGATTTCCCTCTCCCGACAATTTATGTTGGCTCTATATAAGGAAAGCCAATCCATGCCAAGAATTGCATCAAATTCCACCAGAGGGAGTATGACGAGGTTCTCCGGGAAATTCAATCCACAGATTAAAACAGGGGAGGACTTATACTCATGGGATGCAATGATTGCCCCATTTTTCGTACTCACCGACATCTTTACTTCCAGGATTTGTGGTGGTGTTGTGATTGTTCTACTAAACATTCGAGATATAAAAGAATGCGTAGAACCAAAATCAAAAAGTACATTTGCTATTCTTGAATGAATAACTAGCGTACCTGTCACCACTTCGTTGTCGGGGTTCACTTCGGCAGAAGTGATGGCAAAAGTTCTTCCTTGTTGTCTTGGAGGTTGCTGGTTGCCTCCGATAACCCTTGGATTAGGGCACTGATTTGCAAAATGACCCGGTTCTTTGCATTTGTAGCATTGAAAAACGTGTTGAGGTTCGAACGGGGCGTTCCTCTCCTCTGTCGTAGCCGCGGGTCCTTCTTGCTGACAGTTAACAGCTAGGTGCCCTTCTCTTCCACACTTGAATCATTTTCTTGTCCCCCTAAGGCAATTTCCAGGGTGCTTCTTTCCACACTTTTGGAAAGTGGGGTGCTGGAACTTCTTAGCGCCGTTGGATTTATCCATCGGACCACCAGCATTGAAGTCCACCTTATGCTTCTTGTCCCCATGATACCCCTGTGATTCTCCGATCTCCATTTCAACCTTGAGGGCACATCGGACAATTTCCTCATAGCTGTTGAAGTCACGGATCGCTAATGCTTTCCGCAAGCTAGGCTTCATCCCACCAAAGAAGCGGTCAACCTTGCATTCGGGGGTAACGACAAAGCCGGAAGCGTATTGTGCAAGCCTTGTGAAATTTTCCTCGTACGCTTCCACAGATTCTTCATCTTTCTGCTTGAGGGAAAGGAAGTCCCTTTCCATCTTAAGACGGAGGGTGCGCGGAAAATATTTATCGAAAAACATCTTCCGGAATTCCTTCCATTCCAAAGCCTCGATCTCCTCCTCAGGCTTCGTATTTTTTATCAACGTCCACCATTGATTAGCTTCACCCTCCATACAATAAGCCGCCAGGAGAACCTTCTATTTTTCAGAGCATTGGAGGATGGAGATATCTTTTCAATGGATTTGATCCATTGTTCAGTGATCGTGGGATCGGATGATCCACTAAAAGTAGGAGGCCTTTGTCTCATGAAGCTTTCAATAGTGACTTGTTCTTTCTTAGGGGGGGTTGAACGTTCCTCTTGACCAGTGTTTCTATTCAAAACTTGAGTTAGCTGAGAGTGAAGCGTGACAAAGTTCGCGATTCCTGCTCCCATTGGATTGGGCATCTCATAAGTACAATCATCACACTGATCTTCACAACGGTTGTTAGCCTGAGTTCTCCTATTACCGGCTATTGGCTGGAATAAAAGAAAGTTAGGGGTAACACATAAAGGGTAATCCAAAGACAAAAGTTGATGACTTATAAATAAACTTTAATCTCTTTAACTCATGAGTCTATAGGATTCAATACAGGCTTTTCATGATCTACCTTCTAACATATATTCTTAGGGGCATTTTTCCCTTAATAAGGGTTCATACTAAGATTGTGAATTTATCAAAACATATCCCCCAGGAGTGTCGTAACCAAGAGTGCAGCAAGGCCCGTTTTTGTGCACCAGTTCCCGTTCGAGTCTAGCTCAAAGCGGTGTTTTCGGGTTTTACCCCTAGGATACATCTGTGCCAGAGCCGCCTCTACCTGCTCGTATCCAGACAGGGATGTATTTGTTTGATAAACCAATTACTTAGTATTTACCAAAACTTAGGGATGCTTTTATTATTCTTAGTCTTGTATCTAAGGCTTTACTAGGTTTTCCTAATCCCAAAAATAACTAAACCTATCTTCTGATACCAACTATGACAACCCTGCTTTTTATTACAACTTAAGCATGCTTTATTACATAAAACTTCACTTGATACAATAAAGAAGATCGAGAGGTTTAGTGTATTTGGGTCTTAGGATCATTAAATAAAAACTTTAAACTTGAAATACATCATCTTTATTGAAAACTTCCTTTACATGACCACTACATTACTTCGTACTTAGCATTGCATGGGATAACCTGAGGAAACGCATAAGAAAAGGGTGAGCTATAAATCCCAGTAAGGGAGTACACAATGAATAACATGAGGAATTTAGATTCATGATACAAAAGTATTGCTTGAATGTAAAAGAAGAGAGAGAAGTTCCTTTTGGAATTTCGGCATAGTAACGGGTGTTCATGGGAGGCATTTAATGAGAGAGAAAGGGTTCTCCCATCATTCAAACAATAATAGGGAAGTATGGGGGAGTTGAGAAACCATACCCCAACATTCATAATTGAAATTAAAAGGGCAATACAACTTAAAGAAAATTGACAAAAATGAGAAAGGAAGAAAAAAACCCTTACTTGGAAGTGTGCTTCCAAAGGCTAGAGAGAGGCTTGTGAGAGGATTCTTGGGAGCTTGGGGCACCTTGGGAGGATTCTAGAGAGAGTAGGGCAGAGTTTGGACGAACTCCAAGGGATTTTAGTGAGGAGGAAGTGAGAGCTTGGGTGGGTTTATATAGGAAAGGTGATAGAATTCTTTATTATTTAGGTTTGGGACCCCTTATATTAAAATAATTCAAACCACAAACCATCCCATGGTATTTTCCCATGGTTTCTGGAAAATGAAAGAGGAAAACAATATTTTACAAGTCCAAGGTCCGAACTTATTAAAAAATTAGGGTTTCTTATGTGGAGGTGAGTCACACTCCCATGGAAATTAATTTAAAAAGGCAAAGTGTTGAATAAGTCTTGAGGGCTCCATTAATGCTTTGAAAAGTAAGTCAAACAAACCCAAAACCTCATTATTTTAATGATAAAACACATATTGGCCGAACATAAGGATTATGGTATTTTATTACATCACCATTGGGTCATTATGATGTCATAAAACACATTATATATATAAATGGTATTTAATTTTTACCCAAAAATTTGACTGTCTCAGAAAATTATGAAAAATTCACCGTTGGATAATTTCGACGTCCTGATTCCAAAAATAATATTTATTTTATATAAATAATTTTCTAAATATGTGAATTTTCACTTTTAAAATAAAAACCGACATTTATAAAAAAAATCACGGGTTTTAACAGAAATGGCTTTCAAACCTTAATAAAAATTTTAATTTCATTCATAAAATTATAAGATCATTTATACTTAATAAAAAAATTAATTTAATATTAATAATAATATTTTATTAAAATATTATTTAATTCAAAAATCCTTTAATTTAATAAAATATAATTCTTAATTAAATAATAACTAAAAACACCATTTGTACTTTAAAAACTAATTACAATGTATCAAAAATGACTAGAAATTGTATTCATTATTATATAAAAAAATAATGTACATGAACATGGTGCTACTTATTTTTTACATAACCCCTTAAAATAGCTGCATAAGACCTAAGGGTAAGGTGTGCGATGGTGACAGACTCTTGGGGAGGCTCGGATAACATCACTCGAGTGGTAATTTCAATCAACTTCCATTTTTCCCGTAGACGATCACGTTCGAGCTTGACTTGATGAAGCTCAGCTTGGGCTTGGTCAAGGGAAAAGCCCAAAGACACCACCTCTTTTCCGAGCTCCGACAAATGGGCTTCATAAGGGGAAATTCTACTGGATGAGGCCATCGCTTCCTTTGTCTGAGTAGAAAATTGGTTCGTTAAAGCCTTATATTTAAACTACCCAGATGATCACTGTTCAACGGCTATAAAAGTAACGGTCACAAATCTTAACGTAAAACTAAATAGGTTGACATCTTATAAAAAAAAATTCATAAAGAAACATTTAATTAGATCAAGAGGGATTTTCCATTAATGAAACTTGGGGTCGTTACAGTGCTCATATTCTTTGATACCTCTATATGATGGAATATTAATGAGATCCCCTTTGAGCGGTCTTATGATGTCGGACAAGTGCTTCATGGACACTATTAATTTTTACCAAAAAAAATTCTTTCCAATGTGTGACCCATGACTTTTTTCAGATATTACATATTTCAAGTTTGTGCTATCAACTTCACCCCCTATGCACCATATCTAACCATCAGAGTACCACCATTTCTACCACTATAGAGCTCGATGATGTCACAATGCATGCATTAGAAACAACTGCCACCAGGATCACTTAAATATTATAGGAGGTTGTATTATACAGAGAATTACTAAGAATTAAATATTTACAAAAACACCCATAATAGTCGAGGGTGTGGTCGGCAGTAATCCTCAAATGATTCCACCAAAACTCCAAAATAAATAGTATTGTACCAAAGTGAATGAGTAAACCAAACTTGAAGGAGGTGAATTTAATGAATTAAAATATTGTACATTATGTTATGGGGGAAGTAATAGTGGTTTAAAAGTGAAGTATAATTGGATAATGGGAATTTATGTAGCGTAGCTATAATCATGGTTATGTGTTTGAAGGAATGAATATGGGAATATAAGAAAATGGGTAGTGAAATGACCACAATGTCACATACGTTCTACTTTGAGAAGCATCATATCAGTTTTATATTGTATATAACATGGTGAATGATATTTTTGGTGTGGTTAAAGTTAAAAATAGAGTATGTAAGTGATTTTAGTGTTCAAAATACAATATGGTTATGGTATATGTTCATAAAAATACTCAATTTAATATATTTTTTCCTCAAAAAATCTACAAGAAATTATTTTTTATGTGATATAAATGATTTGACACATAGATTATAGACCTTATCTCTGAGGATTTTTTAGATAATTCAATGTATTTATGATATAGAGATAATTCTAGGAGAGTTAAGATAGATTTATAGAAGATAAAAGTAGAGATAAAACGGTATTTTTTTATAAATAGAGGCAACCACTATTCACTTAAAGGTATCAAATTGTAGGAGGTATTATTCATCTATCATTCATAGGGAGGTTTTTGCATATATATCTTAAGGTTTGTTTTTATTTTATATTTATTTATACCTCTCATGGTTATCATGAGATGGTGGTTTCCTTGTGATGAGTTTATTATGAAGAAATTGAATGAGTTTATTTTAGGTATTTATATTTTTAAGTACTATTTATGTTGAGATTCTGCATTCATCTTTTTATAAATATAACATTTAGTTCATCGAGTGTGGATATTTCCACATATTGATGGAGTGCCTTTTAATCCTTGAGCTAGTAAAAAATATCTACTGGGAATATTAGATTGATTATATACTATGTTTAAACATGTTTTTGGGTCACATATCACTTTAATAACCCAAAGTACCTAACCATATAGATCATTGAGTTTTTTATATAGAGAGTGTTTACCCGAACTAAGGGATTCACTTAGACCCAATTCCAAAAACATTATAATTTTTATTTCAGTATTTCATTCCTCTTTAATCATAACCCTAGATTAATAATTTCCCAATAATTTTTGTCTTTATTATTTTATAAAATCATACTCGCCCTTATTCTTCTATTTCTAGTAGTTATATATTTCTTTTTATATTTATCTTGATCAACTTAATTATTTAGTTAGATAATTCTCCCCCTTTTCCATGTTTGTTTAAACATGGGTCTTGTATTACTATACTTGTTATTATTGTTATGTTGGGGATTCATGCATTATAAATTTCTAAAATGGTTCCTATCTGTGGGAATTAATGTCCCATACAGTTCACCTATTTAACCCTTTATCCACTAGTCATTCCTTATAGGTACTGATGTTACCCTATTTTTCTAGTTTCTTCTTGAATACCCATTTTCACCCAATAGTCTTTTCATATCCTAAAATATCAAAAAAACCCATAATTGTCTCTTGTATATGGAATATATCTTGGAATTCATGGATTCATTCCATATCACAACTTCTCATCTAATTACTAACTTCTTTTTTGAAAAAGTTTCATCATTAATAACTAAAAATAATTCACCTTCCTAGGTAACGAGAAAAAAACATATCTCTATCTTTTTAACCTATATGGTGCTCCTACATAGTGCATGTGTCTCTAAAACAACCTCTTCCATTGGTTCTTCTGTAATTGTTTCTTATGTATCTTGAGCTTTAAATTCATTAAATTCAGTACTTTTTCCAATTATATCTTTTTAATATTTGCTCCGACTTAAGGAATGTGAATTTTATTTTCACTATTTCCTTTCAATCTGAGGGTCTGAATAGTTTATATCACCTTGTTTCCTTAAGATGTCATATAAAGATACACTTCATGCCTTAGGGTGCTAGTTTTTTTGTAAAGGTCCTTAAAAAATTCCCTATATCCTCACACACATAAATTTTACAAAATGGATTTATTAAAATACATTCACTCATTTGGAATTATATTTTCAACTTTATTTGTCATTTTTTTTAGTGTTTAAACCACAGTCTATAACTCATGTCCATAAAATAATAGTGTAAGATATTCATGACTCATCATTGACCACTCTTTTTCCAATAGGGTATTATTTCTTCTTTCAAAAACACCATTACACTATGGTGTATAAGGATTAATGAGTTAATATAGAATCACAAACTCTTAAATTTATCCAATGAACCCTTTTCTAAGATATTATCCACCTTGACTTGACTGAATCTTATTTATATTCATATCAAGATAATTCTCTAATTCATTCTTCAATCCTTAAATTTTTACACAAATTTGGACTAATACCTCATTAAATATATATATCCATATCCACTCAAGTAATCAATATAAATTATGAAGTTTGAGTATCCACATCTTTCATTAACTAAACAAGTTCATCACACATATGTGTGCACCAATTATAGAGGATTTATTTCCCTTTCACCTATAATTCAAAAGTAGGTTTTTTCATATTACCTTGAAAATAATTGTTACATTTTTCAAGTGATTTTAGTTAAAAATAATCTAACTACCCATCTTGATATAGATTTCTCAAGTGTTTCTTGTTTACATGACCAAGTTAGTGATTCCAAAAATGGGTGTGATATGTGTCATGTGAACATGATTCATTATAAATTTTCAAATCTTAGTATATTTTAGTATTTAATGGTCATTAGTTTGGTATGTCATTCCATAACAATCATCGTCTTTATAAAAATACCTTCTTGCGTTCTAAACTTGAATATAAATCCATCCACATCTAAACATGACACAAATATAATGTTCTTGGTAACTTTATTCACATAATAAAAATTATTTAAGACTATAATAATTCTTATTTGGAATGTTATGTGGAATTATCCTATTAGAAATGTATTTGGTCTTGCTCGGTGTAAGGTTTTATGATGTACCTCACCTCTGGAAACCTTTCTAAATCTACCTGGTTCAAATATTAAATTAAACATTTGTGCACCACAAGAAGTATCCAATACCAAACTTACATAAATGGAAAGGTTATACTCAATAACAAGTGCACCTAAAGCTTCCCCTTTATTCTTTACAGAGGTGAAATTCTTCTTCCAGTGGTCCTACTTTCCAAATGAAAAAACATACTGTATTATTTTCATTAGTCTACCTTTAGATATTTCTCTTTTTATTAGGGTGGGGTAAATAATTAATAGTCATAGAACTGATCTTATATACCTTTTCCATTTCATTCTTATTATTCACCCTAAGTAATTTAGTTTTTTAAATCCACATCTCATTAATATCTTGGGAAATCATGGGGTGGATATAAGGAAGTTATTTTTTGGTATTTTTTATATTAAACATGGAAATTTAGTAAATACTATCTTCAAAGGAGATCGTATTTTATTCTTAGAAATATTTCATGGTTATGAGAAACAAGTTCATTGATACATAATATTTGAGTTGAAAACATCATTTTACTTAGAGGGAAAAGAGTAAATATCTTGTGAAATAGTAAATATAATAATTTATCAAACTTAAATGAATAATTATCAATGAATAGTATTTAAATTCAATGAAATTAAATTTGATATAACCAAATCCCTTATGGATATAATAATTCATTAATAATGAAATATTTAAAAGGGTGTTTATGTGGTAGAAACATATATCCTTAGAAAAAAAGATAAAAGACCACATAATTCAATAAAATATTAGAATATACCTAACATATATGTTTTAAGTTCAAGAAAAAAAATCATAAAACAGTGAATGAGAACTTAGTTAAAAAAAACCCTTATGTTGTAGTTATCTTTATTAAAAGTCATGAAAGGTAAAAAATGAGATGGATTTGTAAATCCCTTATATTTCATTAAAAAATTTGATAATATAAATAAATGTACCATATGTTCACCTTAAAAACTAAATAAGTATTTAATAAATATCATATCCCAATTAAGTAAAATTGAGATGAAACCCCCTTATAGTAAAGGAAATAATTGAATAAAAAACATAAGAGGTTTAATGTGAAATGGATATTCAAATATAATTAAAATAAATATATTCATTATATTTAAATAAAATATGGAATTGCATACACCTTATAAAATAAATGACGGTGTTAAATATCAAACATGAATCATGGAATTGAAAATGGAGAGAAATAACCCTTAACTTAGTTCCTTATTTTTTTAGTATATGTTCCTAACATCCTAAATAATCAAATTATGTTTATAAAAAAAATTATTTAGAACCATTTCCATCATTATATTTTTTAATATCTATTTATTATCATATTTCATTTATTTATTTGATATTTTTCACTTATGTTGGTTACTTGTGGTGGTTCAGTCGATTTCTGTAATGACTCGACCCAATTCTAGGATCGAGCCGCAACTACCGAAGGCCACCTCCATAGGCCATGGGGTAAAGCCAAGCACCAAAGGAATAACTAAACTCAAGGAGGACTTTTCCTTATGTACCTATACACAAGAACCCACAAACATGTCAATCAAACATGCAGAGATAGAAAAATCTGGAAACTACAAATACATGCATACATCTTTCCCAAACCAAAATACTAAAATGTACTGAAAGAATATAAAAAGTGAAAAACATGATTCCACCCAAAATAAAACTAAAAATCATCTAACCTTTTCTGAAGTAGAGGATCTCTATCAAAAGTAAATATCGAAAAGTAAATCGGACCAACTTTGGTAAACCCCTTGATTGGTATAGCTCACTAAGTTATGCCTTCCTCAGTTCCTCTATAGACTTCATTAAAAGGTGTTTGGTCTACACAAGACACAACACATGCAGGAAAATCCCATGTAGGGGTGAGTATAAAAATACCTAGTAGGCACCCAAAAAACTCCAAAGAAAAGGGAGAAACTAAAAGGTGGAAATCCGCTTGACCTACCCAAAGGGAACCTCATCAAGAGAGAAACTCCATCTCGTACCAACTTCAGTTGTACATGACTAGTCAGTTAAGTCAAAGAAACCCAGACGAAGCAAATTAAGGAAAACACCCATACCACAACTCAACCCAGAAAGAAGTAGTCTCGTCCAATCACAGGCAGCTCAACACTGATAGTTAATGAACTACACATTGAGCCTTTTCTACCCCTAGCAAGAGATTGACCTCATCTAATCATGAGAAGCTAAATATAGAAAGCATGTGGCATACCTCACGCATCTTCTCATCCCATGGAAAGAGAGAAACTGACACTAGGGTACGGGCACAGGAGTATTAAGTATAATCAGTCCTCATGGGGTGTTAACCAAGAATGTGGCAACACCGCAAGGGCTTCGATACATCACCCAGATATACTCATCTTAGATTCCAAGTCTCATGAGGTTCAGATCTCATAGTTGTCAATAGGTTTAAACTCAATTCTCTAAAGGTAACATAAAGCTAGAGAACACACTCTATGATCTCATCCATCCCAGATGGTACCCATTTGAGAGATATACTTCATCAGGAAAAACTCTACAATTCCTGATGGTATGACCAAGAGAATATTCTTTATCAGGACACACCTACTAGGTCAAGATCTAATTACCCACACCAGATCCCTTATCATCGCTAGCCTGCACCTTGTGCAATACTAAATAAACCCACATGGATATTCCTGTTCTTCACCACTACACATAGTTGAGGGATCACTATTCTAGACTAATCATCATATTCAACCTTTATACAAGATAGAACAGAGGTACAAATACCTCGCCACTACCCTATAGTCAAGGGAATAATAGATTCTAACTAACATGTGAAACCTCTGTCTCTCTTTTATGGATTTTCCTACACCACAATATGTTTAGGGAGAACTAACTCATATCTAGGTCTTGCACATAACTAGTGGAGGGGTATGCGCCTCATAATTGTACTCAATAAACAAAGGATAACTAACTCTAATGGAGTACCATATCCCCGCTGCTACTCCAATATGGGGGAGTAATACTTCATAAGTGAGGATCCACACCCCATATCCAAAGGGGAGTACCACTCAAGGGATATAGGACATGCACCCACTATGTGGGGAGTACCACTTTGATTCTAGAGTATTTTTACCCTAATACAATAGGATAGTAGTACTCTACCAGCTTGATTATTATGGTGGACTCATACCCTGGTATGATAGGGGAGTACCAACCACAAGCTAGAGGACTTGCTCCCTGGTATGATAGGGAAGTACCAGATCTACCTGAACAACAAGTATGGAGGAATCTCACCATGTAATGACAGGGGAGTACTAAATCTATAAATATAGAACCTACACCTTGATTTGATAGGGTATTTTTTTCTCTATCTATCCAAAGAGTATGGAGGGAATGCACCCTAATATGATAGGGGAGTACTATCCAACTTTACAAACAAGATGGGAAACCCACGCCCAAATCCATTAGGGGAGTACCAACCCCATAGAAACTTCCCAAAGGTAAAAGAACTCACACCCACAATGTGGGGAGTCCCTTATCAACCATAGTATAGAGGTAAGGGGAAATCCCCACCCTGATATGATAGGGGAGCACCAGTCCCAGCATCTCTCTTCACGAACCACACTGATCTTCTTCATTGGTTAAGAACAGCTTCACAATAGTGTTACTCTAAAGATGACACCACATATCTTGTAGGATGATATAGAGGCCACAATCACATTATACATGGAAAACTAATCAGGATAGGATGCTTTCAAACCTAAATCCGAGTCCCAAAAAATAAGATATTGGAAGGTGGAATATCTCAAGAAGATCCCAAGGAGTACACGGCATGCACTAGGGTCCACATGGTGTGTGAACCCTCCTAAGAACCAGGTTGTGTATCCTTTCTACACGGTTTTGAAACCCATTTATAGGTACACGGTGTGTAGGGAAGGTAAACTTTGTGTCCCACTTCACACATCCCCTGTCCAAGTTGTTTTCTAATGTCTGTGTACCAAACCATGTGTCAATGTACTTTGTCCATGCAGTTATACATGACCATGTATATTTACACAGCTATCCCAAGACATGTACCATGGACACACGGATTGGGTTACTACACATAATTTAAACATGACATATGGTGTATAGACCCCAAAGATTAAATTCCCCAAATAATAAGGTCTACACGACATGTTTTTCTCGACAATAAGTTGTGTAGATGTTAATTCCAGTTGGGAATCACATACAAAAATGACTGATTCGCCCCGGTTCAACCCAAAAACCCACAGATATACCAATTAGGGATCAAAATAAATTGTATTTAGGATCTAAAACATTATAAAAAAGAATGGAGATCAAGAAAAAAACTGAATCTTCTTACCTCGTTGGTGGAATGTTGAATCTTTGATTGATAAACGATGCCCAAATCATGCTTCTCCTCGGTCTGATAACGATCTACTTCAGAAATAGAGATCGGAAGCACCTCATTCCATTGATTCAATGTCAGTTCATCATCACCAAAGGGAGAATCGGATATGGTAGGAGGAATGGATCCTTCTTTTTTTGTGCCCCAAAATAAGGGGAGGTGGGGGTATTGGGTTAGTTTTAGGTTAATTAATTATTCCACCACAAAACGACCCATCATATCGCCTATGACTAAAAATCCTAACATTGACAACTTTATGTCTCACTTAGGGTAAACATGACATTATGAACTCAACCACGGTCTAAAAAATATAATCCAAGACTCCACTCAAGATTTAATTATATTTTCAATAGAAACTATGTGTGTGTGAAAAAATATATTTAATATTTTCAAAATCATCATGTCAAGGCTCTTTGAGCCTCATATTCCCATGCCAACTCAGCACCTAGCTTCAAAACAAATATTATAAAAAATCCAAATTCTTATAAGTCAAAAATTGGGTCTCTACATCACTACCACCTTCAAATATGTTTCCCCCTAAAATAAAAGTCTAGGAACATAGAAAAGAAACTGAGCTCTACCCTAGAAGTCTCATGCCAGCGAGCTCGTAAAGGGTTCTTGTGCTTCTTCCAAGCATGTACTCAGTGGAAAAACAAAGGACAACCCACTCTTATGTCCATAAATAACCTAGGAAACATCATGAAAATATCATAACATGTTTCCTCTGTTGTGATCAGTGGTAAAATCACCAAGAACTATGTTTCATCTATATTCATGGGGTCTAGAAGTACACCACTTCTCTAACATGATGCAGATACCAACTTAACCCCGCGGTTAACATACACCCGTAGAAAAAATACCTCACTACCTCCTCAAGAGTATTCTATTCAATGTTAATGTATAGAATGTGAGGGTACCAACAAACATGAAAGGAGCTAAGACTTATCCATCCAAGAGAATATTGAAAAGGAAAACACATATTATACCCTTCATTTATTCACCCCTCCTAAAAAAATATTAACCCAACCCATAAACACTTCCACACCCACTAGTGGCCTCCCAACTGAGTATGGATGGTAGGAACCCAATCCACACTATGGAAACATCATAGGGTCTAAATATTCTACTAGGGAATGGTTCTAAGAAAGGATCACCCTTTTCTAGGTTTTTCAAGCAAAAAGGGTGAAACAGAAATCCCCACTAGCAAGGTCAAGACCTTCTCAAACACTTACCATGAAACCTTTCTCAGAAAACACAATTCTAAGGAACTCATTTACCACCCCTTGATACTTTCCTCTTTTCTCATCACAAAATCACCCGTACAATTTTGGGTCGCATCTCAAAAATACATCTTGATGGGAAAAGATTTCCCCATTTATCATGAATCCAAATCTATATCAAACCATGTCATGTACCTCCTCAATATTATCATTTAATAATCTAATTCTAAGCACATGAGTGTACTAAAGAACAAAAAAGGGCCTCCCACAAGCTCAAGTAGGTATTATCGGGTCCTCTGTTGTAACTATCAACACATCACCTAGCCCCAAACACAAAAGTCATAGAGACTCATCCACCACACCTTGATACTATAATCCTTGGGTGGCACTGAATCACCTGCATAGTTTTGGTCATGTATATTAAATACATCTTGGAGGGGAAAATACCTCTCTTACTCATGTATTTGAAGCTACATCAAACAATACCAACACAAGGTTACACCAATGACCCATGTCACCCCAGTTAAACCTTGATCAGAAAGCCGAAAGAAAAGAATAAGTCACTACAGTGTCTAAAAGTTTACCACTAAAAAGTTATAAAGGACACAGATTTTACTTTTATTCATCCTCAGAGCTTCTAGGTTGAATTTATCTATGCCCTGCAGTTTTCCTCACCCACATCCTCTAAATCCCTAATCCTGGAGTGGAAAACCTCGGGGGTGGAAACACCTTGAACCGCTTTACACCTCTTGCTGCTATCTGAGATTATCTACCATGTTTTCCATCTTTTCTAACTCCCTGCTCCACAATTTCTCTCTACCAAGGTGGACCTTCTTCCAGCTCCCTCTCAGCAACATCGTGAGTTGTACAATCTCTAGAAATATTTACTCAGTAATCACAAGCATAACATTGCCTCTCCTATGGTAGACTTGGTCTATGGAGTTTCTCCTAAAATACAGGCCCATGTTTCTGAGTCTGGGCATGGGTATGCCTCTAGAACCATGATCTTATCACCTATCATCTTCCAGCTCTTGTAGGGTCCCCAGCCTCATGACCACCACTATGGGAAAAATCTCCATGTCCCTCTTCCAGGAAGAACTCTATGACTAGAGCTCTCTTTAGAACCCTTGCATAAGTTTGAAGGGAAAAGGATACTACACTTTCTCTAACATCACTATGGAGTCCCTATTGAAAGATATGAACTATGAAGAATAAGTATCACACCATATTAATGGAGTATCATAATAGGTCTGTAAACCTCATTGAGTACTCTGTCATAGTCATTCTACCCTTCTGAAGCTGAAAAATCTTTTACATACATACTGATCTCAACTAGGATGGGTATTAGTCCTCCATGAAGACTCACTCGAACTCTACTCAAGTGATTTTCAACTCATTATGGGACTACATCACTAAAATGCACCATCACCAGGCAAAACCATGTAGAAGTATCATCACTAGGACCACTATTTGATCGGGAGGTGTCCTTACCCGATGGAAAACACAAATGACTACCTTAGTCCATTCATCAGTTGCTTGGAGGTATGGTTCACCCAGGTACCTCATAGGTTTCTACCTCTATAACTTGTACAGTGCACTTAGCCTGTGCACATCCTCGTTCTACACTTTCGGTATGACCAGCTACTCAACGGGTGGTGGCTCAATCGGAAAACCACTTGGAGGCAACGCCTCAGAACTAGTGTTGTGAACTAAATCCTCTTCATGAGTTGTATTTTCATTAAAATCACTCCATATAATCCTATTTGGATGTTGCCTAAGAGTAATCCATAAATAAAATCAATATGCACCAAGTTTAAGAGTATATCTAGGGAGATGACTCAAGAAGGACCGGAAAAACAATAACCCAATCCAATATGATACATGTACCATTTATTTCCCCTACGACCAGTGTCATAATGTACCAATTCGAGAAGTATGTTATCAGAGTACCAGTGAATGGTTATGTTAGTCGTTGCACCAAAACTGGAACCTCTATCCTAAGAGCTGAACTCGAAGCACCATGACACTTTCACTATGCAACCCAACTAAATAATTTTTAGGAAATGTTTGAAAAATGTCACAAGGATCAAACCATCTTTGATTCTAAGCTGGGAATCAAGAAAAAACTATGTCAATTCCTCCTCCATAGGACAAGGGGTGGCGACAAGAACTGAAGGCATAACTAAACTCGGGGAGGTCGTTTCCTAAAGTACATGTACGCACGCACCCACAAACACATCAATGGAGTAGTGCATAGATAGAAAAATCTGGAAACTAAAAATTCATACATACATCTATCCCAAACCAAGGTATATAAAAATTAATAAAGGCATAGAAAAGGGGTAAAACACATGCCCATCCAAAATAAAAATGCAAAAGCATCCATCCTTCCCTGAAGGAGGGGATTACTGTCAAAAGTAACCATTAGAAATCTCCTCGACCCATCTCTAGTAAACACCTCGGTAGCTCTCCAAGATCAACCTACCTCGGTTCCTCTGTGGACTCCATCAAAAGTCATGTGGTCTACACAATACACAACACATGTGGACAATTACAGTATGGGGATGAGTATAAAAATACTTAGTTAGCGCCCCAAAAACCCAAAAGAAAGGGGAGAAACTAAAAGGATGCAATCTTCTCGACCTATACAGAGGGAACGCCATCAAGAGAGAAACTCCATATTGAATCATCCTCATTTATACATGACTACTCAGCTAAGTTGAAGAAACCTCAAAGAACCAAAGTAAGAAAAACCCCTATCCCACAACTCAACTAAGCAAAAAGTAACCTCATCCAATCACAAGGTGATAAACATTGTGACTAAATAAACTGTATGTTGAACCTTTTCCACCCCTTGAAGGATACTGACCTCATATAATAATGAGAAACTAAACACTGAAAGAACGTGGCATACCCGATGTGTATTGACCTCCCATGGAAATAGAGAAACTAAAAATAGGTATGGGTATAGGAGTAGTAAGTATAATCAGTCCTACAGGGGTGTCAAAAAAGAATGTGAAAACTCGATAAGGGTTCTCGAACATTACCCAGATATACTCATCTTAAAATCCAAGTCTCATGAGGTTCCGAACTCATATCCTAAAACAGTTTTAAACATGAGGCTCTAAAGATAACATAAAATAGGACAACAAACTCAACGAGCTCAGCCTCCCAAATGGCACTCGTCTAAGAGATACACTCCATCAGTAAAAACTGTAACATTCTTAATGTTACACCCAATAGAACATTATCCATCTTTAACAACCTAATAGGACCATATCTAATTCCCAACACCATATCCTCTTTCATCGCTAGCCTATGCCCTACGCAAGGTTGAAGAAACCTACCTGGAGAGACCCGCTCCTTTCCACTGCACAGAGTTGAGGGATAAACGTTTCAGACTAAGAATTGTATAAATCCACTCTACAAGAGACAATAGAGATACCCACACCTTACCACTACCCTATAGTAAAGGGGGTACTAGATCCTAAATAACCCATGAAACCTATATTTATCTTTTATGGAGTGGACCACACCTTAGTCCATCAAGGGAATACTAACTCATATCCAAGTATCACATGTATCTAGTGGTGGGGCCTAAACCACATAACTATACTCAACAGAAAAGGTACAACTAACTCCAATTCAGGACCCTCTCTCCACTGCTACTCAGAGATGGGAGATTACTACTCCATAAGTAAGGACCCACACCCTAGATCTAGAGGGGATTATCACTCAATGGATAGAGGACCCACACCCATGATTTGGGGATTAATTATCTGATCCTAGAGGACCCGCACCCTGATCCAATAGGGGAGTACTACTCTACCAGATCGATTACTATGGGGGGAATGCACCCTGGTACGACAGGGGAGTACTGACTCTAGGTTAGAGTACTTTCTCCCTAGTACAACAAGGGAGTTCTAGTACTACTTGAACAAAAAGTATGGAGGAACCTCACCCTAGAAAAAAAGGGGATCACTAACTCTGGGAATAGAGGACCTGCACTCAGATCCAATAGGGGAGTTCCTACTCTATCTAGCTAACAAGTATGGAGGGCTCAAACCCTAGTATGATAGGGGAGCATTTTCCAAATTTAATAATGGTGTGGGGAACCTACACTCATATTCATTAGGGGAGTAAAAACCCTATAGAAACTTTCCAAAGGTAAAATAACCTGCACCCATGATGTGGGGAGCCCCGTCTCAACCAAATAAGATAGGTAAGGGGAAACACACACCCTGATGAGAAAGGGGATCACTAATCCCAATGTCTCTCTTCACAAACCACACTAATCTTCAACATCAGTTAACCATAGCTTCATAATATTATTGATCTGAACATGAAACATCATATCAAATAGGATGAAATGGAGGTTGTCATCATGTTTTATAGGGAAAACTACTTATGATAAGATAATTTCGAACCTGAATCTGAGTCATATAGAAGAAGATGCAGAAGCCTTAAGATCTCAAGAAGATGACAAGGAGTACATAGTGTGCATTGGGGTCCACACCCTATGTAGACCCACCTAATCACCTAGTCATTTATTCTATCAACATAGTTTTCCAACCTATGTAGGGGTACTTGTCATGTAGAAAAGTTACACGTCATGTCCCACTTCACCTGGCACCAGGCTATGTTGTTTACCTGTGTTTGTGTACCATACTTTGTGTCCATGTACATTGGTTGTATAGTTCTACACGGCCATGTATTTTTACATTACTATCCCAATCCATGTCTCATGGCCACATGGATTGGGATAATACACCATGTGTAAACACATTACATGGCGTGTAGACCCCAAAGATCATCTTCCCTAAACAAGATGGGCTACACGGCATGTATCGCTAGACTATAAGCCATGTAGATGGTAATTTCAATCTAGAATTGCCTGAAAAAATTCCTGATTTACCCCGATTCAACCCAAAACCCATAGATCTAACAATCAAGGATCAAAGGCAATAGTATTTGGGCTCTAAAACTTTATAACAAAGAAAAAATGAGTATCAAGATCAAAACTCAAACTACCTACATTAAGGGTGGAACTTTGAAGCTTCAGTTGATGAATGATACCCGGATCATGTTTTTCATCGATCTAATGATGATCTGCATCATAAATGGAGATCAACACTAACGTTTTGCATTTATTCAGTATCATTTTTTCATCTACAAAGGGAGAAGATGAGAGGGGGTGAAAATGGATCCTCCTTTGTGTCATGCACCAAAACAAGGGGAAGGGGATTAGGTTATTTTTAGGTCAATTAATTAATTAAATTATCATTTAATTAATTATTCCACTACAAAAAAAACCCCATCATTTATCCTCAGTCTAAAACTCCTAGCATAGACAACATTATGTCATTCTTGGGGTAAACGTGATGTTCTAAACTCAACCGTGGTCTTGGAAATCTGATCTGAGACTCCACTTGAGAGTTATTCCGCTTTTCAATAGAAACTTCATGTGTGTGACAAAATATATTTAATATTTTCAAAATCACTGCACTAAGGATCTCCAAGCCCCAGATTCCTATACCAACTCAGTTCCTAGATTCAGATATATTCTTAGAAATATTCCGAAATCTTACAAGTTAAAACCCAGGTCTTGAAAATTTCTCTAAAACTACCTGGGTATATTGACCATGTAAAAATGTGTTGTAAAATAAATTTATAATGTACATAATTTTTTAGGTGTATATATTTTATTATTTCATTATAAATAAAATTATACAGTTTCTTATCTTTTCCTAAAATGGGCTCAAATTAAGAAAGGTGCCTCAATATGTTCATTTAAGGTTGTTAGGTTTACTATGATCATTTACTATTAATATCACTTATAAAATGTCCAATATTATCATTAAATAAAATTAATAGTACCATAAATATAGTTTTTATACATTAAATCTATTTTTAATGTCAACCATAGTGGGTGGTAATTTAAAAAATAGAACATTCCATTGATGGATGTGGTAGTCCGCAAGTATGCATGATGGTGTATTCCTTTTTCAAACGGTTTTAGAGGAAGGTATAAATGGGATAATACATTAGTATAATGACATATCTTTATATTAGTAATATTTATTTCATCACATGTTCTTGGACAGAGGATATTTGAGGGGAAGAAGAAGGTCTGAATTAAGAGAGCTAGGTTGAGAACATTACCTCTTCCTTTGGATTTTCTCCCCTTGGAAACACCTTAACACTCCATATCTTGGTATTTTTGAATGATAAAAGACTCTAAAACATGTGTATATAGTTAGTGAGACACTAGGAAAGTTTTTTATTAATGATAAATATTTTTAAATGGTGACTAAATGTGGTTTAAGTGATCTTCATTAATACGTTATGAAAATTTGACTCTTGTAAATACCCATTACTTATAAAATGATGGCATGACACTATTCAGTTTCAATGGTAAAAAAGTGTAGAATAATGATGGTTGAGGTGATATAATGTTTACCAATCCTCAACCATTCGTTTTAATAAATTTTTTAAACATTTTTTGACTCTTTTATCACTAAAGTTTTTACATTTTACAATTTCATTTTTACCTTGGTAACTAGTTTTTACACAAGTAATTTATATTTTATTAAAAATATATGGAAACCCCTATTACCAAATATTTATTAAATGAACATAAATTTAATATCCATATAATATAATTACACTTCTAAATAATATAATATTAATATTTAAATTAAAACTTTTAATACATGGAAAAATCAAATTATAAAAAAATGATCTTTTCACCATTAAATTATCTTAAAATTTTGTAATATTAATTAAAAATTAAATGAGTGATAATATATTTATATATATTTAAAAATAATATAAAATTAATAATATAAAATATTTCAATTTTATTTATTAGATAAAAAATTACAAAAAATTAGTCAAACAATTCTTTAAAAATAACTCTTTCGCCATTATCATGGTCATTAATTTTAATTTTCATAATATTACTTTTATGAATAAAAATGAAATTGACCTTATTAGATAATATTAACTTATTAATATAATACATGAAATATATTTTATAATATTTAGTTTTTATGTGTGATGAATACTAATTTTTTATATAATTAAATAAAAACAATTTTTAGAGTAAGATGTTACTTAAGTCTCCATTACGTTAAACATGGGTTTTATAGATTCAACATATTGTTTTTAAATGGCCTATTTTGATTTATAAATATATAATTATAATAAAAAAAGGCTTCAAAAAATATATTTCATTCTTTTATTATGAAAATTTTATAAAATTGGTGGTATTAGCAGAATCGGTATTTTTCACTATTCACATAAAATCAATTATTTTTTAAAAAATTAAAACAAAATCACCCTAAGATTATTTGGACTTGATTAATTTAAAAATTAAATTCATTTTATATAATTAAAATTTTAAATTTTATATATTTATCTTTTAAATCAAAATATAATGAATAGATTCTCTTATTGAAAAAAAAATTAAAACATTAAGTGTTTTTAATCCTATTTTGTAACCACTTCTAATTTATTACTATAATTTTATTTACTAGAGGTTTTATTTTTCTTAAATTTTTTTAATAATTTTTATCTAATATTTTGTAGTTCATTTTAGTTCAGTTTTTTGTGTGAAATAATCTATTGATGCAATGTATAAATTTAGAGAAAAAATATTTTTCAAAAACTCAAGGTGTTATATTCCCCTTAAATAAATTATTCCCTAAAATTTTTAATTATCACTTACTAATAACAATGCCAAAACAAATCTAAAATATAATTATGATTTAATATATAGATTCTAAATAGATACAAACCTTGCTATCTTAGAGAAGAATAAGTGACATGTCATTTCCCTAGTAATAGGCATATATTAAGTTTTAAACCATTTTATTCAAATATGCCTCTATAGCTAAGTCGTAGGAGTTTTTAAATTCATACCATCAAAAGATTAATTTTCAAGGTCATGTATTAAACCTGATATTTAAACCAAAATGATTATTATAATATCAAATAAAATTATAGTAAATGATCATATGAATATGAAAACTCAATCTTAATATGTCTTCTCTAATGAAACCATCATTTCAACATATGATATTTTCACTTAAAAGATAGAATAATTGTATCCAAATATAACTCCTTCAATTTAAGATGGTTTTTCCATGGTCATATTCCAATTAGGTTCTCTAACATGACTATTTATATATTTCATCCTCAAATTTGATTTAAATCCTTCATAATGGTTCATTAAGAGAATTTGAATCACTAAAGAATATCCTCAAGGCGTTTCTAGATGGGTGTGTAGTTTTATTCCAACTCATATGTACCTGGTGAAGATATATTTAATACTCAACCATCCTTATTCTAGGTGACTATCCCTAGGTGAATCTATGCCATATCCACATCCACTTTCCAATATCAAGACTAGGATGTAATTTCTAGGAGACAACACAATATCTATATTACCAAAACTATGGGATGTTGTCCTATAATTAGACTTATCTTTAGGGTTTTCAAAAAAATAATCTCATCCTAATCCAAACAAAATAACAAAACAAATCACGAAAAAAACTAAACTAATTCTAAAAAATATTTTAACCTACTCTGATACCAATTTAGGGGCCCTAAAACCGCACTCTTAGATCTGGTTCTAAAAACACATTCTTTAAACAATCAATTTTATAAAAAGTCTGATGAAACTATTTTTAATTTACATCATTTTAATAATTTAATCATTACATCTCATATATAATCATAAAATCCCAATAATTAGAGGTTTTATATATCTAAGGACCATTACATAGACAATTTATTTTACAAAACATGGGAATATTTCTCTATAATTGAGTGACACTACAATCCATTATAGACTTCTCATAAGTTATACTCATCATCATAACCTGGGTAATGGAAACATGAGAAAGTGGTAATCTCAAACCCTCAGTAATAGGAAAAACTCATTAACCATTTATCAACAGTTTGATCATAATAATATAAAAAACATTATAAAGGTAGAAATATCTTATTAAGAAGATCATGAAATAATAATATCTTTCCATAATATATGATAGAAGGAAATTTAATATCAAATAAATAAATATATTCCATGGTAAAAGAGTGTGATACAAAAAAACATGATCCAATTGGCATAATTATATGTATATTAAAGTATCTCATTAAATTGAAAAATAGCATGATAAGTAGTTATGGAATAATCATAAACATAGAAAATCTTGTAAATCAATCTTCTCATATCAAATTCACCCAAAAAACTTGTGAAAAAATCATTAGATATCAAATTCAAAAAAAAAACTATTGAATGAATATTTATATAGCACGTTCTAAAAAAACTTATGAACAAATATTCCTATATCACTTTCATGAAAAATCTTGTGAAAAAATATTCACATGTCACATTTACACAAAAAAAATTATGAAAAAAGATACATGAATCATATTCACACAAAAAAACTTTTGAACAAATATTCCCATATCATGTTCACACAATAATTAATCTCCTCATGTGACAAGAAACACTAACCAATGAATTGTAGGGGATGTAGGAATCAATCCATAATTCGTCCATGAATATGTTTTACACTTGAAAACTGTTGACCTCACCTGTTTTGATAATCCCAATTATGCTTTCATATGTTTTGATAATCCCAATTAATGTTTATCTATATTCAAATTCTCTCAATATATGATATTATGTTATCAAGATGGTCATAATGTTAAAATAATCCTTGAGATATGTTAATAAATGGTTATCTATGTTTATATAAGTTATAAATTAATTCTAACTCAATTGGATGTGTTTTTCATAAAACAGATAAGTTTTAAGTCAATGATCTGCGTATAGATACTGATAAAAAGATATCGGTACTCAGTCTACCGATAGACTTATTCTACTGATAGACAGAGTCACCGATAAGCTAAGGCTACCGATATGTACAGAGCTACCGATAGAAATCGAGCTATCGATGGAACAAGTCTACCGGTATGCTTAAATCTTATAGTATACACTTGATCACTGATATGTACAAAGCTACTGATATGAAGAAGTCTACCGATAGAACCAGTTCACAGACAGTTACTGATAGAGTAAGTCTACCGATACAAGTGAAAACAACTACTGATGTAAGGAGCTACTGATCTACCGATACAAGTACAGAGTCACCGATACATAGAGCTACCGATAGAGTAAGTCTACCGATAGAGGGAGTTACAGATACCTAGATCTACCGACACAAAGAGCTACCGATTCAAGTTCAAATAAGCTACCGATGGAAGGAATTCTACACAAAATCCACCGTAAACGTCTACCAACAGAAGGCTAGTAATTATTGAAAAACCGGTCAAACTCTATACTCTCAATACTATTTATTTATTAATCTAACGGTTAAATTTGATGTTTTTAATGCAGTTAATGTTATTTAATGATCTTTGTGGCCATGTCAGGGAACCGTACCTAGTACCCATTCAAAAGGTGATCATTCCATTTTGCCAGAGCTGAAATCTATAAAAAGGAAGATAAAGACCTATCTGAAAGGTGGTGGTGTCATTGTGATGAAATAGAAAGAACCAAGGAACTAAAAAGGCACACAAAGAGTGAAAAAGAAAAAGGCTCATCATCATTCAAACGTGGTACATTCACACAAGGCTACATCTATACTCCAAGAATCCTGGATATACTTGAAGCCACTCTTCTGAAGGAAACCACAAGCTGCATCTTGAGTGAAGAACCACAACAAACACTTCATGCACTCTGGCTGATAAGTTGTACCTAGAACAAAGAAGAAAACGACACTCTGTTTTCTGAGCAGAAACCAGAGAAGGACTCAGAAGCTTGTTTGACCAACCAAAAGAGTCCACAGCTGCACTACCAATCACTAAAGCTCTTCTAAACTCATTCTCACTTACTTTAGTGATTCTTTCATTTACTTTTTGAGATGTGTGTGTACCTTGTTTTTTTACACACACACTATCTCCTGAGCTAAACTGGAGGATTCTTAAATCCTCACTCAAACTTCATAACTCTTTGTTTCCCACTGTGGATAGTGGTAGAGGTCGAGTAAGACCTGGACAGGTGTGAGCTATTGCTTGTTTTCCCACGTATAATTGTTGTAGAGGTCTTTGTACCTGGACAGTGTGTTCACTATTGTTTACCCCGATCAAGGGTGTGGATTATATTATATAAATTGTTGAGAGGAATAAATCTCGGCTTGAGGCTTAACCTCTTGGTTACCTCTACTGTGATTTTTAGTTTAAGACTTTAAGTATACTATATATAGATTTCATATTCCGCTGTTATTACTTTGAAATACAAAACTATTTTAAAGCTACTTTGATAGTTAAATTAGCAAGTTTTTATACTTATTGTAGATTAGTAAGTTAGTTTCAAAAGTTAATTTAATCTTCAGATTAAGTTAACTGAGACCTAATCAATCTTTAAGAAACTGACTAAACATTTACACTCTGTATAAATTCACTATAGTTTAACTTTTATTTTTAATTGGGGGGTTTTAAGAGAAATATTTTTAACATAAATTTTAATTGGAACTCAATTCACCCCCCTCTTGAGTATCCACTCCGACCAACATTTGGTATCCGAGGATTATTTATTAACATAAATTTTCAAAACATCCTATATTTAAACTGTGATTTTAGTTGCATCTTTAAAGATCTTAAATTTCTGTTAGTTCTAAATTTTATCTCTTTAAAACTACTTTCTAAAATCTAGTTATGGACAGTAGACTAGAGGGTGCTGCTACTAACCAGACACCTTTCTTCAATGGGACCAAGTATGCCCAGTGGAAACTGAAAATGAAAATACATTTAGAAATTATGGGTTTTGATATCTGGACTACTATAGAATCTCAATATAAAATTACAGAAACTGAAATAACAACTTGGGAAAATCCTACAAAGACTACTTACAATAATAATTGTAAATCTATGAATTCCTTGTACTATTCTTTATGAGATGAATAATTTAATAGAATTTCTTCTTGCAAAACTGCTTATTAAATATGGGATACTTTGGGTTTTTATTATGAAGGAACAACCAATGATATAGAAATGAGATTAAATACTTATACTATTAAATATGATAATTTTATAATGAAGACTGATGAACCTATTTCTGACATGTATCTCAGGTTCAATGAGGTTGTCAATACTATGAGGTCACTTGGAAAGGTTGTTCCAGCAAAGGAACAAATCATGAGAATCTTGAGATGTCTACTAGATCGATGAAGGGGCACTTCTATTTCAATCAGAGAATCATGTGACATTGGATCTCTCCCTGTAAAAGATCTTATTGGTAAATTAATGATATATGAGGAAGAACTTAAGATAAATAAAGAAGAAGATGATGAACCCAAGAGAAAATCTGTGGCATTCAAGTCTACTGCTTCAAAGAGAAAAGACAAGGAGAAAGTGCATGCACCTACTGAAAGTTCAACCAGTTAAGATTCTGATTTAGACAGTGATGCTAAAATGGCTCAAATAGGTAGGAGATTCAAGAAGTTTTATTGGAAGAATAAGTTCTTTAGAAAATTTAACTATAAATGAAATTATGGTAACAAGGGTCATTGGAAGAAGGATTGGAAGAAATATGATAAGGAAGATGATATAGTCTGATATGAGTGCAAGAGTAAAGGACACATCAAGGATAACTGTCGAAAATTGAAATTCAAAAAGAAATATGATTATAAGAACAAGAAGTACATGAAATCTATGAAAGAAGCCTGGAGTGCTTCGGAGGACAGCACAAGTGAATCTAAAGTTTCTGATTCTGAAAAGAATCATGCCAACAAGTGCTTCATGACTAATACCTATGAGGTACCTATTTCCCCTATGATGAATGATTATTGTTCTGGAAATAGAAGTGATTCAGACAATGATGAAAATATGTCTAAGGATGAAATTTTTGAATACTACAATATGCTGGAAGAAACATGTAATGAACTTAAGGACAAATATAAGTCACTAAAGAAACAGCATGATCTCACTGTCAATGTTAAATCTTCCTTTGATATAGAAAAAGAAAATAATTCTCAACTGTTAAAGGAAAATACTGAATTGAAAATGTATAATGAGAAACTTAGAAAGGACTTAGAAAAGTTCACAAAGGGAAAAGATACACTTACTCAAATGTTAGGCAAAAAATTTGCACCTAAATACACTACTGGTTTGGGATACCAACCTGGAAAGAGACAGTTCACTAAAACTCGATTTATTCCTAAGTCTGGACAAACTTCTTCTTATTCTAGTTATGGAGATTCCTATGCTTCAACTAGTTATTCATATAGTTATAGATCAAATAAATTTTATCTTTCAAAATCTAGTGATTCTGTAAATTATATGAAACCCATTAGACAAATATAAGTACCTAAATCTTTTATTTCTAACCTTTCCGGACCCAAGAAGATCTGGGTACCAAAGTCATTTTCCATATAAATCTATTTTTTAAGAAACCTTCTTAAAGAGTTCTTACAAAATGGTATGGTACTTAGATAGTGGATGTTCAAGACATATGTATAGAGACTATTCATGCTTCAAAAGCTTAATAAAAGTTGATGGAGGCCATGTCACCATTGGTGATAATTCTAAAGGAAAAATCATCAGCCTAGTCCAGATTGGTAACACTGATTAAGTTTTAATTTCTAAAGTTTTATTTGTTGATGGACTTAAGTATAACTTGTTAATTATTTCTCAATTATGTGATGATGGTTTTAATTTTAAGTTTGAAAATTATTCTTGTAATTTTTTTAACTCTAAGAATGTTTTAGGATTTTCTGATTTAAGAAATGAAAATGTTTATGTTGTTGATTAAAATTCTTTAGTTAAACAAAATGTTACTTGTTTAAATGTTTTTCATAATGAATCTTGTCTGCGGCACAGAAGATTAGGTCACTGCAACATCTATTCACTTAGAAAATTAACTAGGAAGAACTTAGTTAGAGATCTACCTAAACTTTAATTCCCAAATGAAAAATTTTGTAATCCCTGCCAAAAGGGAAAGCAATATAAAGTTTCTTTTAAATCAAAGAAATAATTCCCTACTTCTCAACCTCTCAAGTTGGTTCACATGGACTTGTTTGGACCATCAAGAGTTTCTAGTTTAAATGGGAAGCACTATGTCTATTTCCTAGTAGATGACATTTCTAGATATACTTGGGTATACTTCTTAGCTCACAAAAGTGAAGCTTGTTCTTACTTTGTCAAATACTCCAAATCTGTAGAAAACCTTAGTGGACTTAAGATTAAAACTTTGAGAAGTGATCATGGCTGTGATTTTGAAAATCATGAGTTTGAATCTTATTGCTCACACAATGGCTATAGTCACAACTTTTCTGCTCTAAGGACACCTCAGTAGAATGGTGCGGTAGAAAGAAAGAATAGAACCCTTAAAAAAATAGCTAAAACTATGCTTAATGAATATTACTTGCCTATTTATTTTTGGGCCGAAGATGTGAATACATATTGTTATATTATTAATAGATTCTTAATTAGATCAGTTCTTAAGAAGACCCCAGATGAGTTATGGAACAATAGAAATCCTAAAGTTAGTTACTTTAGAGTCTTTGGATGCAAAGTTTTTATTCTTAATACAAAGGATAATCTGGACAAGTTTTCTTCTAAAAGAGATGAAGTAATTTTTCTTGGTTATTCTTTAACTAGAAAAGCCTATAGAGTCTTTAATAAAATAACCAAATGTGTGAAAGAATTTGTTCACATCAAGTTTGATGAAACTGATCCACATGAGCCTAAAACCTCTATTGAAAATCTTGAAGATGATTTGAGTGTTCTGGACCTTAATGATAATTCTAAAGAACCTGTTGTAAAAGCATCAAGTTCTGGACATATTCTAGAATCTTCTTCTATAGAACCCAAAATTGGAGATGAACCTGAAATTTCTAGTCCTACCTTTACTAGATCAATAAGGATTCTAAAGAATCATCCTTTAGATGTTTTTGTTGGTAATATTGATAGAGGGACACAGACTAGAGCTTCTCTAAGAAACTAGATTGAACATCAAGCTTTTCTTTCACAGCTAGAACCTAAAAATGTCAATTATGAAATTAATGATGAATTTTGGGTAATGGCTATGCAAGAAGAGTTAAATCAATTTGAAAGAAACAAAGTCTGGGAATTAGTTCACAGGCCTAAGGAAACTTTGATAATAGGCACTATATGGGTTTTTAGAAACAAAGTTGATGGATCTGGAAACACAGTTAGAAACAAAGATAGACTAGTTGCACAAGGATATAGTCAAGAGGAAGGTATAGACTATGATGATACCTTTTCACTTGTAGCCTTATTAGAAGCCATTAGAATTCTACTTGCCTATGTTGCTCATCTGAATTTCAAGTTATATCAAATTGATGTCCAAAGTGCTTTTCTAAATGGTTTTATAATTGAAGATGTTTTTTTTTAACAACCACTTAGATTTACTAATCCTCATTTTCCAAATCAAGTTTTTAAACTTTCTAAAGCTTTATATGGTTTAAAAAAATATCGAAGAGCTTGGTATGATAGAATTAGTAATTTTCTTATTTCAAAAGGTTTTACTAAAGGGATTGTTGATCCAACTCTTTTTATTAAAATAATTTCTAAAGATGTTTTAATAGTACAAATCTATGTTGATGATATTATTTTTGGATCTTCTAAACACTCCTTATGTACTGATTTTTCAAAGAGTATGCAAAATTAATTTGAAGTGAGATTAATGGGATAAGTTAAATATTTTCTTGGATTTCAAGTGTTTCAAAATGAAAATGGTATTATTTTGAATCAAAGTAAATATAAAAAGGATCTTTTAAAACATTTCGTTTTTGATAGTATTAAGGAAAGTGAAACTCCTATGAGTACAGTATGTAAATTGGATGTAGATGAAACTGGGAAACCAGTGGATCAAACCAATTACAGAGGTATGATTGGAAGCTTACTTTACCTTACTGCTAGTCGACTAGATATTATGTTTAGTGTATGTATGTGTGCAATATTTCAAGCTAATCCAAAAGAATCTCACTTACTTGTTGTTAAACGAATTTTTAAGTATCTTAAACATACTGTAAACTTAGGTATTTTTTACCCAAAAGGACAATCCTTTGAGTTAATGAGTTATTCAGATGCTGACTTTGCTGGTTGCAAGTTGGATAGAAAAAGAACATCAGGAACATGTCATTTATTGGGAAAATCCTTAGTATCTTGGTGTAGTAAGAAGCAGAATTTTATAGCTTTTTCCACTACCGAAGCCGAGTATATAGCTGCTGGTAGTTGCTGTGCACAAATTCTGTGGATGAAACACACTCTTTTGGACTATGGATATGACTTTTATCACGTTTCAATCAACTGTGACAACACTAGTGTAATAAACATCTCGAAGAACCCTGTATCTCACTCTAGGACCAAACACATTGATTTACGGCACCATTTCTTGAGATATCATTACCAAAAGGGTGATATTACTCTTGAATTTATCGGTACTGAACATCAATTATCTGACATTTTCACCAAACCTTTGAGTTTGGATAGGTTAAGTTACATTTGACATGAATTAGGTATGATTAACCTTGATCGGTAGCTACCTCGCTGATAAATTCTCACTGATAAATCCTCACCGATAAATCCTCACTGATAAATCCTCACCGATAAATCCTCACCAATAAATCCTCACCGATAAATCGTCACCGATAAATCCTCACAGATAAATCCTCACTGATAAATCCTCATCGATAAATCCTCACTGATAAATCCTCACTGATAAATCCTCATTGATAAATCCTCACCGATAAATACTCACTGATGTAAATTCTCACTGATGTAAATTCTCACCAATGTAAACCCCACCGATGAGTGCGTTGTTTTAAACTTCTTTCTACCGCTAGAATCTGAATCGTTTTCACTTTATCTTATTTTATTTATTTAGTTTATGATTCCTAAATGATAAAAAAAATTCCTAGCTTCTTCAATCCACCGAGTCTCAAACCCTTTCCCTCAAACCTTAGCTCTCGAATCTTTCAAGAACCCTAAATCCCTTGAATCCGAGATGGAAAAAACCAAACTCCCTTCTGTTAGGGATATTGTCGATGAGCCTAAGGAAAAGAAGCATAAGTCTGAATCAGAAGCAAGTGGTAGTGTTGGCAGAACTAGGTTGGGTAGGTGACCAGTAAATCCTCATTTTCATAATAGAGTCATTGTGATTGAAAAGGAACTCTGTGTGGAATGGTTGTTGCCTAGAAAGTCGTTAGTGCTCGAATTTATGAAAGATCAAAAGTGGGTAGATTGTTTTTTGAACAATAATGGCCTCCACTATCCGAAGCTAGTGAAACAGTTTTATGATTATGTATGTTTTTTAGAAATCTGGATATGAGAACTGAGTAACTTCGTTTGTGAATGGAAAAGAGTTGTCCTTTTCATCGACTGAGTGGGCTGAATGTCTGAAAGTTCCATATGAAGGTGTATCTGGATATGTCTCAAGAGCTATACCACCTACTAGTGATATCTTTGATTATGAGACCACCTTGGAGGAACTTACTGGTGATGGAAATCAAAGAAAAGTTGTAGCTGCTGAAATGGATGGAGAGAATAGATTGTTGTTCAAGTTTGTTCAGAATGTCTTAATACTGAGGAGAGGAGACTTTGAAAATTTAAGATATCAGGATATCTATCTCCTGTATCTTTTGAGACATGGAGTCAAGGTGAATCTATGCAGATTGTTGATGACTCAAATGGAGGATATGATTAGACCCAAGTCAAAAACTAATGCCTTGTTCTTTGCCAAATTGATCTCAGTAATGATCAAAGTGAAAGTAATAGCTGAGTCTCAAGATGAGAAAGTGGTAGTAAGGAACAATTTCTATGTTACCAGTACAGTTTTCAAATACATGAAAATAAATTGGAACCCATGGAGAGGAGAATGGGTCACTGATGACAAGAAGGTGTATGATAAGTTCAATCATGTGGATCATTCTTCAAGACCGAAGGATGTGAGGGATTCAGGTCTGGGACATGATGAAGAGGATCCAGAATACAGTGATGATTTAGAAGAGGAAGAGTCCTCTGCTTATGAAGGAGGAGACCCTGACATACCTCCTAGCCCAACTCCTGAAGATCTAGATCAACATAAATCAGATAAGGAAGAAGATGCTTTAGGGGATGATAAAGTGACTGCTGTAGAGAATGAAGAAGATACTCATGAAAGTGAAGCATCTCTATCAGCTGATTTGAGCCTTAGTCCAGTGATTGGACAATCTTTAGTCCCTACTAAGGATGTAGTACGAGAATTGGAGGAAGATGTACCTAATTCAGAGGACCCTCCAGCTATTGTAGAGAAAGAATTGATAGTAGAATATTCTCCTGAAAAAGGAAGACCTGTTGAGAATGCTATTGTTTTACTTAAGGATTCACCAGTTGAGGGGGAGAATCAAACCAAGTTTGGAAGTGTTATAGTGTCTGTTGATATTGAGGACTGGGAAGAAGACCCAGGTTTTGTTGTGTGTGGTTTAGACTATCCTGATTCTGAGAATGAAGCATCTCTAAATAGACCAAAAATTGTTTATGATGTTGAGACTGAGTTTCTAACAGAAGATGTGGTCAGAATGCATGACCTGGATACTTTAAAGAAGAATCTTAAAGAATGTTTTGTGGAAGAGGTAAAGAAGATGGAAGTTTCTCTGGTCTCTTCAGTTCAATCAATCATGACTGACTCAGTGGTCAGTTTAGCATCTGAAATAGAATCTGTTGTTGTTACACCTGCTGATATCATCACCAGGGATGATCTGGAATCCTTAAAGGATGAGATGAAAGGGTCTTTTAATGCCTCATTTGCTGAGATGAAGCATTGTTTTTCTGAAGAGATGAGGATGTTGGAAAGATCTTTTGAACTCTCTCTAGGTTGTAATTTTTCAACCTTCATGGCAGAAATAGTGGAAGAAGTTAAAACTTCTAGACTCAAGTATCTAGGATGGAAGAAGATCTTGAAGCTTTAAAGAAATTGGTTATCTCTTTGGACTCCTACATGAGCTAAAAATCCCAAGTAGACAAGGACTTAGCCTATGTCAAGAGTGTGGTAAGCAATATGGTTTCAGTATTCGAAGGTTTTAAAACCTCCATGAAAGATCATGTTAAAACCCAGGATTATCAAGTTCAAAATCTTATTAGTGGGTTGACTAAGAACTTCAAGGAAACAGTAACCTTATCTATTAGTTCTATTGCAACTAAACCTTCAGTATATTTGAATCAGATTCGAGCTATGATGAAGGAGGAGCTTGGTACAGCTTCAACCAGTGGCTCTGTGGACTCATATGATCTAAGAAAAGTTGTGCTTTCTACTAGAGATTTAGCTCGAGAAATAATGAAGATAGTCCAAGACTATATGAGAGAATCTTATGCCTCTTAGAAAGAAGTGAAAGATAAAGTAGACTCCTATTTCCAAAATATTTACACGAAGAACCAAATGACCAGTCACTTCAAGCTTATGATATAGAATATGAAGCTACCTCTTGTAAATCAAGCCTTCAGAGAACAAGTTAGCAAGCTAAGGGAATTGTCTCCAGTGTTGGACAAATTTATGGAGAATAAGGATGACTTCATATCTGATGTAGAGAGAGGAGGAATAATTATGGATTTCAGAAATTTGTTGCTGCCTTTTCTGCATGTTGATGCTAGGCCAGTGATTTTCCCTCCTGCTTTACTAGCCTCTGCCTCTACTGCTTCTCCAGTTCAGATGACTCCTGCCCAAGCAATTCGAAGCCTCACACCTATGATCACTCAAAGATCTCCTCAGTACAGACCAGGAACAGTTTCTGTGGCTCATCTCTAATGATCATTTCCGGAATTCCTAAGACTTCACCTACATCCACATCACCTGAATCCTCTTCTAATCCCAAGGGAAAATCTCACATTGAGGATGTGGATTGATAAATTGGATAGACTTTTTGATAGGAATCCATTGTATTTTGTTTTATTTTTTTATGAAATAAAACTGGCTTTTATCTCTTTTCTCATTTTTTTCATCTTCTCTTTATTGTTTCCCACTTTTTGATTATCACAAAGGGGGAGAAATATTTTACCAAGATTCTACAAAGGGGGAGAAATATTCTCTAATTATAAAAGAGGGAGAAGTATTAAAGGGATAATAATAAATGATGGGGAGAAAATATCAAATGGGGATAAATTTTCCCTAAGGAAGAGCTATCATGCTTTGACCCTCTGATACCATTACATTTAGTTCTCCGATACCATTTTATTTAACTCTCTGATACCACTAAATTTTACCTCTGATATCATTGAATTTACTTAATTCTCTGATACTATTACATATAATTCTATCTCTAATAAATTATGTTCTATAACATATTGTTTTCTCTGAGAAAATTGAATTTAATGATATATCCTCTGATACAATTACTCAATTTTTAAATGATAATATCATAAGTTGTGATTATAAAAAATGGGGAGATTGTTGACCTCACATGTTTTGATAATCCCAATTATGCTTTCATATTTTTTTATAATCCCAATTAATGTTTATCTATATTCAAATTCTCTCAATATATGATATTCTGTTTTCAAAATGATCATAATGTTAAAATAATCCTTGACATATGTTAATCAATGGTTATCTATGTTTATATAAGTTATAAATTAATTCTAACTCAATTGGATGTGTTTTTCATAAAACAGATAAGTGTTAAGTCACTGATCTGCGTATAGCTACTGATAAAAAGCTACCGGTACTCAGTCTATTGATAGGCTTAGTCTACTAATAGACAGAGTCACCGATAAGCTAAGGCTACCGATATGTACAGAGCTACCGACAGAAACCAAGCTACTGATGGAACAGTTCTACCGGTATGCTTAATTCTTATAGTATACACTTGATCACCGATATGTAAAAAGATACCGATATGAAGAAGTCTACCGATAGAACCAGTTCACAGACAGTTACTGATAGAGTAAGTCTATCGATACAAGTGCAAACATCTACCGATGCAAGGAGCTACTGATCTACCGATACAAGTATAGAGTCACTGATACATTGAGCTACCGATAGAGTAAGTCTACCGATAGAGGGAGTTAATGATACCTAGAGATACTGACACAAAGAGCTACCGATGCAAGTCCAAAGAAGCTACTTATGGAAGGACTGCTACACAAAATCCACCGTACACGTCTACCAACAGAAGGCTACTAATGATTGACCAACCAGTCAAACTCTATAATGTCAATACTATTTATTTATTAAACTAATGGTTACATTTGATGTTTTTAATGTAGTTAAAGTTATTTAATGATCTATGTTTCCATGTCAGGTAACCGTACCTAGTACCCATGCAAAAGGTGATCATTCCTTTTTTCCAGAGCTGAAAGATATAAAAAGGAAGATAAATACCTAGCTGAAAGGTGGTGGTGTCGTTGTGATGAAACAGTAAGAACCAAGGATCTAAGAAGGCACACAAAAAGTGAAAAAGAAAAAGTCTCATCATCATTCAAATGTGGTACATTCACACAAGGCTACATCCATACTCCAAGAATCCTAGATATACTTGAAGTCACTCTTCTGAAAGAAACCACAAGCTGCATCTTGAGTGAAGAACCACAACAAACACTTCATGCACTCAAGCTGATAAGTTGTACCTAGAACAAATAAGAAAACGACACTCTGTTTTTTGAGAAGAAACCAGAGAAGGACTCAGAAGCTTTTTTGACCAACCAAACGAGTCCAGAGCTGCACTTCCAATCACTAAAGCTCTTCTAAACTCATTCTCACTTACTTTAGTGATTCTTTCATTTACTTTTCGAGCAGTGTGTATACCCTGTTTATTTTACACACACTGTCTGCTAAGTTAAACTGGAGGATTCTTAAATCCTCACTCAAACTTCATAACTCTTTGTTTCCCACTGTGGATAGTGGTAGAGGTCGAGAAAGACCTGGACAACTGTGAGATGTTGTTTGTTTTCCCACGTATAACTATCATAGAGGTCTTTGTACCTGGACGGTGTGTTCACTGTTGTTTACCCCGATCCAGGGTGTGGATAATTTTATATAAATTGTTGAGAGGACTAAGTCTTTGCTTTAGACTGAACCTCTTGGTTACCTCTATTGTGCTTTGTAGTTTAAGACTTTAAGTATTCTATATATAGACTTCATATTCCTCTGTTGTTACTTTGAAATACAAAACTATTTTAAAGTTACTTTGATAGTTAAATTAGCAAGTGTTTATACTTATTGTAGATCAGTAAGTTAGTTTCAAAAGTTAATTTAATCTTCAGATTAAGTTAACTGAGACCTAATCAATCTTTGAGAAACTGACTAAACATTTACACTCTGTATAAATTCACTACAGTTTAACTTTGATTTTTAATTGGGGGATTTTAAGAGAAATATTTTTAACAGAAATTTTAATTGGAACTCAATTCACCCCCTCTTGAGTATCCACTCTGACCGAAAAAAGCAATCATTCATCATATTATAAAGAACCCATTAAAACAAAAATGGGTTTTGTAACATTTCTAGATGGTATCATTAAAAATGACCACAATAATGTAAGTAGTTGATATGAAAATTTCATTCTCCCCAAAAAATTACTTTATAAGAACATTTAGATGCTGACTCATGAAAAATAATTTCCTTGGAAATAAATCTTTTTGAGATTAATTTAAAAAAGGAATTCAAGTCATAAAGGTGTTTTTTAGAATATTCTTTTACCTTTGGCGTGAAAGATGAAATTGCAGTCATTTTAAAAAGTCATTTTTAAAAAGGTGAAGGTAAAAAAATTAAAAAAATACATTTAAAATTAACTTTAAATAGTGGATCCTTGATATATATATATATATTTCAAAATTTTAAATCAAAAACATTTTTTAAACCTTTACTTTTTAAAAAAGAATCTTTACTAATAGATCCTTGAAAATGAAATAGAGATTTCAATAAGGTAAAGTGTATTTTTATTTTTAATCTTTACTTTTAAATGTAATATTAAATTATATATATTTGGAAATGCATAAATTAATTGTAAATTGTATGTATAGTTGAAGATAAAACATATTATTTTAAAATGATGGAAAACATTTTTAATATTTTGAAATACCTTTGTTGAAGACCAATGTTATAAAAATATGTATTAAAGATTCCCTTTGAAAATTATTCATGTAAAATAGAATGTTCACATGATTAAACACAAATTTTTATTTAAAAATAATATATTAAAACATTTTTAGGAATAACTAACAGGATAATAGAGGGAAAACTACCTTTAAAGGATTTGATATTTTTTCATAAAATTGTTTCACTTTTATGAGATTAAAATTCATCAAGAAAGAATATTTGAGTAGAAAAAATAATTTTAACTATAGAGAAAACAATATATATCTTATGAAATAAAAAATGTAATAATATATCAAACTAAGAAGATTGATTCTCAAGGAATTATACTTTAACTCAAAGAAATGAAATTTAAGTTAACCAACTCCCTTAAAGATAACATAATTTATAAATAAAGATATATTTTAAAAAGGGTTTATTTTTTATAAATGTAAACCCCTAAAAAATAACACTTAATTAAATCATATAATATAATGTAATATAATTATATGAATTAAGTTCAAGGGGAATAATAATAACTCAATAAATGATAATTGAGTTAAAAAAACCCTTACATCATCATTATCATTTGAATTGAAAATTAATGAAAGGTAAAACAGGATATATATTTTTAAATATATTTGATTGTATGAAAATTTATGATAAAAGAGATACATGGCCAATATATATGCTACAAAAATGAAAAAATTGTGAATATGCATCATATCTCAATGAAGCCAAATTGAGTTGGAAATACCTGTATGGTAATGGTAACATGAGAATAAAAATAACATAATAGGGTTACCATGAAACAGATATTAAAATATCATGAAATTAAATATATTAATTATATTTTAAGGTAATAGGTTATTTAATAAATCAGGGAAAATAAATGATAGTGTGAAATATTAAACATATCCCATTGAATTGAAAATAAAGACAAATAACCCTTACCTTAGTTCTTCATTCACTCCATGCCTATACCTAAAATCCTGGATAAAAAATTAAATTTATTAAAAATATTATTAAGAGCCTTTTCCATATATATTTTTTTTTATGAGTTATAATTTATATTATATGTTATTTACTTATGAGATAGTTTTTTATTTTGGTGGTTACTTGCTATGGTTCTGCTAATTTCTATAAAAATTAATCGATATATTGATCATGTTAAAATGTGTTGCAAAATATATTTATAATGTATATAGTTATATAAATTTATTTTGTTTATTATTTTATTAGCACAAAATTTATATTTTTTTAGCTTCTCCCAAATTTCACTCAAATTAAGAAAGGTGCATGATATGTTCATTAAAGGTGGATAAGTTTACTATGATGGTTTGATTTTAATAACACTTATATGATTTCCAATATTATATTTAAAAATATTAATAGACTAATAAATATTTTTTTATACATTAAATGAAATTTTAAATTCAATAATGTTAGTTAGTAAAGGAAAAATAGAACATGTTGTTCATGGAGGTGGTAGTCTGCACTTACGCATGATGAAATCTTCCATTTTTTGAATGATTTTGGAGGAAGTAAGAAAATAAATATTCCATTAGTATAATTTAAGGTCTCTATTTTTTCCATGTAATTATTTGGAATATATATAGTAATATCTTTGGAGCTATATTTTGAGATGACATGAGATTCTGTGTTCGAGTGAGATTTGAATTTATATTTTAAAAGTATTAAATATATTAATAACATGGGCACACCATTTTCCTAAAAAAGTGAAATAATGCCTAAATAGGGTCATAGATCAGAAATATAAGAATATTGTTGAGTCTAAAATATAGTTTTTAACTTAGGGGTGAAATAAACTTTGTCAATTCTAGTCATTTAGAAAAAGCATTTTCAAGAGAGAAAACAATAAATTAAATTAATTAATTAATTAAATTTATTTATTATTTTATTATTGATGTAGTGACCTAACCCCACCCTATTTAATCCTAATTATATAATTTTTTAGGGTTAGTCACATAACCTAATAATTTAGATGATATATTGGATGAGCATTGGAGACAATGGGATCGTGAGTCATTGATTGCAATACCGCAAGGATCTCCAATAATAACATAGATTGTGGATCTCAAAAACAATGGAGATGTAAATTTTTTATTCATTAATGATCAATGAATACCTTAACTAGGATTTTATTTTATGTGGATTTCTTCCCCGTTTATTATCCCACGATGAACTCAAATCAAATCAACCAACAAATTGATTTTTGGATCGATTGTGTTGCGGGTGTGAGTTTATTTCAAGTATTTGGGAAATTATTATTTTCATTATCACTGGTTTATTAATTCATAATTATAACCAAAATATATTGAGGCTAATATGAACAATGGGTTAGTTTCTTTCCTCACCTATACGTTTTGTTCATTTCTCCCACCATTATCCATGCATTCATTGTATGTATTCAGTTTAGTCGACAGTTCGATAAATACCTGGTAAGTAATCATTGGAAACTCATTACTCAATGAAATAGATTGATAACATGGATCAACATCAAGATTTAGTGATGGGTTTTATCTATGGCAGTTTCAATGATGGATCAGGATGGGATCAGTGACGTTTGTTCATGGTCGGGCATCGAGGTGACGGTGTGACACTAACAGACTCTTTCTCGAGTATAATGGATAGCTAGAATATAGAAACCAGTGAATGAAAGGCTCTAAGACCTTAGATACATTAATATAGGTGATATTGGTAATGTAAATTGAGAGCTAAAGTGGTGTAATCAAAAACCACATGAATACCCTCAAGTTCTAGAAAATATCATATTACACGGTGCGTAGTCTAAAGATACATGTCATGTGGGGCCCTATTTTCTCTCTACGGTTTCCACAGAAAAGAAAGGATCACAAAACATGTGGAAAAATTCAAATTCCATGTGTCCTAACCCTATGAATAATCATTGACCCTTGGGTACACAGGTATGGACAGAGTAAATGGGCCAAGCCCTATACTAAGAAATGGTCGGAGTACAAGGTCTGATCTGTGTACTCAAACATAGCCTGGTACATGAGCATGTCCTAAAGTACAGGGGTACAACCAAGTGTACATGGTAATGAGATATAATATCTTTACATTTTTTTACTCCCATGTGACTCATAGTGTACTTAGAGAAACATTTATTGTGAGACAATAAGAAATTGACAGACCTCAAGAGGCAAGACACATCGTGTACCCCAAGTGAACACCATGTGATTCCCCTAGGGAGGTCTGAGACACCTGTTCTCTTTAATATGGACAAATTCTCTTAATAAGTGTTCCCTCGGTTCATCCCAATGATGGTATATTGTGTAATTGCGTACTGAATGTAGTATTTTGATCCCCTCTAAGGGATTTTTCTCAGATAGAGTTCTTGTGTCCTCCCATGGCCTTAAGTAGGATCCTCTATCGACTTCTACCCTAAGTGGGGTTCCAAGAATTATTTTAATCAAAAAACATAGGAATTAATACCCTAATTAGAGGTTTAATCATTATTAGGTTTTTGGTATACCTCATAGTCCAAGGTGTGATCCCCTATCTATGTATTGATCTCTTCAGACATAAAATGCATACTTATTCATGGAGAGACTTGATGAGTGGGGTATCTTGGTTGGATTCCATCAATGTTATTAGATTTTTGGAGTGATTTCTCTCAGGATAGTCTTTCTACAAACTCTCAAGTATGATATTAGGTTGGAAATATGGTTTGTGACCTTACCTTGAGACTTAGTGTCTATTATTAGTATATCATGATGATTTTTTGTGTGTCTTATATTATGATTGGAATATCCCTATAATAAGATGATAGTTATCTTGTTACTTTATTCTTGGTTATTTTAGGGTTTCCTATTGCGTATTTTTATACTCACCCCTTCATAGGCTCTTTCTACACATGTTGTGTATTATAGATATGACCATCCATTCACTGGGATTATTGGTGGACCATGAGATGAAAAATATTAGGTCATGCTAAATAGTCCTTGGTTTATACTAGGAGTCATATTTTACTAAATCCCCCTCATTTTAGTAGGTTGTACTTCATTATAGTTTTGGTGGGTAGGTATTTGGACCTTATTTCTTTTAGCATTATTTTCATACTCTGATTATGGATTTATATGTATACATGCATTTGGTATCAACTGTATTTACCTTCAATCATTGTTTGGGTACTTCAAGGCGTGTGTGTGTGTGTGTGTCAATAGGTACCTTAGGATAAGGCCTTTCATGTGTGTGTTTTTACTACTTGGTGTTTGACACTAGCGCCTGGCATTTTAAATGTGGGATTGGGGTTGTTACACTCAGATTACCACTATAAAGGTGGGACCCATTAGTTTTGATCATGACATAGTGGTGTAAGAGAGGTTCCATATTAGGATCAAAGTTTTGATTTTTGTTGAACTGTGATATTGGTTTAGGTTTTATCAAAATATTTTTATGTGATTTGAGTTCATATTACAATCCAACGACTCAAATGTTGGTGCAGTGGTTGATGTATCCATTCACCAGGACTCTAATTACCTACTTTTCTACTATGTGCATATAGTCATTGGTTAAAGGTAAAACATTGGTACATGCATAATATAAGAATGAGTTTTGGTTTCCATGTTATTACTAAGTCATCTCCCTAGATATACTCATTAACTGTGTTATATATTTTCTATTTCAAGATTCCTCCACAATGATTTATATTAAGATTCAGTAGTAGGATCCAGAAGATGATACCCTTAGTGATGATACATCAATACTGAGACCAGTTTAAGAGGTGGTACCTCCATGTGGTCTGTCATCTTTACCTCCAACCATCGATAAGAATATGGTAACAGCAGTACTAGTAGATGAGGTGTATAATATGAGTGTGTGTCATGAGTTTTAACATCAGTGGCCCCTTATGTTTTGGGGTTATCCAATTCCCTAAGCATCTGAGGATTGGATCAAGGTAGTTATGAGAGTCTTTCTCTATGTTAAGACACCTACATACCAAATGGGGGTCCTGGCAATGATCCTCCTTCATTAATCCATAGGTTGATGGTTAATCCTAGTGGCTCTATCATACAATGAGGTGAATCTTTCATGGATAGAGTTTGAGAACCTTTTTAGAGAGTATTTTTTCCAAATATGTTATAGGTTGTGTGTATCCAAGACCTTTTATAGATTCATTAGGGAAGCATGATAGTGGATAAGTATTCATTGAGGCTTACCAACATCTTGCGATACTCGATGGATATGTTATGTGATTAGTTCCTTAGGGAATAGACCTTTGAGTGAGGATTATGCAGAGACATTTTGGCTAGTGTGATTCCTTTAATCATTCTTATATATGATAGGGGTTCTAGATAATGAGTTGTTAATTGAGATATTTATTGCTGATCAAACACTAATAATGGGTTCCAGTTGTGGGCACACAATATCTGAGTCATTGGTAGTAGGTAGAAAATGGAAAAGTTAGGTATCTAAATGTGAGATAAGCTTAAAGAGGAAATCTCAGGACATTGTTTCTATGGTACATAGATCTCAATATTGTTCTAGTCAACCTAGGGGAGTCGTTTCTACTCTTGTGATGGATAGGGACATCTTGTATGAGATTTTATGACCCGCTATACAAATGATAGGGAGGTAGTGGATGGGTCACCTAGGTAGAAGAAACAACAATAGTGGGGAGGACCATAGGGTGTAGATTGTTGCAGGGTATAAGGAAGAGTGGATGGAGGTGGCAAATGTTTGACTTATTTCCACCACCACCCTATAGTGTTCTCTTTCAGGATCAAGAAGATTGGGGATAGGGGTGAGGGAAGCTCCGAGTAGTGGAGTCCTATGACCGAGAGGCTCTATGGATGATTAGAGTTGCGATCTATTTATTGTATAACTTATCTATAGTTTCTATAAACATAGTAATGAAACACTACTTTCTTAATAAATCACTATTATGAGACTAAGGGATTCTGGTTGATCCCTTGGATCGACCTCTATGCTTGGAGACTCTTATCGGAGGTGACTCTTCGATCACACACTTCTGTCTATAATGTGATATAATGATGGGAGAATAGATTTTACAATGGGATATTATTTTATCATAGATGAGGCCTTATGAAATCATCTTAGTCATGGACTGTATACACACAGTTCATTTCCAAATAGACTACTTCAGAAGGAGGATGTGGTTTGCAGAGATGGATACAAGTTTTCCTTTATATGTGATAAGGAGGCCTAGAACAAGTATGATGGACTCATAAATAAGGGATTGCATCCAATTATTCACCAAATATCAATAACAAATCTTGGAGTAGTGTATTATATGGAATACCAGTTTTTTATAGTGGTGGATGAGTATGAGGATCTCTTTCCTGAGGATGTTTCAGTCTTTTCTCTCCACTGATAGATATACTTCTACATTGAATTTCACCCCAGAATTGCAACGATGTCTATTTCATCACATTGGATGGATCTTTCAGATCTTTAAGAGATGATGTTTTATTTAGAGGACTTTTAGAGGAAGGGATTTGTGAGACCCAGTGGTTCTCTAAGTGTAAGATGAATGTTATTTTCCAAGAAGGTGGACGGGATCCTGAGGTTTTGTGTGGAATTATCAGTGCTTTCAATAAGATAATATGAAGAATAAGTATCCAATACTGAGTATTGGTGACCTATTCAATTATTTAAGAGGTTGTGATGGTCCTTGAAGATTAACCTCATAATAGGCTATCACTGGATGTGAGTATGGTATGAAGATATACCAAATATGGAATTTTGATGCTTCTATGGTCATTATGAGTACTTGTTTATGGATTTTGACATGAAAATGTCATAATTGGTGTTCATAGGACTCATGAACCATATATTTCATCCTTTCTTGGACCGTTTTTTGTTGGTCTTAATTGATGACATAATAGTGTACTCAGTGTCTGAGAAGGATCATGTGAGACACTTAAGGATGGTCCTAGACACACTCTAAGAGAATGAGCATTATGGGAATCTCTCGAAGTGTCAGTTTTAGATTTAGGAGGTCCACTTCTTGGTAATTTTCATATGAGTGGATGGTGTAGTAGTGGACTTGGTGAATGTTGAGGTAGTGATATCTTGGGATCCACCCAAGAGTGTGATGGATGTGTAGAGCTTCCTTGGGTTGGTAAGATACAATTGGATATTCATTCCCACTTTCTTAAGGATATCGGTACCTTTGAATACTTTGACCTATGAAGGGAAACCTTTTGTATGGATAGAGGGGTTACATTATTATTTTTAGGAGTTATATTATATATTTATGAGATCCCCCATATTAAGTTTACTAGAGGAGGGTGTTGAGTATGTATTGTTATACGATGCCTCAAGAACCGAAATTGGTTTTTTTTTTTATGTAGAGGAATTTTATGATTGCCTATGGGTCTAGATAGTTTAGATTTCATGGGAATAACTACATGACACATGTTCTAGAGTTGGAAGTGGTATACTTATCCTGAAAAATGTGGTGAAACTATCTTATGGGTCAGTGGTTTATCATCTACCCTGACCACAATATTCTCAAGTACATATTCTTTCAGAAGGATCTTAACTTAAGAAAAATATGATGGGTATATTTTCTCCATTATTATGAATTTGAGATTGTCTATACTCCTAGGAATGGTAATTTGTTAGAATATAACCTTCGTAGGATATATTTCTCATTGTTGTTGGCTAAGAAAACAAAATAGTTAGCCTTATTTTAGTTGTCCTTAGTGGACAAGGATGGTGCATCATATCTATAGTCAATGTTTATAACCCCAAAACTTCTATAGAGTGTTAGAGAGGCTCATCATGGATATACCAACTGTGTGACCTTTTATACTTAGATATCCACTAGATTTCCTCTTGATGTATTTTTTAAAGTTGTGGAGAACTTTATCCTTCTCAGAGAGTGAGTGATGGTACCGATGAAATTACAAGAGGAGGTTATAAGGTAGTTTCATAAATCCCACTTCATGGTACATCCAGGTATCAAAAATATGTATCGTAACCTTCGATATCAGTTTTTGTGGCTAGGTATAAATAATGGTGTAGTAGATATTGTCTCTTGATGCTCCACTTGTTATTAGTTTAAGGCTGATCACCATGTTCCAACAGGTTTAGTTCAACCCCTATAGGTTCTAGAATAGAATTGGGTGGTATATCAATGTCATTTGTGATAAGGGTTCCACATATTTCTAGTGGAAATGATTCCATCTGGGTGATCATAGACTAACTCACCATGTCACCCCACTTCCTAGCTATCTGAGGTCAAAGTTATGTAAAGATATTGGGATGCCTTTACATGCAGGTTATAGTCTAGCTCCATGTAGTTCCCTCGATGATTGTTTTAGACCATGATTCTCTCTTAACACCATGATTATGCAAAGTATTTCAAGAAGAAATTAGGACTTAGTTGTGTTTGAGAATATAATTACACCCCATACAGATAGCCAAACTAAGTGGTCCATTTAGGTTCTTAAGGACATGTTACAAGATTTCATGTTGTACATTGGTCAAAGTTGGTAGGATCACCAACCCTTGGTGGAGTTTTCATAAAATAGTAGCTACAATTTTTCTATTGATAAAACACCATTTGAGGCTTTGTATGGGCATCCCTATAGGTAACCACTATGTTGGAATGATCCAAGTGAGTCAGCACACATGGGTTCAGAGTTTGTGCATGTTATGATATAAAAGTTATAGATTATACAAGAGTGTATGATGATCACACAAATTCATCAAAATTCCTATAGAAACCTTATATGGATGCCTTTGGAGTTTGATGATTGAGTCCATGTGTTCCTGAATGTCTCACCTCAACATGGATTGTAGAGTTTTAGATGGGGTGGAAAGTTATCTCTAATATTCATTGGACCTTTCTAGATATTATGGATAGTCAATGAGGTGGCATACTGATTGGATCTACCACCGTAGTTAGACTGGGTACATGATTTCATTTACATGTCGTAGCTGGTGAGGTATGTGCATGACCTATCATGTGTTATCGACTGGGGTGATCTGGACATTGAGGATGGAGCTACCTTTGTGTAGTACCTGGTGCAGATTGAGGATCAGAAAGAGAAGATCTTCCTTGGGTAAGTGATTCCCTTAGTGTGTGTCCAGTGGTACCATATTTAGTATAGCACCTAGGAGTTGGAAACCCGAATGCAATCTCAGTACCCAGAACTTTTTGAGTAGTTTTTTTTTCTTTTGAGGAAGAAAATGCCTAAGGTGAGGAGAATATAACAAATCATTTTCATATAAATCTTTGTAATATATCTAATAAAATTTTCAAATCCAAACACTAATAAATCATGACATTATAGGGCCTAGTGAACCTAGAATTTATATTTTAAAAATATTAAATATATTAATATCAATCACAGATGATTTTCTTAAAAAAGTGAAAAAAATTACAAATGGATTCTCTGGTCAGAAATCTAATACCACCGTTGAGTATGGAACTTTTTTATTAATCTAAATTCCATATAACCTTTTTCGAAATTAGGTTTTAGGGTAAAGTTTTATCACAGCTAAAAATAATATAATATAATTAATTTTTTTTATTTTTTTATTTTTTTATCGTTAATATAGTGACTTAAACCTCTCCAATTTAAACCTTGATATATACAATTCAAAGGGTTAGCTGCATAACCCTAATAATTGATAAGATATCTTGGAGTATAATTGGTGACAATGGGATTGTGAATCATCAATCAGAGTACTGTTATGATCGCCAATGATAACGAAGCTTGTGGATCTCACCAACAATAATTATGGAAATTTTTTATTCATTTGAAATAGATCCAAACTTGATGTATGATGTTATTTTATGTGTATTTATTCTCTTTTTATTATCCCATGATAATCACAAATCAAATAAACCAAAAGATTGATTTATGTATCGATCATGTTGCTGGTGTGGTTTCATTTCTGGGATTTAGAAAACTATTTTATAGTTTATAAATGGTTTATTAATTAAGTTTTATAATTCTATAAAATCAAGGATTATCCAAATAGTGGAAAAGGTTTATTTCTCATGTGTTTGTTTTATTCATTTCTCTAAATGTTCTCTATGATTTCATCACTGATATTTGGTATGGCCAGTGGTTCAACAAATACCTGGTAATCAATCATCATGAACCCATTATTCAGTGTAACAGATTGATATTTTGAATCATTATTGAGATTCAATGATGGTATCGATCTACAATAGTGTTGAAAATAGATCGAGACCAAATTAGAGACATTCATACATGGTTGGATGTCAGGGTAATGATGTGATGCTACAAGACCACTTCCCAGGTGGACCGAATGGCTATAATCTAGCCACTGTAGACAATAGAGATCAGAGACCATAGATATGTGAATATTAGTGAGATTGGAAATGGAAATCATAGACATAATTTGAAGAATCGGCAATCACATAAATGCATATGGGTTATATAAAATCCCGCATTACATGACACATAATCTGGAGATACACATTGTGTGGTCTCTGGGAAATGATGTTGGGGTTTCCATGAAGAATAAATGATTACACACCCTAGGACACATTTCACACACTGGGTTACCCGACCCATTGACTTGTCATGTACCCTCAGGTAAATAGGCATGGATAGAGTGAATAGGTTAAGACATATACATAGGCATAGCCATAGTACCAGGGCTGAGCCATGTACTCAGATATGGACTTGTACATGGTTATGGCCTGAAGTACATTATCATGACTAGTTGTACATGGGAATAATATTGAAAACCTCTACACAACATTTAGCCCCATGGGAAATATTGTGTACTTAGAGAAACATACTATGTGAGATAGTAAGACATAGAAAGACCTCAAAAGGAAAGAAATGTCATGTACTTATAATACACATTCTTTACTTCCTCTAGGGATGTTTGAGGCCCCTATTATCTTTAGTACAGTCCAGTTACTTTAGGGTGCATTCCCTCAGTCCATACCTATGAACGTAAACTGTGGTATTACATCCTGAACATATGATTTTCATCCATTCTAAGGAATTTCTCTCGAATAGAGTTCCCAGTGTCCCCAAATGGCCCTGTGTAAGATCTTATCATCATATACCCTAATTAGGGTTCCATGAATCAATATGAACATATATATGGGAATCGATCTCCTACTTAGAGGGTTAATCCAGATTGGGTGGTCAATATACCCCATGGGCCTAGGTGTGATCATCCATCTATGTATCGATCTCTTTGGACTTCCAATATGTAAAATATTCATGGTGGGACCCAATGATCATGTTATATTAGATGTACACCATCAGTGTTATAATTTTTGATTGAGTTCTCCTAATAAAGTGTTTCTATAAACTCATGATTAGGATCTTAGGCTGGCAATATGGTTTTGACCTTACCTTGATTCTTAGTTTCTATTATGAATATATCTGGATGATTTCTTATATGTATCATATTTTAATTGACATATCCATTTAATGAGCTAACTACTATCTTGTTTCTTTATTCTTAGTAATTTTGGGTGACTAACTAGGTATTGTTATAAACACCCTTGCATGGGATCTTCCCATACATGTCATGTATTATGTAGGTGACTGGTCATTCAATAGGGTTCTTGGTAGACTAAGAGCTGACAGAGCTTAGATTTGGATAGAAAGTATAGGCTTTATACCATGAGTCACATTTGGCTATAGTATTCTCATTTTAACAGGTTGGTCTTATTTCTGTTTTGGTGGGCTTGTATTTGGACCCTATTTATTTCAATTTTATTTTAATACTCTAATTATGGATTTAGATGTATTCATGTATTTGTAATTAGTTTTATTTAACTTCCAATATTGTTTTGGTATTTGGATATGCTTTCACTTTTATAGGTTATTTAAGCTAAATCCTCTCATGTGTGTGTTATTCCTACTCGATGCTTGATGCTAGCACCCTGGCCTATTAGAGATGGGCTTAAGGTTGTCACACTTAGCTTACTGTCATCATTTTTAGCCCTAGTGGGTCAGTTCATGACATATAATAATATTTAAATATATTATTAATATATATTTTATCATACTTTCTTGGATAGAATATATTTAAAGGGTAGAAGGATAAAATAATTAAGAGATATAAGTTGAGAACATTACCACTCCCTTTGGAATATCTCTCTTGGGTAACATTTTAAGGATCCTTAGGTTAGTATTGTAGAAAGACAAAGTCTTATAGAAAATGTATAAAAATTTAAAGAGATAATAGGTCAAAGTTTTGTTTGAGATAAATCTTTGTAAATTGTAGATAAATGTAGTGGAAGTTGTCTATTTTTATAAGAGAATAAAATGGAAATTTTGTAAATACCATTTACTTTTTAAATGATGTCATGAAACTATTCAAGGTTAAATGGTTCAAAAGTGGGAAATAATAAAGGTTGGGGTGATGTAAGGTCAATAAATCATATACTATTTATTTTCATAAATGTTTTGAACATTTTTCAAGTATTTTACCAGTAGTTTTTTACATTTTAACATTTTGGTTTTTACCTTGGAAACTAGTTTTTATCCGAGTTATTTATATTTTGTTAAAAATATAAGGTAACCCATATTATAAATTTTTATGTTATGAAAATAAATTTTATCTCCATATAATTTAATAGAATTTATAAATATAAGAAAATTAACTTTTAAATTAAAATATTTAATATATGAGAAACTCGTTTGGTAGAAAAATTTTGTTTCCACCATTATGTGTTCTTAGTATTATGAAATATTAATTACAAATTAAATGATTGATAATAAATTTTTATATATTTATAAAAATAAAATCAAATTAATTGTAACACAATGAGTTTTTATGAAATATTTCTCTTTATATAATTTTATTTCTTTGGTTGCTTGTTTTGCATTCAACACTGAGTTTAAATGAACAACAACAAACTGTTAAAATATTAACACAATCATTATAAATTAGCTAATTAATTGGTGGGTATGAATAGTAATAACCATATAATGAAATATATTTATTAATTATTAGGAATTAAATACTTAAATGTTTTAGTAATTTCATTTTATTCTTCAAATATATGGTTTAGTCAAAAATTTATTTTTATTAATTTCTATGGGAAAATAAGAATTATTAATTTTTGAAATTAATAGAAAAATTATTTTTTAAAATTAATTTCATTTTTTATATCATAATACCAAAATTATTCTATGTTGAAATTTTTGATAATTTTCTGAAGAAGTTAAATTTTGGGTGAATAGTAAAAAGTATGTTTTTTTAGGAAATTCAATATCCTTTGTGATATCATCAAAACATTACAATGATATAAAAATTTATTAAAATTATGTAAAGAGTCATGTATGATAATATAATGAAAATATCATACAAACATATTTCAGAACATATAAATTATAAATTATTTCATGATAAATTTATAAATCATTTCCAGTGATAACACAATGCCTACACAGCATTGAAAAAGTCAAATTCAGTGCCTTATATATATTAATTTAGAAGTAAAAGGTCTTTAAATGAAATTATTATTAATTATAAATCATAAATTATTATTTTTAATTATATTTTTTAATTTTTTACTGATATGACAAGAATGTTATCCAAATGCATGTGTAATGCTTGTGTAGGGCTAGAAAGGTTAAATTAATAAAATAATTAAGTTTTATTAACATTGAAATGAGTAAATATACATATATAATTTATATAAAGGACTGTATTTATCATGATTAATTTATTTTTATGTTATTAATTTATTTTTAATTTTTATATATGAGATAATTACCTTTAGTGTTTATACAACACTAACACATTGCTTGTGCAAGCAGAAGAAAAATCAATGAAATTATTTTAATTAAGTTTATAAGAACCATTAAATGACCCAAAAATTTGAATAAGTATTGTTTTATGGGTATTTTTCTACCATAATCATCCATTGGTAAAATTTAAGACCTTTTGGATCCCCTTGGATTACATTAAATCCCTTATAGTATTTTACTTAAAAGAAAGTCAAACTTGTCACACTATGGTTTCTAATAAGTATAACATTTTTAATATTTGGTATTACATAATACATTTTCAACCATAAATAGTATTTTTAAATATAAAATATTTATTTTCTTCATGGAAATTTATTTTTAAATTTTAGGTGTGAAATAATTACCTAAAATTCTTACAAAATAATGATGTAGTAATTATTAAATTAATGGAAAAATAAAGTAAATGATATTAAAAATATTAAAATAAATATAATTCTAGATAATTAAGTTGATACATGATTTATATAGATTAAAATTATATTAATAAGATATAATATAATAGTTTGTTTGAATTTTACTCTTTTTTTTTATGTTTTTAAAGTCGTAGTAATGAATAGTATCAAATTTGATGATAATGATATTTCATGAATATAAAATTTTATTAAATTATTTAAAAATCATAAAAATATAAATTAAGTCTAAAGGGGATAATATATAGTCTAAAATTCCATTTCATATACATTAGAGTCCAGTTTTAATCATTTTTCTTTATAATATTCTTTTTATATTTTAATATTTTGAGAAATATTTAATTTTCCCCTCACCTCAATTATAAAAGGGTGCCACTTAATTCACTTCATTTTACCACCTTGAGCCTTATAGATCTACCATCCTCTAAAAATTATATTCTTCAATTAATTATCCATATTATAGTTATTTTCATACCAAACCACCAATTTCAAGTGCCTTAAGTGATCCTTCAAGGAGGTGATATTCAAGAGGTAACTTTCTTAAACCACCTCTCTTAATTTCTTTTCTTCTTTTAACTTCTCCTCCCCTCATTAATACATAAAGGAATAATAAATATAGTATCATTTATATTATAAAATTTATATTCCTAATGGTAAATTTTATATCCATCCTTTTTCTCATCTCCTCTTATTCAAATAAAGGAAACCTTTTCCCAAATTATGGTGATTAACCATCTCCAAGAATAATCAGTTTTAATTTTTCATTACCACCTTAATGGCTGGTCATAAAACTATAATTATGGTCAAATAATATTTTAATAATTATATTATAACTTATTTCATGTTCTATAACTAATATATAGTCATAATATAAAATAAAACTACACAAGTGTTTGATGGTCATAAAAACGCCAAAATAAACTAAAAAATTATCATTAATGTTTTATTAAATGTATCGTCCTCATGTAAGAAAAAAATGTGATATATGGAACAATTTAATATTTTATAATTACATTAATACCATTTCATTTCACTTATATAGTTTTATTTCTATTCGACATGAACTTCCATAATTATACACAAGTGAATCGTTTATGAAACCATAAAAGGAACACTCCCAAAACAACAAAATTGAACATTATAACTCATCAAAATGGTCATAAATAAACTTAATAAAATTTTAAAAAAATAAATAAATGTTTAAGATGTTCTTAATTACATAATTAATTAATATAATTTGATTATTCAGGACATTAGTTAGAAGTACAGAATGCATTTAAACATAAGAAAAGGGATCTCTTTGAACGTACATTTTTCATTCGGGTTATTCTTTATCTCACTTTAACCCAATGTATTTATTATTTATTATTATATAATTATTATAAATTATATTTATATGTTTAAAAAAAATTATATAGCTTAATTCATCTTTATTATATGTGTAAATTCATGTTTTAGAATATCCCCTTCTCAGTTCCTCTCAATAATCAATGGAATCTTTTTGTTTCTTACCACTTTTCAGTTACACTCCATAAAATGTTTTAAGCCATAAATGTTTTATAAAATCACCCATTTTATCTAGAAAATAAATTTTTAGTTCTCTTATGGTTTCATGTAAATTATTATTCTCTCAACATATTTTAAAGACTCTTTATTCCTTTACCTAAAACAGCACTTAAGTGGAACATTTATAATGTTTCCTAGCCACTCTTTTTTATATTTCCTTTTAGTTGGACATCATTATTATTGATATATTATTATTTTTAATTTATGAATTACCAATAATGATTTAAAACCATTTTTTCATGGATACAATTATTATAAGCCCTTTGGTTATTCCATGTGACATGATTATGATACCCATTTCTTTCCATGGGTAACCCTTATGTTGGATTCTTTATGTGAAACACTTATGCATGAATTTTTTTTTGATGTGTGTGCCCAATAGTTGTCTAATACATTGGGTAATTTTTTATTTTCGTGACATTTTATGTATGGGATTATGGAGTAATCCTAATCCATTATGGGACTTTGTCCACCAGGTGATATAGTCTTGGAAGTTGGTCTTGGATCATGTTTATGTCATGTTATATGTTAATTCCACTTTACTATGTTTCTATCATCATATGATTCCATGTTCTAAATTTTGTGATTCCTTATGTTTATTCATTATAAATTCCTTTTATGTTATCATGTTATGAATTCTAAATCATGTTTTAAGATTTATGCCCATGTTTATTCCCTTGCTAATATTTTTAGCTTATCCTATTTGTTTATCTATTACCCAATTTTCATATGTTGTTTTAGGAGCTCAAAGGGAGTTAGGAGATCATTTTGAATATTAATAAGATATGTTTTATTTTAGTTTCATGTTTCATAATTATTTACCTAGTATTCCAAAGACACTAGAATTTCCGATACTTGGTTTTTATTTTATGGATAAATACAGTTAAAATAATGCAATAGTATGTGTAAAAGTTTTGGGTATCTATAGTTAGTATCAAAGAACAGTTTAGTTATTTTTGGGGATTAGGAACATAAAAATTTAGTAAGAAATTAAAGGATATTTATAATACCAGGGAAAACCTGTATTGAAACTTAGGGAATCACAAGTTTGGATATTCTTTTCATTTATATGTTTATCCTTCTATGTTCAATTATTACTTTTTATATTCTCATTAGATAAGTATTCAAAACCAATGTTGTATGAAATTTGACTATTTTATTATTTAGATCCAAAACTTATGGGTATGAGAGATCAAAGCTTCAGGAAAGTACTGGCTCAACTGGATCAAGTTATGAATAATAATTTTAATTTCCTATAAAACCCTACTTCTCCTAAGAAAGATTGATTTTTGGTCAAATAATTTATATGAAAATGTCCTCCTATATTTAGTGGATATTATGATCCCATAATCATGGAACAATTTATTAACTCTATTTAGAAGATATTATCTATCCTCCAATGCTAAGAAGAAGAGAAATTCATGTTGGCAGTCTATTGTTTTGATAGGAAATCAGATCAGTATTGGACAGTGATCAAGAACACTAATTCTAAATAGTAAATCGATTCCATTTATTTGGAAGTATTAAAGAAAATATTTTTCAATAAATATTTTCCCTTAATTCTCCATCATAATATAGAATGTGAGTTTCTCAGACTGAATCAGAAATAATATGAGTTTATCAGGGCATATGAAGAAAACTTCACAAGGATTGAATGATATTCTTGTGGATTTTTCATGATGAATAAAAGTAAGGTGGGTCACTTATTTAGTGTATTAAATCTAAGTATACGAAAATATTTTTTTATTTGATACTTTGATAGCTATGAGGAGATTTCTCATTTTTCTCTTAAGGCTGAGATGGAAATTGGAGACTCTGAGTGGTCTCATGGGATCAAAGATAAAAAGAGACATATGGAAATTGATATGGGGGGTCAATAGATAAATTTCATTGAGTAATTAAAACCCAGCATCCCACATGTTAAAATTGTAGGAAGAAGAATCTCATGAACTATATAAAGGAAATTAGGATATGATTTAAATTTGGAAGATAGGGGCATCAATCTAATCATTGTTGAAGGGATATAAAGAAGCCCACTGATATGGAAGAAGAAATGAAGCTTTAAATAAACACTCATCCTATAGTAAAGTGTTTAAACTATAAAGAACCAGAAAATTATGTGAGATAATACCCAAATACATGGGTTGTAGAATATAATCAATGAAAACAACCTCCAAGGTAGCAAGGAAAAGAATATACTATCACTACTGGTGAGGTGTAGCCCGAGAATGATATGGTGATAGGTATACTAGTTATTCATTCAATAATGATAAATTTACTATTTTATTATGGTTCTATGAATTATTTCATGTCTTGAATATTTATTAGAACTATTCAAACACCACCTCAAAATATATATGTTAAGTTATCTAGGAGAATATAAAATGGGGAAATTATTGCATCTAAAGTATATAAATCATACCTAATCAATGTTTTTTCACTGAACCTCCCATAAAATTTCATCATACTTTCTTTGGTTTATTTTTATGCTATATTTGGCATGGATTTACTATCTTTATACAAATATACATCAACTTTTGGGATAGGGAGATCACTCTTCACATCCCAAGGCATCCTCTAGTTATGTATATGTTTAAAGAGAAGGATTAATATCATTCAGAATCATCAACTCAAGTGTGGATGTTATTGCCTTATGAGAAAGAATATATAGCTCAAATGAATGAGAAAATGGCGATGATCATGATTGAAGACATTCCCATTGTGAGGGATAACACTAATGTGTTCCTTGGAGAATTTCACGGTCTTCCTCTGAACTGATATGTTAAGTTATCAATTGAACTTATACCTGGATATCTACCCATATAAAAGACACCATGTATAATGGTCACCATTGAGTTGGAAGAAATGAAGAAGAAGTTACAAGAGAGTCAAGGAAAGGGTTTCATAAACCTGAGTGCTTCACCATGGGGTGTGTCAGTTATCTTCTTCAAGAATAGGGAAGCATGAATGCACCAATTAATTGATTATTGTGAGCTCAAAAAATCAAGATATAGAACAAGTATCCACTTACATTGATAGATGACTTTATCGATAAACTATATGGGTCCAGGTATTTCTCAAAGGTGGACATTCTACTGGGATATCACCATGTAAAGGATAAGAAGGAAAATATTCCCAGGACTTCTTTCTGAACAAGGTATGGTTACTGTGAGTTCATAGTGATTCCCTTAAGACTCACTAATACTCTATAAATTTCATGAACATAATGAATATAGTCTTTATAAATTACCTAGAAAATTTTTTGGTGGTATTTATAAATGATATTCTGATATACTCCAAGAGAAAGGAGGAGAATTAAGAGAATTTGAATACTATGATAAAGACTTTGTGAAGTAAGAATCTATATGAAAAGAAAAGTAAATGTGAGTTTTGGATGGAAGAAGTATCATTATTGGGGAATGTTGTCACCAGTAAATGGATATATGTGGACCCTTATAAAAAATGTAACTGAGGAATGTACCATAACAACATTTTTAATAGATATCCATAGTTTCATTGGTCTAGATGGGTATTATAGATTATTTTTTAAGAACATAACATGATTATAAAACCCACTACCCAAGATGAATCAGAATAAAGAATGTTTTTTTAGACTAGTGAATGTGAATAATACTTCAATGTGTTGAAAAAAAATTATTATCACTCCACCAGTACTTACACTACCCACAAGTGGAGAAATATTTATGTTATACAAAGATGTATCATATATGGTCATAGGTTGTGTAATTATGCAAAATGAAAAAGTGATAGCCTATGCATCAAGATAGAAGAAAATTAATGAGAAATACTACCCCACACATGATCTAGAGTTGGAAGTATTGATCTTCACATTAGAACTATGGTGACATTATCTCTATGGGGATAAGTGTGAGATATAGTCTTATCACAGGAACCTCAAATATATATTCACATAAAATGAGATTAATATGAACCAATGAAGATGTTTAGTGCTCATAAATGATTATGACTATTCAATCCACTACCATCTTGGTAAAACAAATAAATTAGAAGATGCTTGAAGTAGAAAGGATCCTACAACTTTATCAATGATGTGTATTGAGAAGGATCTAATCTTATTATACTTACAAAGGATGGATATGGGAATCATAATGGAAGTAACATCACCATTACTTTCTCAATAGATTTCTCATTCATTCCTTATAGATAAGATAAAGGTTTCTCATTGAAATAAAGAGGAAATTTGGGATAAGGTGGAATCCATAAGAAATGGGAAATCCTTAGAGTTGAAAATTGATGAGGAAGGAATTGTAATAATTGGGTACTGACTATGTGTACAATAAAATATTGAGATAAAAGTGATATTTTTAATGATACACATAGCTCAACCTTCTCTATCCACCCAAGGAGCACAAATATGTATCGAGATCTTCTGGATCATTATAGGTGAGAAAATATAAATAAGTATATTGGTGGATATACATCAAAGTGTCATGTATGTTAGAAAATTAAGGATGAATGGAAATTTTATAAGGTGATGATTCAACCATTACCTATACCTACATAGAAATGCGAAAACATCACCATGGAATTTTTCATTGGACTTCCAAATATATCCATAGGAAATAATTTTATATGGATTGTTATGGATTTCCTTACAAAGATAGGTCACTTTATTAAAATTAGAGAGGACTTATCACTTGATCAACTTGTATGGATATACATAAGAGAAGTGGTGATACTACATGGAGTACCGTTATTAATTATATCCTATCGAGATCTAATATTTACCTTCAAAATTTTGAAAATTCTCCAACATTCTCAGAACACTGAGATGAACTTCATTACAGGTTATCACCCACAAACTGAAGTCCAGTTTAAATAGACCATTATCACCCTCAATTTGATGGATAGTTTGAAAAAACTATTTATACACTAGAATACATTCTGAGAAAATTATAAATGGACTTTAGAGGAGGATAGTATCAATATCTTCCATTGGTGGAGTTCTCTTACAAAAATAGTTTCCACTCAATCAACCAACTGTCTCTATATGAAGCCTTGTATGGGAAGAGATGTTAAAAAAATCATGATAGGATGAGGTCATTGAATGTAATCTATTAGGACCTAAATTAGACTAATAAATGGTATAAAATGTGAATACCATTCATTATCACACTAGGGCTTCCCAAATTCAGCCAAAGAGATATGCACACAATCATCAATGAGACATAGAGTTTGAGGTTAGAGATAAGGTATTCCTCTAAATATATCCATGTAAGATATTCATGATATTTGGGAAGAAGGGAAAGTTAAGTATTAGGTACACTATCCCATTTAATATTTTTGATTTCATTAGAGCTATGTCATATTGACTAGCACTACCACCAACCATGTCTCAAGTACACAATGTATTCCTTGTATTCCTCCTAAAGAAGTATATACCATATCCCTCACATGTTCTTAATTCAGAGGTGATATGGACAGAAAATGATCTCTCTTATGAGCAGTATCTAATGAAAATATGTGATAATAGATATGAAGTTCTTTGCAATAATACCACTGACTTAGTTAATGTACTATGGAGGAACCAAAAATATGAATAGGTGATATGGGAACCAGAGGAAGAGATGAAGGAGAAGTGCCCTCACCTTTTTTCATATTAGTTAGTAAAACAAAAATTTAGAGGGGAAAATCTATAAGGGGGAATAATTTAACACACTGATTTTCTATGAAATATTTCACTTTAAATAATTTTATTTCTTCAGTATCTTTTTTTGTATGCAACTTCGAGTTTAAATGAACAATGATATACAATTAAAATATTAACATGACCAATATAACCTAGATGTTGAATTGGTGGATATGAATAGTAATAACCATATTATGAAATATATTTATTAATTATTAGAAAAAAAACAATTGATTTTTTATTAAAGTCATTTTATTCATCAAATATAAGTTTTAATCAGAGAGCTATTTTTATAGCTTTTTATGGGAAAAATATGAATAATTAATTTCCGAATTTTTTAGAAAATGTATTTTATAAAATGGAATTAGTTTTTAAAATAATCATACCAAAATTATTCTATGGTGAAATTTTGATAATTTTCTAAAAAAATTAAATTTTTTTGTAAATAGAAAAAAATGCTATTTTTATAAAATATGGTATCCTTTCTGATACCGTGAAAATATAACTATGATATAAAAATATATTAAGCTTATGTAAATAATAAAGTAATATAATATAATTAATATATCATAAAAATAGTTCATAACATATAAATTATTAATTTTTCATTATAAATATAAAAAAAATTCAGTGACGATGCAGTGCTTACGCAGCATTGAAAAAGTCAAATTTAGTTCCCTATAGATATTAGTTTATTGGTAAAAAGTATTTTAATGATTTTATTATTAGATAAAATTCATAAATTATGAATTTTATTTATATTTTATTAACTTTTTACTTATATAACATGATTCTTATAAAAATTCTTGTGTAATGTTTCCACAAGGCAAGAAAAGTCAAATTAATAAATTAAATAAGTTGTATTGACATGAGAATGAGTGAATATAAATAATTAAAAAATATAAAGAACAATATTGAGACTAATTAATTTATTTTTATGGTAGTTATTATTTTTAATTTTTATATATAAAATAATTATCATTAATGGTTATGAAACACTGATGTGGTTTTATTGAAAACAAAAGAAAAAACAGTAAAATGATTTTAATTAAAATTATAAGAACCATTAAATGGCCCAAAAATTTTATTAAATCTTATTGGATGAGTAATATTAGACCATAATAATCCATGGGTATAATTTATTTCCTTTTTAAGCCACTTATTTAACATTAAGTCCCTTATAGTATTTTATTTAAAAGAAAGTCAAACATGTCACACTGAGGTTTTTACAAAGTATAACATTTTTAATATGTGGTATTACAAAAGATATGTTCAATAATAAATAGTATTTGGAAATATATATGATTTAAATTATTCATATAAATTTATTTTTAATTTTTAGGGAACAAATAATTACATTAAATTCTTACACAACATTGATGATGTAATTATTAAATTAATGAAAAAATAAAATGAATGATATAAAAAATATTAAAATTAATATAATTTGAGATATTTAAGCTGATAAATTAATTAAATATATTATAATTACATGTATTAGATATAATAAAATTGTTTTTTGAAATTTTAATCTTTTATTATGTTTTTAAAGTCATAGTAATGAATATTATCAAATTTGACAGTAATGATATTTCTTAAATATACTATTTTATTAAATTATTTAAAAATAATAAAAAATTAAATAACACAAAAGAGGATAATATATGGTTTAATATGTCATTAAATATAAATTTAGTGTCCCTTTTGAAAAATCTTTTTCTAGAATAGTCTTTTTATATTTTAAAATTTTGAGAAATTCCTAAAGTTCCCTTAACCTCAATTATAAAAGGGAAACACTTTATTCACTTCATTTCTTAACCTCAAGCATTATAGATCAACCATACTCTGAAAAATTGTCTTCTCCAATTCCCCAGACATATTCAATAGGTTCTTTTCTTACCAAAAATTCCAATTTCAAGTTTCTCAATGGATCCTTCAATGAGGTGATATTCAACAATCAACTTTTTAAACCATCTCTCTTAATTTCTTTTCTTCTTCTAACTTATACTCACCTAATTCATCTATAAAGGAATAATAAATCTAGTATCATATATATATTGGAATTTTATATTTATAATGTAATCTTTCTATCTACCCCTTTTCTCATCTCCTCTTATTCAAATAATAGAATCCATTATCTAAATATGATGATTAACTATCTCTGTGGATAATGAGTTTTCATTTTTCGTTACTAAATTTTTTTCTAATAAAAAAACTATTATTATGGTTAAATAATATTTTAATAGTTCTATTATAACTTATTTAATGTTTTGGAACTAATATATAGTCATAATATATAAAAAACTAAACAAGGTCGTGATGGTCGAAAAAACTACCATAATAAAATTAACATTTATCATTATTGTTTTTTCAAATGAGTAAACCTCATGTCAGAAAACAAAATGATATATAGAACCATTTAAAATTATAGAAGTAAATTAATTCAATTTAATTTCACTTCTAAAGTTTTATTTCCATTTGATAAGAACTTTCATAATTATACACTAGTGAGCCAACCATGAAACCATAAAATGAACACTCCTCAAATGAAAAAATTAAACTATATAACTTATCTAAATGGGAATAAATTAACTTAATAAGATTATATTAAATAAAATAAATGTGTAATATATTTTTAATTAATTAATTAATGTTTCTATTTTGATTATACATGACATTAAGTAAAATTTCATAACACATTCAGACATAAGGTAAGGGATCTCCCAGAACCACCATTTTTCCTTTGGGGTATGCTTTATATATCTTTGCCCCCATTTTATTTCTTATTTCATCATATTTAATTATCCTAAATTATTTATATATGTTCAAAACATGTGTATATATCTCAATTAATCTTTATTTTAGGGATAAATACTTGTTTCAAAAGATTACTTTCTTAGTTCCTCTTGATAAGTAAGAAAACTTTTCTGTTTCTTACACCTTTTCAAGTAAACTCCATAAAATGTTTGAAGCCACCCATATTTTCTAAAATAAATTATTTTATCATAAAAATACATTTTTATTTCACTTATAGTATCATGTAAATTATTATTATCATACCATATTTTAAATACTATTTTTTCCTTTCCTTAAAATCACACTTAAGTAGCACATTTCTAATGTTACCTAACAACTATTTTTAATGTTTTCATTTAAATTTGACATAATTGTTCTTTATATTTTCATATTTCTCCTTTATGAATTACCAATGATGATTTAAATCCACTATTTTATGTATACCATTATTATACACCATTTGGTTATTCCATATGACATGATTACGATACACATTTCTTTCCATGGGTAACCCTTATGTTTATTCCTTATGTTTGATTCTTTATGTAAAACAAAAATGTATTAAAATGTTATCATGGGTGCACTAAGATATATCTCCAATGCATTGGGTAATTTTTTAGTCTCATGAGACATCATTTATGGGATTAAGGAGTAAACCTAATCCATTATGGTACTTTGTTCACCTTGTAATATAGTCTTAGAAGTTAGCATTGACCCATGTTTATGTCATGTTATATGTTTCTACCTATTTCCTATGTTTCCATGATCATAATATTCCATGTCCTAAATTATATTCTTCATTATGTTTATTCATGATCCATGCATTTTATGTTATCATTTTATGCCTTCTAACTCATGTGATATTCTTTAATCCCATGTTTATTCCCTTATTGGGATTTTAGGTCATCCCTTATGTCTATGTATTCCCAAAGTTATCCTATAAATTTGTAGAAGCTCAAAGAGAGTTAGTATATCATTAAAATATTAATTAAAGATGGTTTATTCTAGTTTCATGTTTTTCCAATTATATACCTAGTCTTTCAAAGATACAAGATTTTTCATTCCTTAGTTTTTATTTTAAGGATAAATACACTTGAAATAATGTAATAATAGGTGTAAAAGGATTTGGTCACTATAGTAATTATATAAAAGAGATTAATTTAATAAGGTAATAAAAACAATTTTTATATTAAAAAATTATTTAAGTATTCAAAATGTTAAACATTATCTTTATAGAAACAACATAGTATTTTTTTAATGATTTGTTTTACTTTATAATTATAAAATTCTTATATAAAAATGGTTTTAAAACAATTTTAATTAAATCATGAATTATGATAATGTCATAAAACTGACAGTATTAGAAAACTTAGTATTTTTTCACTATTTACCTATAAATCAATTATTTTAGAACAAACTCAAAAAAATCACCCTAAAATAATTTGAAAATGGTGAATTTGAAAATAAAGTTCATTTTAAAAAACTTATAAATATTATAAATTTATCTTTTAAATAAAAACTAGTTTTTCTGAAAAACATTTTAAACATTAAGTGTTATTAATTCTATTTTTTTATGAATTTATAATTGATTAAAGTATTTTTATTTATTATAAGTTTTATTATTATTTGATTGTATTAATAATATCCATATAATATTTCATGGATCATTTTAGTTTTGTGTTGCGTGTGAAACAATCAATCAATAAAATGTATTAATTTAGAAAACAAATCCTAAAATCTTGGGGCGTTATAATATTTATCCTCTAATAGCCTATATGAGGGTCTGGTATAAATTACCTGAATTTATTCAATTAATTAGGTCTTTGTAACTACATTAACATGAAGCTCCTTGAATAGTTTAGTGGAGTTCCTGATCCTAAAACCCTAGACTTGAATTTCCTCAACACTTGTCTCCTAGTTACACCAAGTTTCGTGAAGGAAATAAAACCTTGATTTAAAATTGGTTAATTTAACCCAAAACATTTATTAAAACTTCCTAATAAATTAAGGTTCCTAAATAAGGGATAAACCAAACACTTTGATCTGGGGTTTCATTCTAAATCAATTAATTTGAGGTGATATCTGAATTAATATTTAATTTAGTGATTTTTATATGTTAAGTATAAATATATTTTATTTCATCATTTTACATAATTTATGATATTATTTAGAATTTATATAATTAATTAACCATGTATTGATAAAATAAATTACAAGAAATCCATTTATTTTATTTCTCTTAGAGACTGAAATCAGGTTTTATTTATCAAGCTTGTTACTATGTGATCACACTCACATCTTTAACCATGCATAAAACACTTGTAACACAATAATGAATTTTAATATTTTCATGCATTTTGAATATCCTATGTTATCATAAAACATCATCATAATGATATAATTAACCATTCAAGAAAAAAATAATGAAATGATCATGAGATGTTATCTATTGGTTTGTCTATAAAGTGGATAATGGATCAACCACATCCCTAGATGAATACCATGAGTCAATTACCAAATTGTATTACAGTGCCTGTTAAATACCCATGAAATATACTTTTTTTCTCCTATGTTGGATCTCAACTCAAATGCATCATCGTGAACTCCTCTGATCATTATAGTGTATACTCACACATAGGTGATGGGAACTTGAGATATAAGCATTAAATTTTATCACTCAAATATGGACACATGGGCCCTTATAAATTTAAATATGGAGTGTAAATATGAAAATCATGAAAATGATAATCAATTATTACATTTTAAAACCAAAATTAAATAATTAGATTAAATTAATAAATACTCAAACATGGGTGGGTCGGTCTTAGCTCAAGATCAATTGACATGAAATAAATTTTTTCTTAAAAAAAGATGTTAGAATTCAACTCAATAGAATTTTTAATTAATTAAATTATGATTTCAATAACTTTAATTATTTGTTGAAATTTCTCATAAATCTAGAAAAAAACATAAATTCAAAGCAATTAAAGTTAAATTTCAAATTTTTTTAAAAAAATATGAGTCATTATAGATTATAAATGGTTCCATAAATGGTAATCATGTTCTTATTGGGCCTCATTGGGATAGAAAGGTTGGATTTAGACTACCATGTCCAGGCTTGGGTTGGGAAACCTAAATGTTTTTTGGGTCAGGCATGGCTCATGCACCCAGCACTCTACGCATAAGGGGGGTAGGTGGCACCCTATGTGGTGTCACCACTTGATATAAAAACATTTTAATTATTTTATTTTATTTCTAAAAAAACTAATAACTGACTCATTTTGTGGGCATTATCATTCCTAATACCCCCCCCCCAATCAATGGGGGTTCCTACGTCAATGAAGGTGTCTTACGCCACACACCACTTAAAAAAAATAATCTTATCTATGCAATGCACTTCTAACCAATCCCCCCCCCACTTGCCAATGATATCTTCAGTGACACACTAACACCTACATCTAGTGATGTTATACACCCCTTCATATATATATATATATATATATATTGTGTGTTTGTAATTCTTAATTTAAATTTTTAGATTTTAAAAATCAAATTGATCTCCAAATGGTCGTTTCATGGACATTCAAACTCAATTTGATGCACTGCCAATGGCCTTGGAACCATATTGAAGCCCTGTTTTCGAATTATAGAAAATATAATATAAATTTTTACCTAAATAACTTCATTATTGCTTTGATACTATTTAAGTAACTGGGTATGTTGTAAAATCATGAAAATGGGTAAATTTTCACTTTTTAACATTGAATCTAACATAACATAAAAAATTCATTATGTAGATATCTGATTCATGTAAAAAATATCATGAAACTGAATTTTAGTATGAAAACAAAATCAAAATGGTACCTTGGTGGAAGAGAACGATCCCAATGCTATCCACTCTTCTCAAGATCACCATAGATTGAAGAAACCAAAAAATACCCTCTAAATTATTCACATGTGTTCCAAAGATACATGAACATCATGATTCAATTATAAGGTGATAGAATGAAAAATCAATGTCCTACAATGCTTATATGATTTCCAAAAGATCATGGAGTGACCCCCCAACTTGGATCGATTCGTTCTTGATCTTTCTCTATAGAATTTTGAGAGAAGGGATGAGAGGAAAAGTGTAAAGACCTAGAAATTATATTTTAATTTTTTTAATTATATGGAATTATTACGAGTCAGGGAAAATTAACAGCATGTGATTCTAAGGCCTGAAGAGACCAGAATGGAATTTTGAACTTTTTTAAGGTACATTAAATAAAAGTATGAGTGGGGTTTTCTATCTTTTGAACTGGTGCTAAGATTAAAAATATAAGGTCACTATTCAATTCGTAGTGTCGAGATTTTCTTAGGAGAAGCTTAACATTGACTAAAAAGGGTCAGACAAAAAAGTTAATTTTTGTACTTCTCAAAAAAATAATAAAATAAATAAATAAATTATTTTATTCTTTATGCAACGGTTGAGCGGAGGATGGAAGGACCGTAGTGTAATGTTGAGATTTAATTGAGGGTCTTTTAAATAACTTGAACCTCTCATTATGTAACCTCAAATCTTGCGGTTTGATAGGTTCATTAACTAGGATTCATTAATAAATAATATTAATGAACCAATGTAAGGTTTATCTTTACTTTTATTTAATCAAATCATTCTCATGGGTTTTGGGAACCCACGGGAGGACTCTTGATGAAGTGTTGGTGACGTCTTCCTCTAACTAAGAATAGAGATTTGAAGACGCCATTGAGGATTCAATCCAGAGATCGACGAATTCTGATGAACACCTTCGAATGTGGACCCTTCTTCCTCATCTATAGTTTCTTCCAATGAGTTCAAGGTAGTCTTTTTGTTGCTAAAATAAGATTTTGTTGATTATATAATTCCTTTACATGTTATAATGCTAACACGAAGGGCAAGGGCCGAACTGAAAAAGGCGCGGACCCTCTGTCGATCTCGGTTTGATGCATTCTTCCTAGGAGACTGATAAATATGGAGGCAAGGAATAACTGAGGGTCGCACAGTGTAGGATGAATCCTTGGAGCTACATAGGCATACACAAGAAGAAAATCAGACCATCAGAGCTTCACCGGTGGCCCACGGAAGCACCATCGGCGCGGCGGCGCCGGCGACTGGCGGAGGCAACTGGCAGCAGCAACCATCTCTCGCTATCCATGAGAGGACAGCGGCACCCAAAGGCACCACGGTGAACAGGGGTGGCTAGCCTTTTCTAGACGCTTTGACAGTGGGTGGCACACTGTAGAGGAGGCGTCGCAGCTCTGAGCCGTTGTGGATGAGGCATTGTGGCTCTGAGCAGCGGCGGAGAGAAGACCCGCACCCCTAGGTCCCATTTTTTGACTGGTCCATACGAACCGTTCAGGTGGATCAGTGATAACCTAGTGCCTCTTTTTGAGGATCCCAAACAGACTCATCTATTTGGGGAGGCGAACCACGCCCAACTGGCAGGTCGTGCCCAGCCAGCGGGCGGGGCTGGTTCCGTAGCCCGGCGGGCCGTACCCAGCCGGGTGGGTTGGGCCAATCCTGTGGCCTAGAGGGTCGATCCCACAGCCCAGAGACATGAACCAGGCATAGCAGGACTAGCCTGGGCCCAGCCAGTTTGGGTCGGGTTGGGTCAGGTCGGGCCGGTCCTGAACCCTTTTTGACCTAGTTTCACTTAAAGGGAAATATCTTCTAAACCAGACATCTGTTTGACGAACTTTCTACAAAGTTGGAATCCTTAGGAAGAGACAATCCTTTTGAGATACTTCACTTGGGTTATGGAGAAATTTGGAGTGCGATCGGGTTAGATTAAACCTGAATCCAACCGGGCCCTCGGTACTAAAATATCTATACCTATATACCGAGTGTCTGATTGACACGCCGTCTGTTGCATTGGAACCCTTATGGAATGAAGGTTCGTCGGGTAACTTCTTCATGGGAATTTGTGGAAATTGAGATATGACTGATGTCTTGAGGAGAATATCCTCCCAGAATCAATCATGCTAAGTGTGGGAATCCAGTGGCTGGCTGTGATGTGATGAAGCACCTAGAAATCCTCTATGGGTCAGTAGTTAGTGATCCTATGTGGGTATACAATTAGTAGTACTATTTGGGTTAGCAGTTAGAAATCCTCTATGCGTCAGCACCTTGCGACCCTCTGTTGGTCCGTACTTAGCGATCCTCAGTGGGTCAGCACCTAGCGATCCAATGTGGGTCATCACCTAGCAATCCTCTATGGGTCAGCACCAAGAAAACTTGTGAGGTCTAGCATCAAAATCCTCTCAACATAATAAGATGATTTATCTTTATGACTAATCATCTTTATTCATGTTCTTTAAGTTTTATACATGGTGTGAGTGGATTCTTTTACTTTGTGCTTTTTGATTGAGATCATGCTTTTTGGTTTTTCCTTTGTGGAATTTTGGGATACCTTTTGGGGTCTCGGGGTCCTTACTGGGTATTGTTATACTCACCCCTGCATGGGATTCACCCGTACCTTGTTGTGTCTTGTGCAGATGATGGACAACTTTGACCAAGATTTAGGATCCAGTACTAGTCAATGCACAAAGTTTACTGGTTAATGCGGAAATCCACAGTGACGAGGTGTACCTACCCTTTAGGTAGGATCCTTGGCGGATGACCTCAGGAGCTGTTTTTTTTTCCTTTTTCTGTATTTTATTTTACTTGGGTTTGTATTTTTTCCCTATTCAACTTTAGTTCACACTTTTACTTTTAACGGTTATACTAAGTGGTTTTTTCTTGTTGTGTACCTGGTCTTTGTGTTTGCAGGTTTAAAGGCAATGTCTTCCAATTTTTAGGGATAAGCCTTCCTAGTGCTAGTCACTAACCCCTGGTCTATGGAAGGTGGTCTTGGGGAGTCATGGTATAGGCTCTGGGGTATGAGTCGTGACAAAGTGGTATCAAAGGAGTCAGTTCTACCAGTACATTAGGACTCTGATATTTTCAATAGAGCAATAGTTTTAATTTTTTTGAGTAGGATTTTTAGTTCGGGGAGTCCAGTGTTGGTTCGGTGGTCGATGTATCCATACACTAGGACCCTAAATTCAGATTTCTGACTCGGTACATGAAAGCAATGATTATGCGTGTTTTGGAAAAAAAATCTTTCGATCTCTTTTGAGTCATCTTACCAAGAATAACTAATTGATTGTGGTGCATCTGTTTCTTTACAGAATGTCATTTTGTAGACATCCATCCAGGATTCTTGAGAGAGTTTTCGATGACGGCCCACCAAGCAATGAGGCTTCGGTGTAGGGCCCTCTTATGGCGATGGTACCTTCAGGTGGTGTACCAGTAGTGCCACTACCGGTAGGGTAGTAGTTGCCACCAGCCCCATGAGTAGACCATGCATTCCAATTGAGCATGTTGCACAAGTTCCAGAGACAAAGGCCTCTAACGTTTCAAGGCGAGACAGATCCTTAGGTAGTTGAGGACTGGTTGGAGGTTGTGGCATGGTTTTTTCATTTGGTTGAGACACCAGTAGACTAGATGGTGATCCGAGCTGCTAGCCTCTTCCAAGGTACAATAGGGAGATGGTGGATCCTAACACTCTAGACACATGAGGAGGAAACACTCTCCTGGTTGGACTTTGAGGGATGCTTCAGGGCGGAGTTCTTACAGTGACTCTATGCTCTATGTGTAATATTCCGGATCTTTTTAATGTATTTTTTTGTTTATTTTTTGGTTTGGCCTCTTATTTTTTCTATATAAGTGTTTCCCAAGTTCAGGTGGGGGATCAGGGGTGCCTCGGGGGTTCAGGGTGCAAAGAGTAGAGCAATCATTCCAATCAGTGCTAGGTGCATGGTCTGCTCATGGTTAGGGGTAACTGTGTACATAGACCGTGTGGATCATCCATCCTTAGATAGTAGCCTGAGCATAGTCTCTACATGGTTAGGGAAAACAGTGCAGGATTCCCAAGAATCTGTGTGGGCTAGCCTATCGCAAATAGTATCTCTTGCAGGGTTTGCGTACGGTTTGGAAAACCGTGTGGGTAAACCGTGCGACCCAAAAAAGATGAAAATTTTAAAAAAAATGCCACCCTGTGATTTTAAGACCCAACTTGGGTTTTTCCTCGTCCTTCTCCCTTGCAACCCTAGGAATAACCCAAAGGGACCATGATCTCCCAAAGATCTATCTCCTTTTATTCTTGACCATTTGGAGTGTTGTTGGAAGCGAATCAATGATCCGGGTGAGTCTAATCTCTTCCTCATCTCTCTCTTTTCAGGTTTATGTCTTGTCTTTTGTGCTATCTCCATCCAAATCTCTCAACCCTTTATTTTTCGGTGAGATGTAGTTTAAGGCTTTGAAGGTGTGTTGGATTGGGATCTAGGACATTATTGGGAGGATTTTCATCAATGGAACCATGGTAGGTGGTCTATAAGTTATATCCCTTGAGTGTTATAGAAATTATTTCTTGCAGTGTTTTTATTCTTACCCTCTTATAAAGATTATGTCGTGAAATTATTTTGATGTGATGTTTAGGGTGTCTAAACAACCAAATGGAACCCTCATGATCCTCGTGGGATTCATGGAGGACGATGTGACCTATGTTAGGGCCACCCATGGGGTGTGACCATGTTCCAGGACTTAGAGTTTATCTAAGTAAATGTAGGGATATTTTTTGAGAACATAGATCCCAGGGTGACTATGATATTAATCTTGAGGGATGTGAACGGGAGTCTTAGTAACACACATGGGTTGGGAAGTGACCTATGTGGGTGTTGGGGGCTTAAAAAAGGGTTATGTGAGATAAATCAAAAAGCTAAAGGGTTATCTTTATACATGGTTATGCTTAGTGAGATAAGCATGGGAAATGATAATTGGGGATGAATTATGTAATGGGTTAATACATGAGAATTATGTGGTGAAACTAAATGATTGATGGTAATGAAGGGATTGTGTTATGTGATATGAGTATTGTGTTTGGAGTGCATAAGTGGGTAAATTATTGTGAAATGTTAAATGGGATAAATGGGTTAATGAATGGTTAATGATGAATTTGGCTAAGGTAAAGGGGTTATTGAATACACCTAATGGATTAAGGCATGGGAATGGGAATTTGGTTGAATGGGTATGAATTGTAATTGGAAAATGTGTTAATGGGTTAGGGAATAGTATTAATTCCCATGTTGTGTGTTATTCATTGTGAATGTTGATTCCCAATGGAATTGGTTATGTTATTTTGTGTTATGTATTGTGATATCCAATGGCATTGAATATGCTTGGTTGAGTTATGGTATGGTTGTGGGGACCTAATAAATAAGCATGTGCACATTGCTTGGTAGTGTGGGGTATTGAATGAGGTTCTACACCCATGGGTTAAGTTGGATTGATGCTCTAAACTCCACCCATAATGCATGGGTTAAGAATGAGGGTCGATGCTCTATTCCCCTAATGGTTACATCCACCTGGACTGAGGCTTCGAGGTGAGGACGTGGTTGACATGAGGAAGGAGTTGCATTGATGCCCTAAACTCCACCCATAATGCGTGGGTTAGGGATGAGGACTGATTATCTATTCCCATAACAGTTTCATTCCACCTAGAATGATGATTCGAGGTAAGGATTGTGAGATTGCTATAACATGATGCATTCCACCCAGACTAATGTGACTGGAAGCAGTGGCCAGATCCCTCCATCCATTAGAGGATGGTAGCGCCCGAAGGCACTGCATCGGACAGGGGTGGTCGACCTTTTCTGCCTGCGTTGATGGCAGGCGGCATGCCTCGGAAGCGCGCCACGATGGAGGGAAGACCCATGCCCATGGGTCCCACTTTTTGACCGGTCCATGCGGACCAGTCAAGTGGAGTGACGCCAACATGGTGTCATTGTTTGAAGAGCCTGAACGGACTCATCCATTCAGGGAGGCAGACCACGCCCAGTTGGTGGGCCAGTCCCGTGGCTAGTGGGATGAGCCTGCAGCCCAGCTATCTAGACCGAGTACATCTGAACTGGGTCCGGGCTGAGCCCAATGGGACAGGTTGGGTTGGGTCGACCTGGACCCTTTTTTCCCAGTTTCTCTTAAAGGGTCATATCTTCTAAGTTGGATGTTCATTTGATGAACCGTCTATGGTGATGGAATCCTTAGGATGAGGAGGTCCTATTGAGATAATACACTTGGATTTTGGATAATTTTATATTATATCTGGGTTGGATTGAACCCAAATCTAACAGGTCCCTTAGAATTAAAATACATATAACTTGTTGACTGGGTTTCAGATTAACGTGTCGTCTATTTTGTTGGAATCCTTATGACATGACGGTTCTTTGGGTTACTTATCTATGAAACTTAGTGTAATTTGAGTTATGAATGATGGCTTGAGGAGTGGATCCTCTCAGAATCAAGCATGTTAAGTGCGGGAATCCAGTGGCTGGCTGTGACGTGATGAAGCACCTATCTTTTGAAAGTAAAAGTTATACTATGTGGTTTGTTCTTGTTGTGCACCCGGTCTATGTGTTTGTAGGTTTAAAGGCAATCCCTTCCCATTTTTAAGGATAATCCTTTCTGGTGCTAGTCTCCAACCCCTGGCCTATGGAAGGTGGGCTTGGGTTAGTCCCGACACGGGCCCTAGGGGATGGGTTGTGACAAAAAGATAACTCCAAATTCATTCAAATGGCCTATATTACTATTCATAGATTGAATATGTTCTTAAATGGTTAGGTTTAACTTTCCAAAATTTCCTTTAAGATTTTGGAAAAATTATACTTTTAAAACATTAAAAAAACATGAATAACTAATTAACCATTACATGACTATCACAAATATTTCACTATTGATTGGTGACATTATTAAATTCCATGTGATAAACCATAGGCCATTAACTCTGCATTTTTTTCTTGTAATTATTTTACAAAAAATAAACATGTGATGTTAGTTAAAAAAATTATACCTTCTCGTATTCATTTATTTATAATTTATTAAATTAAAAATTATAATAGGTATAAATTCAATTCTAATTATTCTAAACTATAATAATATTATTGAATTATTTTACTTTTGATCATTCACTTAAAATCCCACTGGTCTATGCACATGGGGACCACTTCGTACTATACTCCAATTAATCTGAATTGGTGGAACATGTTAATACACTTGGTATGTGGCCCTCTAGATCATTTTATCAATAGTATTGAGTCTAACTCATGTACTAATACTAGTATCAAGTAACATATTATATCACATAAAGCGATAGGTATAAGTCATAGCTACAACTACCTCTAATGAATTCTTACCATGTAACACGGTCACTTTTTCTAGATATCTCATCAAGTTGGTTTCATCACTTATGTCATCAACCTATATTCTTAATGTATCTTTATTTTAATTTCGACAAATGAACTCATCATTAAACCATCAGGACCATGGAATGAATTAGATAGTTACATTTATACCAAAGGTCTATAGATGTCAACATTCATTAACTCGGAAGGGAAAACCCCTCTCTTGACATATTCATCAATGACATGTCACTCATGACGCACCCAATGTATCATACTTCTCCATGAGAATATTTCATCATGGTTTTCACCAATACATTAAATTACATGAATCGTGATATGAATTAATAATAATCTAAAATCTATAGACCAATACACATTTTTTCAGATAGTAATATTCAATGATATATAAAACATGTGGAATTCTTACAGGCGGGATAGTTCTCATTTCTGCCTCTCTTATAGATTACCAAGAGATAAATCCATGATAATAAGTCTCAAAGTCTTATGAACCTTCAACCTATGACATATCATATCATTTTTCTCTAATCATATGATTTCATCAAACCATAGAACATGAATTTAAGAATATCATGTATATAACTTTAAGTTTCTCATCATAGTAGAGAAAAATATGACATTTTGATGTGGAAAATAATATAAGGGAATTATCAAATTAATGTTACACATAATAAAAATAATCATGTGATGTAATATTTATTAATATATAAATCATTGAATATATCATTAATCAAAAGTTAAAAAAATCAATTGTTTCTAGGGAACCAACATTATCATGACCCTGTTATCAAAATTATAAATTACCTCATCATGTTTTCATTTCCATGATCAGCTACCCCCCAATTAATACACATAAAAAATTACTTCACATTCATATTTTTAGTTATTTGACTATATACATCCCTTACTAATTAATCCATACTAATCTCATGATACTAACACATTAAACATATATGATATCAATAATAGAAAAATGTATTAAAAAAATATGTCACATATATCACATAAACCTTATATCCCCCATTAATTTAATTTTATTTAATATATTTATGCTAATATCATTAATGTAACCCATAAAAACCAAAGAATGATAAGTCTATTTTTGGAAAATTAAATAAAAATATAGAAATTTAATCATCTAGCTTAAATGGATCTCAAATAGTTACACCACCAAATGATGATCTTAAAGAATTAAAATTTCCATGTTCACATAAGAGTCATCCAAAAACCCTAAAACCCATCATCATTATATAAATACTTCACTATAAAAACTTAAGACTCATCCCCAGTAACATCTAATATGGAATAATATTGAAAATAAGATAAAATAATTAAAGAAGATATCATGGATTATGAGTTTTCAATCACACATGGTAAGGTATTCAAGATCCTTTACAAATTATCATAAGAGACCAATAAATTTCCTATAGGATTGCAAGAGGAATGTGAAAAAATTATAGAAAAAATAGGGGTACCATGAATATATAATTAAATCTCGAATGGCCAAACCATGACATGGTGACATAAACTAAGCCATGAGTTTTATTGATCAACGTTGATTCAAAAACCATAATGTCTCTTAATATAAATCCCTAAAATCCTTGAAAGATATTTTATTTCATAAATTGCTTCTTTTACTAAGATTATAGTGTGACATATAAACCATTACTATTTCCTACTCGAATTTCATTCTATTTGAAGACAAAACCACAATATAGCACTCACAAAACCACACTATTTTTCCACCACAATGAAATCCAATATTGTTTCCCCCTATCTATGGTAAACTAGGACTTCTCTAAAAACATCTCCATATAAAAAAAATAAAATGAGTACTTATCATATATTAAATATTAATTTAAAAATCATGATTTAAATATTCATTTAAAAACCATGATGTAATCTATTCTAAAAATAACCAATCATGATTCCTCTAGAACCACAACAAACAAAACCATAAAGAGGACTATATCCATGATAAATATATAAAAACAATGTTGTAGTTTGGTAATAAACACAATTCTTTTCTACCCAAATCATAAATAATAATCTCTCTTCCCATATTTCACCTCTATTCCAGCTAATTTCTTCTCCAATATCTCAACATTTATAATTATTAGACCAATAAAATATAGACCTCTACAAGTACATATTGACTAAAAGTGTATTTGGTTATATTGTTTAGTTTAAAATATATACAAAAAAATATCATAGGTTTTATGGAAAACATTTTATATCTATATCTAAACTCATTTGTTGTGGTATTTGTTGGTGATAACATAGTGTATTCCTAGAAACCATATGATCTTGATATATATTTAGTGATCATACTGAGTATAAGATAAAACATTGTTTTTTGGATTATTTCATTTTCAATTTATTTATTAGATTCCCTTATTTTTTATTAAACTCTATGTATTATCATATTACTATATTTTTTCTGGTGCATTCAAAAAAATTGAATTTGATTAAAAGATAGGTTTTAATAATAATAACATCATTTTTGAAATCATTTTTCCAAACTAGAAATATTTATCTAATTTTCTCTAAATTTTTTTGGTCAGTTCTAAAAATACATGTGAATTTTTATTCTTGAAATTTTTATTTAAATTGATAAATTATAAGTTTAATTTAACTAGTTTAAATTTTATTGAAATAATAATAGTGGAAATATATATGTTATATATTTTGGAACATTTTTTGGAATGATTTTGATATTTTAATTTCGTTTTGAATTTCATACTACATAATAGTGATTTTATTATCCTATTTAAGGTAATGTTGATATGATAGATGAAGGAATATTACTATATTGGAGTGTAGATGAATTGATTATGAGTTTCTACTAGACTTTTGATCTCACTAACATACCAAACCACCAATAGCAGCCTCAAAAATAATTCTAGGTCTAGATTCATCACAAGGCGAGCCACCCACCAGTCTTATTTGTACCTCAAAACTCCATAGTAGCACTTGATTACTAAAAATAAATATTTCATATCTATCTTATCCACCTTTATACTGCTTAATGTAGCTAGAACCACCAAATTCCACACCTTTCATCTTATTATAGAACACTAAGTAGCTAAATTCTATTATTTGTTCCCCAATCCATCCTTGAAGAAATCAACTAGTATACTAAGGTGCATCATTCCATTGATATTATTCAAATCGGCGTAGAAAACCATAAATTTGATCTATTCCATTCTAAATCATCCTACTCTACTCATCCCAAGCATTGACCCCCTCTCTAGTTCATTGCATCATTGTATCAACTTTATTAGTATACCCAGATCTATTCTGTTTCTTCCCACATGAACATGAAGCACTGTTGAAGCCTCCTTGAAGTGCCCACCAGATTCTCATTCTACTGTCTTAATGAAAAAATCCTAGTTCCAACCCTTCCACATAATTAAATCCGGCTTATCAAATATCATCATTTCATGGTATAGCTACAACAAGATCCACCAAAGTTTAATGTTCAATTCACCCATAGCTGGGCATGAAACTGCATAATAGGTTCTCATGTGGTTAAAAGGTTCATGTACACTTTCCCATTTATTTATTCCCAACACAACTAAATATTAGTACCTATACCACCTATATTATATTTGAATCCTATCCTTCTTCATCCAATGCTACATCAATTATTACTCACAAATATTTCTTCTTGTTGAAATTAGAGACTTCTCACCTACATAAGTGAGGTGCTACGAAGAAAATAATATCTTATTAAGGGATTTCATTCAAGTAAAACCAATTAAATTATATTTTTAAAAGTCATAAACATGGATGGAGAAAATAAAGGGATCTGATTCCTTTATGAATGGAAGCTTCCCATGGGAGGTATCTGGCCAAGATGGCCACGTGTCCATAGAATCGGTCAATATAGATCATTGAATAGTGGTCTATAGTATAAATTTGTTATGGGTAGATGAACTACCTAATAACCATTGATGATTATGTTTCTATCCTCTTTAAAATGGGATTTAATCCCATTAAAAATCACTTTAATAAGATTTTAATCCTCTTACCTTTCATCTTAAGAGAAGATAAACGATATAAATCAGCCCTCCTTTCCCATGTGGACATAGACACACCACCGAACCATGTTAATTCCCATATTTATCTCATTTTTATTTTATGCTCTGTTTTATTTTGAAATATTTGAGTTTATTTGTCCCAAGAAATTTTTATCAGATCCACTCAAGTCGAAATTTTTATAAAGTAAAGGAGTTTTCTCAAGGCTAGAAAAATCAAAGTGTTCGGAATAAATTTTTGAACCCGTATTATAAAATCAATCATTAATACAATTACAATGACACAAACTAGATAAAAAATGGATCTAAAACAAATCTGGTGTATTTGGTTAAATTTAAGGTCAAACTCGAGGTGTTATAGTACCCCCTTATTGTATAAGGAAACATTGTACATGCTGGTGGAATTTTTTGGAAATTATTCTAATGAAATATTTGGCATGCCACACCAACACCACTTCAACACTGCCTTATCAACAAATCTCAACTATTGATACTATTTTAACCATAAATTTTTCAAATACAGTCTAATTTTTCTATTTAGGTTTTTTTCAACTATATTGATGGTGTTGGGTTTATCTATATGGTTAGTTTTTCAAAATTCATATCACGTCAATAGAAAAAAATATCGGTAACATTATTAATCTCATTACTTTAAATTATAATATCTTTAATAAAATGGAATATCTTTTGTATATTAAATTTTGGTAGAAACCCATAGTGGATATGACCAATCCCATTACAATGCAATTAGAAGAGTCTTTGACAAGCATCCAAACCAGTGGGAAAAAGTGTACCCAATAAGTTGATGCATATTGGATCATACTCAATATAAAGTACACTTCTCAAATTAGGTAGGGAATATACAAATGAATCTTTTAAAAAATTTCTAATAAACATGATTCTTTCATTATTTGGTGGATATTAGAAAATATATGTGTAATAATAAGCACACATAATTAAACAAACCTGATGCATCATCTTGTAAACCTAAAATAAAAGGATGATAACAAAGTATTGGAGCACAAGATCAAGTTCCAAGGTATTATTGATTTGATAAATTCCATGAAAATGATGGTGAATAAAACGTTGTAGGCATTTTTTATGTTTAGATCCTTACTGAAGATATAGGACACACTAGTCGTGTCATTTATCAATTTATAACGTAATGGAAAGATCACTATTGAAATAGTTAATGATAGAATAATAAATGAATAGTCCCAAAGAAAGGATGTGGGATAAACTCTAGAATCATAATCTCTTGTCTCAAAAATACAAGGCAAGAAAAAATGATAAGGAAGAAAGAGAGGAAAAGAACCACATGATCAAAATCAAAAAAACGGAAGCAATGAATATCCCAATTGATATACGACATGAATTTCCTCCATTGTGGAAATCCCAAACTCTTCATCTAAGAGTGTTAGAAGATAAAGGTATAGTAGAGTAATATATAAGGTAAACCCCAAAATATTTATGTTTCATTTGGTGATGAATAGATAATTATTCTTCAAGGAGTGCATGTCAACCTTACAATCCAAGACTCAACATGGGTGATTGATTTAGGAACCTCCTACCATGTCACAACCAAAATATATTTCTTCTAATCTTACACTTAAAGGAGATTTTGGAATGTGAAAATGGGAAATAATGATCCATACAAAATCACTAGTATTGGTAATATATTTCTAGAGTCTGATATTGGATGCAGGTTTTTATTGAATAATGTGAGGCATGTTCTTGATATTTTACTCAATCTGATATCCATTGGAATGATTGATAATTATGGATACGTTTTCTAATTTGGTATTGGGGAATGTATTCTTACAAAAAGTAATATGGTAAATGTAAAGTAGAGAAATATACTTCTATCTACCTTATAGATTCTAGACTGTGCGAAGGAGAAATAAAGGCATCCAGAAAGTAGATTTCCATAGTAGAGTGTAATATAGAAATATAGACCACATGAGTGAGAGAGGGATATAAATTCTATCTAGGAAGGATATTTTATCTAGAATAAAATGTGTGAATTTTTATAATTATGTTGATTTCATTATAGGAAAACAATATAGAGTATCATTTTATAGTTATTTACCATCTAAAAAATTAAATGTTTTAGATTTGATACACACTAATGCATACATGATGAACACCAAGTAGATGGTAGGAGTTATTTATTGTGTTACCTTCATAGATGACCAATATAGAAAATTTTTAATTTTTTATTTGAAAACTAAATATCAAGTATAGGATGTTTTCATGAAATGTCATATGGAGGTGGAAATATAAATTGGCATATGATTAGAGTTTTTTTATGTAGATAATGAAGGAGAGTATCATGGTTAATTTAAGGAATACATTATGATTTTTAGTATCAAGGTTGAAAACCCATTATCTAATGCACCTCATAATAATATTTTTATTGATATGATGAATGAAATAATCTTTAATAGAGTTAAGTGTATTCCCTCAAATGAAAAACTATTAATCACCTTTTAAGGGTAGGTAATGAGGACTGTAATTAATCTTATAAATCATTATCCACTAGTCCCATTGAACTATGACATACCAAAAAAATATTTAGATTGGTGAAGATTTTTTATATAAACACTTGATAGTTTTTCTTTTCATGTAATTTTTTCATATACCAAAATATGAGAGGGAGAACCCAAATGGAAAGAGAAAGTGGTGTATCTTTTTAAGATATACTCATGAATATTTTGGATAGTAACTCTGGGATCCTATTAGTAGGAGGAAATTGATAAGCATAGATGTGGTATTTCATAAAGAAAAAAATGATTAAATATTTTTAGAATCCAAAAAAAATCCATTGAAATCACAATATGAGGGAATTTAAATCATTTTGGAACTAGTCACACCATCATCAGTTCCTGATAGTTTAGGAGATATTTGTGACAGTGATGATACATAAACACCTAGTAATATTTCTCCATTTTATGATATTTTACAATTATATGATATTACATGATAGATTACACCCAATTAAAAGTTTACTATATCCATAGGAGAATGAAAATTGATTCATAGATACTCACCACATGAGTATGTGTTACTCACTATTGGGGAGATCCAGATAGTTATGATGATGAAATAGGGATTTATTAGAATATGGAATGAAAAAACTCCATACAAGAGGATATTTGATCCTTTCATAAGAACCTAAAATTATATTTGGTGGATTTTCCACTTGGAAAGAAGTAACTCAAGAAAAAGTGGGTGTGTAGAATTAATGGAGAAAATTTCTGCTCATAGCCATGCTATAGATTGGGATGGTTGTGAATGAATTCAGTCAGAATAAAGGTCTTGAATTTGATTAAATTTTTTCTCATGTGATAAAAATATATTTTATCATATTTTTTCATGGATTGATAGAAATTATGTAACATCTCAGCTAGGATCACTCTAAACAATAACCATACTGATGGAACCGCGTTACTTTAGTCATGACTCCCCATACACCATATGGTTCTGACTAGTAGTTAGGGTCCAAAGAGGTATAGTAGGGATACTATAACACATGTATTAGAGTGAATAATCATAAAAAAATAACCAAGTACCATTAACCATCAATAACCATCGAAGTAATCAAATGATAAATTATTAGAAACATGTGACAATAAATAGAAAGCTAACATACATTAATATAAGACTGATCACACACTTGTCAAATATCATATGAAAAATAAAAAAAAATATAAAGAGGACCTATAACATAACCATGTCATACCCTATCCCGGTCTCTTGTCCCACTCAAGATGCTCCAGCTCAATTATAAAATTCCATGTCGTAGACCAACCTCTTCCTGCAACAATTAAAGGATGCTGGGGTGATACATTATAATGGAAGCCTGATAATGGGGTAGAACATAAATCAAAAGGTAAATTCTAATTCATTATCATACATAGCCCATATATGCAGTGATTTTTTCATGTGATATGCTCTGTATGAATAAATAACTACTCATATTAAATAAAACAAAAAATATCACTAGTGATCCTCGATTTCATGGCCCTGATTGACCAAACCTACTTCCTCTAGTGTTATAGTGTCTCTGAGTACATCATGATGACCATGATTAACATATAATTTATCAAGGGGTCTTTTACCCCCAGTATACATATAATGACTAGTGAGACTCATCCACCCTAGTATATAGTGATTATGACCTAGGGAATGCTCCATATCGATATCAAGTCTTGAGGAATGTTCCATCTCAATATGCATTAGTTCTTTGAAGATAACCCCTAAATAGTCTTTAAGGCTCTAACATGACCATCGAAGATCCCACAATCCCCCGAAATCTATCACATGGAAATAATGTTTTCCTTTACCTCGAACCAATATCATTCCGTCTCTAAATCTATGACAGTCCAACCATCAATGTTAACAACCTCCTAAAAGGTGATTTTCAAGGCCTTCCTATAGGGAGTATTCAAAACCACCCATAAGGGTGTTTTCCATTCCATTTGATATAAACAATGCCTCAAGATAATTTTACATTTATAATAAAATATCACATAAAGGCATTTTCAATTTATAATAAAACACCACCCAATAGTGTTTGTCATTTACAATAAAATAACACCTAATGGAATTTTACATTTTCTCATCATAATCATAGTTAATAAAAATAATAAAACTTAGGAACCCAGGAGTAAGCCTATCCCCAATATACTGAAGGAATCACTCACACCCTCTCACTTGGGTCATCATCTCACTAGGGTACCCAAAAGGGCCCCCTAAGTCTCATCAAGGACTACCTATCCAAGTCATCATGTCTCCATGGGGAAGTAACACCCCATGACCACCTAACTAACCTAAATTTTTAAGGGAATCTCTTAGATCTAGCATGGACAATCCCAAGGCTATTCTTTCTGACTCACCACTAACCTATACCTATATTCCTATAACATAACCTACTTATAGGGTAAAAATTATTTCAAAATCCAATTACACCCACATAGGGGTATTTATAACTAAATTACATTATTAAAATATAAAAAAAAACTCATCCATTACCAATTATGGAAACCAAACAGTGCCCAAGTCCCCATAGGGGCCTTGAATCTTCTGTGGTTCATTTATGTAAATTAAAATTTAATTTCAATGTTTATAAAATTTAAACAAGTCGATCTCCCATTATGTAGAGACCATTCAAGTAAAATTTCATAAACAAAACCATAAACCATGGGGATATTGGAGTCGGTTCCCTAGAACTAACCTCTAAGTACCCAATTATTTCATGTATTAATTGTCTTTAATATTAATGAATTTTCTTACTAGATCATGATTATTCTTATATACATCATAGAATGTGATAATAACCTAATGATACCTTCCAAATCGAAAGTAAATATAAATTTACCACTATTATTAGATAATTTAGATTTTATAACAGTATTCCTTAAACCCATGTTTTATAGTCAGATGATGTTTTATTGACAGTTCATGGATGATATATGCTATCATGGGTCAGAGGCTCAAAATACATTGAGATGCCTTCTTATGTTTTTATCTCTTGGTAATCTCCAAACATGTAGGTTATAAGAATGGACCATCCAGTAGTAAATTAACATTTTATGTTTCATTGGGTGTTCCTATATATTATTGTGTGTATTGATCCTTAGATTCTAATATTTTCATTAATGAATATCATAAGTCATAAAATTTAATGTATTGGTAAAATCCATGATGGAATATAATCACATTGAAGTAGAATATGTTGGGTACATCATTAGTGATATTGAATTAATGGATAATGTGAGAAAGGATTTCTCTCTTCTTTAACTTGATAGAAGTTGATATATCAATCCCTTTTATTGGAATGGAACTTCCTAGAAAAATCCATTCCCATCATGTTTTGTGGGAATGTTCATTTTCGTAATGTCGAATAAAGAAACATAGATAATATAGGTTTATAACACAAGTTTACAACCTTATTGATTAGAGATATCATGATAAATTCATTATATTACATGTTAATCGTTCATATGAGGTTATATATTATTATAAAATTAACTTTTTTCTCAATGGGAGACTTTGTGTGTTGCTAGATGCCAACTTTGGACTTTAGGAATCCCCACCTATTTCCCATGAGAAAGAGGAATGGAGGGTCACAAATTAATTGTATGTATAATATCAGTTAAATTCAATATTTAATTTAATAAGTTAGAAAAATATTATTCATGCTTTATGGTTTAATATTTATTCGAGGTTGGTTGATTTCCAAGATTTAATCACAAGTTATTAGAAATAATAAGTGAGTTAAATAATAAAAATAAATATTTATTTAAATGGATTATAGAATATAATATTTATTATATTTATTGATTAATAATGAAATGATATTTATTTTTTAAATAAATAGTCATTATTCAAGGATCGGTAAATTCCAAGGAGGATAAGTGGACTAAGTTTAATGGTCCAGTTGGAAATAATATGAATGATATTTATTTAGATATTATTAAGTGATGCACATGTCAAGTGGTTAGAAATAATATTTTTATTAATATTATTATACATGGGGTTAATTAATAATTATATAATTGTTAATGGTCATGTGTTTAAATTCCTAACCCTAAACCTTCCATAATAATTTTTTAATTTTATCACTTTTTATAGAAACACTTGTTGTATACAAAGGATAGAGAGAAACGATCTCAAAACCTAGAGATATTTATAGAGATATATAGTGTTCCCTATCCTCATTATATCTCAATCCATCAAGAGAACATCAATAATTCTTTATCATTCCGGAGAATTTTGTTACAGTTAATCACGAATAACGCAAGTGATCGAGATCAATCTCGATGGTACCCATCAATTATATGAATATTTTAAAAGATTGTGGTGAATGTGTGGATCATCACTATAGGGATTCTATAATTGGATCCTATTAAAAATTAAATTAATATAATATTGACTAAAATATATCATAAATTAAAAAATAATTACAATTTTAAGTAATTATAGATCTTCTTATAAAATAATTTTAAATTACATCTAATGATCCTCCTCTTCTGGTTTTAGAATTTAATTTAAGAAATCTATAATATAAATCTATTGGTCATGATGTAATTCCTCATCTAAAACTCATATGACTCATAATTTAAGACTAAAATCAAAGTTATCCATGTCATCTAGGTACTTCAGCTACACCCATAACCTACAAGTGGTATTACATAGATCACATGGTTAATTTATAATTATTCATTAATTGTTGATTGTTTTCATGTGTTTGTGATTTATTTTAATTTATATTATTTTTTATTGGAAGAAAAGCACTATTTTCTCTTCCCTTTCTTCATTGTCTCTAACATAACCGATAAATAGATAAAATAAATTGAAGAAACATGAAAAATTCTTGTGTATACCGATGTATCACATCTATATCTCACATCGATATCAAATTTGTCTTATAAAATTGGATTGTTGATTCAATAAAATCATATAAATGCATATATCTATATTGTATGGTATACGTATTGAATAACCACATTCCATGTAACATGTATACACAACATATAGTCTCCATGTACTTATAATGGATAAAATGGGGGTCCAAGCATGTCGTGTATCTGCTACACGACACAAGGACTAAAAAACTATGGAAATTGGAGGCCACGCTTCATGTAATAAGATTACATGTTTTATACCTCATACATGTCTTTGGAAAGGAAATATGTCCAGTATCTAGGAATGTATCGCAAACACAGGCATAATAGATTACATGTCATGTAAACTAGTACATACTATGTAGTCTTCTACAAACCATGTGCTTAATTTAACATAGAGATAAGAATTAATTTTATAATTAAATCCATTTTCATAATTTATATGTGTAATTTATTTATAGTACACACCATGTCATAGAATTTTTAATTATATATTAAATTAATTTTTTTGTTAAATTCTAAATTGATAAGTTGTGTACGACCTTTGATTATAATTCAATCCACACACATTAAGAACATCACAAGCAATGTAATTAAAATGCATCCCACGTTCCATTTTTTTGAAATTAAATTCCATGTAGTTTCCTAATATACATTTTTATTGGATGAAAATTGAATTAAAAAGCACAAGGATCATGCTGGGTAGTTTAGATTAGTATATGTTATTGCCTCCAAGTACACTAATGTACTTTACTAATCTTTTATATAATTTATTTTGTTTAAAATTGTGGATGATGGTAATTGAAGGATGTTTGGATGCAATTTATATAAATTGAATTAATTGGATTAATTCATGGAATATTATATTAATTAAATAAATATTCAAAGTAATTTATAAGTATATTGTAAATGTATGTTTGTTGTATGTTATGTTTTTTCTCATGAGATTACACCAGGCGTGTGTTTTTGATTGGATTCCTTTTAATTTATTGTTTTATTTAAATTAAAATAATGGTATATATTTTATCCCCTCATCATTATTATGTAAGGGTCTTTATTCCCATAGTTTCATTTATTTAAAACCCCCTTATCCAATCCATTAGATCCCCCTAATCACATGTGATGTAAATCCAATGTAGGGATGGAGTTCCAATGTGAGAAGTAGCGATCTAAGTCCTAGAGATGGGGAAAAACCAATTGAATAAATACATAGGTGTCTAGGTAGAATTTTTAATCCCAATAAAATCTATGGTTTAAGGTGTTTTACACTCAGATCTTCGGTTAGTTTATCATTCATTAGATAAAATAATAGTTAGAGAATCTCATGATCATGTCACTAAAATTTAATTTTTGTTTATTGCATGTTTTATTATTTATGTTTTTAAATGATTCATGGTCACTTAATGAATAAATTAACAAAAATTAAAGACATAATAAAATAAAATCATATTATTCATAAATTTTATCAAACACGGTTAATCACTTAAGTAAAATTCACTTAATATAATACCCCAAAATTCTAAAATAGGAACATTTTATTTGATAGCGTATGTGACATGAAAAAACCAAGATTATAAGAAAATATAACAACCCAATACTTAAAAATATATTTATTTTTAAATAAAATAAATCTCTTCAATATATTTCATTATAGTTAACATTGAGTTTATCTAGTGTTACACACAACACTAAGTTTAGCATACGTTACATGAAACACTGATTCTAGCTTGTGAAACATACAACCACTAGTTTAAGTGAATGATAATATAGTATATCTAGTAATTAAATTGGAAGGTCTGAATAGTACTGTATAAATTATGAAAATAATTGTTAAATATTTATTAGTGATAAAATACAAATCATTTGAAAGAAAAATAAATGTTTTCTGAAAACTATATTTTATCTGAAAGACAGTTTAGTCATGCATTGTGAACATAATTTAAAATTAATTTTTACTAATTATATAAAATTTATTTGATAAGATTAAATTTATTTTTGAAATCAAAATATCAAAATTATCTTTGGGTTAATTTTTTGGATTTTTCTGAAATGTTTCATTTTTTATGAATAGTGAAAAATATTGAATTTTAATTGAGAACTGCCTTTTAATTTAAATTATTTATAAATTTAAATTATATTTTAAATTGGTTTTAAAGAAAAATTAGTTAAATTATACATCAAATAATCCAATATATGTCATTAAAATCATTTTCTTAATGAATTTTGATATAAAAAATTTGTAAACGTTTAAACATTTTCTCTTTCAAAACTTACTTTCTCGTTTGATTTAGGGGATTAATTTAAATTAAATTTTGACACTTATATGAAATGAAATTGTGAAAATATATTAAATATTTATAATAATAATAATTTATATTTTCTAATAAGTTCAACCTAATATTTTTCCAAAATGAATTCTAAAAACGTTAAAAATTAATTACCATAGTTAAGGTAAAAATGGGTTTATTTTGGGGTTAAAATAAGAATATAAGAATTTAAATGACCTATAAAACTATCAAAATATTATTTTATTGATATATTTACACCTTATACTTCCAAATTTTGAACCTAGGGTCATTTTTTATTCTTTTTTCATGTGAATTACTTTATCATTTTGGATATTTTTGTGAAATTTCAAAGTAATTTCCAAGAGGGTTACCTTTCCCCAGTTATAAAAGGGAACTCCCTCCCCTCACTTATTCACACATATAAATCAATTTATATCAAAAAAACATGAAAACATCTATACCCAATATCATAATTCACATTCTATAGCTTCTTTTCTTCCCAAAATATCATCCCTAGGGTCTTTAAGATGAGATTCAATAGAGGTTTCTCTTAGAGAAGGTAATTATCTTAAAAAAAGATCTTTCATTTTATTTATTCTTTTTACACCTTCAATTATGTATTAAAACTTCAAATATAATAACACCAATATATTAAATATACTTATATTTTATTATTTTTATTTCATAATGATTATCCATCTCCCCTTCAATCAAATGGAAAACGAAATCATCAATCGCATGTATGGTGGACTACCACCTCGCAAACTAATGTAGTTCATTTTCCATCACCACCTTTCAAGGTTGGATATAATGTTACATATAACAAATTTATATTATAATTATGATATTATTATACTTTTATAATTTTAATATCACATGTACCATTTTATGTTCCATTCCATTTCAAATACTATAACATTGCTTGTGTGTACGGCAGACTACCGCCTCCTGAAGTGATGTGATTTGATTTTCAATCATTATTTAGACCAAATAAATATTTTTTATTTTATTAAAATTTATATTAAAATAAAATCTATAAAGAAATAAAATTTAACCACAAATAGTTATGGGGTTCTGATGTAGTGAAGTCCAAGAGTGTCCCCTCTAACTAGGATCACGTCGTTAGGGGAAATGAGCCCAAGATAGAGAATTTTTTGATCCATACTCCTTGGGAAACCAGGGAATCAAAAAAGTTCTCCACTTTTTTCCCTTTATTCCAGGTTTGGAGGACATCTATGTTATTTTTTATAATTCCCTTTCACGTTTGGATGATGTAAGATATTTTCTAGGGGATGGGGCACGGTTGAGGAGAGAGTCATGAATAATGGTGGAATTTGTTTTAGCCATTGCAAGATGGATATTATTATAAATACACAGGATGAGGCCCATTATCATTTCATTATCTTCTTCTTGAATGGAGATTCTACTTCCAAAGTAAGTTTTGAATTCAACAATGACATATCCCCTAAGATTGTGAATGATGTTACTACCCCGCTTAACACCCATGTTGCATGATCCATTCGTGTTGATCTTGGAACCAGAATGGTGGGGATAAAATATAATCCATCAACCTTATATGATACTGGACACTAGGTTCTGGGGGTTCTTTCTTATAAAAGGGTTTTAATTGAGGGTTCTTCATCCCATTTCTTGAGAAGCCTTATCAGATAAATCAAAAGGTTCATGGTTCACAAAGAAGTGTTTCTCTTAGAACAGGTGTTCACTTGTGGTGGGATTTATTTCCCATATTCCATATGCACCAATATCTCACTTAAATGATCATGAATCTTTCCAATTTCTTGGTATTGAAATTTCCTACTCCCTAAAACCAAATATTGAAGAAATAAATGCTCAAAATCTCTTGGTAAGGCATTCTAGTGAAGTCATTGAATGTGATCCATATCGAATGATCCCAATCACCTTAAAAAAACAGATGGGGTGAAGTTTCATCCCAAGTATCACTATAGTAATAGAAACTATAAGTATGGTTGATACTAAATACATAATGTTATCATTGGTATATAAGGTCTGGTTCATGATGCGCTATGTGAGGAAGTTGAATTTTGTTGGGATCTCCTTACACTAAATAACCTCTCCGCAATTTTAAATACTATTCATATACATATAAATTGTTTTGAAGTCTTTCACTAAAAAATATCCCAATGAGGATCCTGTGAAAATTCATTTTTCCATCTTGGAGTTCATCACAATGAGCTCAAAGATATCATGTTTGATCTTATACAGAATAGCATGGATGAAATTTCATTAAATACTTGCTTTCCTGAACATAATGTCCAATACAAGTCATCTTGAAAATATGATCTTGGTTCCAACCCATTTGTCATGTCATAAATTGATATCTTCCATACCCATATTCTAAAGAGTATAGCATCTGAGGGTCGAAATGAGCGGTTTAACCATTAAATTACACTCTAAAAGGAATGTGAAGGATAAAATTAATGAATATATATGATATATATGATATTATATTGATTCTATAAAAATTATATATCACCAACTTCCTTACCCTTTGACTCATTATGTAAATTATATCATCGCTCGTGCATACATATGGTCTACCGTCTCCATGAAGCGATGCCACTCATTTTCCATGCCCAACTTTTAATAATGATTATAATAATGTATTTAATGAGTATATGTGATATTTATAACATTATTATCATTCTATAGATAATTAAACTATATAATATGCACAATAATTGGAATGTTCATTACAAAACACGCATGATAAAACAAGGCAATTAATGCCCGAAATATTTACAATAATGAAATATTATTAACAAACAGGTGATAAGATTCTATAAAAGGATTATATATGATATTATAAATATTAATATTGTTCTATAATTAGTTAATAACATGTTTAAAACCAATATACATGAGGTTTAATCATGTTCAAACAAAATTAATCATGAGGTAAGGGATTTTGTCTCAATTTCATTTGATTGAGGCATATTATATTGTTATGAACCTAATTTATTTTATATGGTTTATATACCACCCATTTAACATTTAATATAATCAATAATTTATTAAAGGTAAATTAAGTTTCAATTTAAATTATTTCATCATAGGGTATTTGAATTAAAAGATACCAAGTGGTAAATAATTTCATAACTCAATTTCTTTTCATTGGGTTATATTACTTCTTTGTTGTCTTTAATATTCTAAGGTTATGTTTGTAATGACTTTTAATTATATTATTTTTTATTTACAATTGTTTTATATGGATTTATATTTGATACACATAATCAATTCATTGACTAATTCTCACTTCAACATTATGATCATTGTAAGGGTTTATTTTACAATCTCATTCTCATAGAGATTGTTTATTATTGAATTTTAGTTGATGAAAATTATTTAATAATTGTATAATAAACCCATATAATTTTCTCATACACTTTTTATTAATGATATTTTCATGTAATATTACCATTTTTCACTCTTTGTTACTTAAAATTTTTGTGAATGTTTTTTAATAAAATCCAAATTTATTTCTCACTTCGGTCATAAATTCGTTTTCTTCCAAAACCATGTTTTCTAAAAAATTTATAAATTTTATTTTAACCTATAAAATTTATTTATTAAATACATTATTACCCATTTTTTGCTTTTTAAGATATGTTTTCAAATGAATATTTATGTCATTTTAAAAAAAATCATGTTTGGATTTTACCAAAATAGTGAAAGGGATCTTTGATTTAATGTATACGGAATGAACGAAAATTCCAAAATTCATGAACAATGAAATATTTTAAAACATACTTTATAAGTTTCAAAGGTTATTTTCAAAGACAACTATTTTGAAATTTTTTTTGAACTTTTAGTTTTAAAAATTGATTTTCAAAATGAAGAGGTTATTTTCTTCAAGAATTTTTTTAAAGATATTTATGGTATTTCTATTTATCAATAACAACAACCCTTTATTATTATTATTAAAATGGGTATATATTTTATTAATACCATATTTATTATTCCTTTGGATGTTTTATGATCATTTTGACCTTGGAAAGTATTGATATTCACTTTACTGATTCATTTGGTAGTCATTAACATTCCCTTAAAATATTCACTTTTATATGATCATTGAACTTTAAATTTCCCCTAAATATCCATATTTTTTATCATGGATATTATTATTTATTAAACCTTATATAATTTCTATATATGGTATTTTACATTAAAATTTATTTTATTGGATGGGTAAATATTGATAATATGTATTATTTGTTCAATATGGATATATAATGGTAAGGAATTTTTGCATGAATTAAATAAATTATTCAATATATAATGAATGATTTAGACATACAGACATAGGTGGGGAATGTTTATGCATATAACCTTAATGTATTTGTAGTTTCATGAGACTAATCAGAAATCTAGAATTAAATAATTAGGCCAAACCCAATGGTTATGTACTGGGTACTTTTAAACCTCCTTGTGAAATGTCATAACGATAGAGATATCATGATTCCTGAGATCATGGTGTCGAATAAGTAAGTGTTTCCATCATTAATAATTTAGTTATTATTATCCATGGTATTTTCACAATTATATTATCTCTTGATTCATTTCATTCTTAGTTTATTGATCAAATGGAATTTTTTTTTAGTTATTTACCTTCCCATTTTGATTATGCCTTATAATTATGATATCCAAGTTATTGATAAAATGTAATGTGTGTTAAATTATTTACCTTTCCATATTTATTAGTATCTATGAGACTTTTTTATTTATATTATCTATGGATTCACTTACTTCTCATATTATTGATTTCATGGCATATTTTTTGTTGTTTACCCTTCCATATTGATTATGCTTATTTATTCATGAATGATTTTTTTGTACTTAACCCATACTAAGAATGTGGTATCACCCTTATTTTTTTGGTTTCCCAAGACACTATGAAGTGAACTGTGATTTATGTAAAAAGATATAATGGATGGAATATTGTTATTCTCAAAAAAAATTATGTTCTAATTTAACCCATTCAAATATAATATGGGACTCAAGTATGTATCTAGTTTACCAAGACTAATAAACTATGCATTCCTTTGGGATGTGATTTCTTTTAACTTATCCCAATGTAATAAAGTAGACATGAGCTTCGTGATATTGGGGTTGGGGTTTCTATAGTTGGTATCTGAGAAATTTTAGTATAAAACCTGAGAACTATATTTAGGAAAACATAGATTAGGGATCATAAACCAATGATATACTTTGAGGATAAGTATATAAGAACATCCTAATTTTTTTAAGGATGAGATTATGTGGTTTTCCTTAGAAATACATCCCTTTCTAGATAATACAATTGGATTTGGTTCTAGAACATATGTACCTAAGGGTAATAACCCCAAAAAAGTTGTATTGGTTTTGACCTAATTATCACCTGGTGCATGAAAATGGGCTTTATTGCGCACATAGTTTGAAAATATGGTCGGATATGACTAGAGTAATTCACATTTTCTATACAAACCATTTTGAATGATTTGAATCGTTAATGAAAATGAATAGCCTAGGTTAAACCTAAGGTGCCTTATATTCAAAATAAAGTGTCTCAAATTAATCGTAAATTGTATTATGTGTGGATAGAAAAGGAATAAAGTAATTAATTACTAAGGAAAAATGAATAGTGTGATAGAAGAAAATAAATATCATCCAAGGGATCCATTTATAGTTCATTCTATTAAATGTGGATAACCTGTGAATTATCTAAGTAAACTCCCTATTTTAAAGGTTAATTCCTAGACCAAGGAAGGGCATATGTGGAAATAAAACAAATTAAGTATTTATGTATTGACGTTCAATAATTAAATGGTTGAAGTTTTTTACCAATGGTGTTTTGGTGATAATAATTATGAAGCATCTAAGTATTATGTTAAATTTTATAAGTATATGTGTCTTAATTAACATAAGAATTATGGATACCATCATGTGTTTATGAGTTTAAGATTCATCATAAGTTCAAATTCTTAAATTCATCTTTTTTTGTTTTATGTGATGGGAGTATACCAATATTAAGGATATTTTGGGATAAATTTATAGAAATACAACCCATTGGTTTAGTATATATTTTAGTGAAAATTTTATTTAGGGAATAATGAATTTAAATTTTATAAACATAAGTTAAAAGGTATTGATATCCTTTAGGGATAAATGATCATTAATGACATTGTAATAATAGTCAAATAATATTATTATACTTTTTAAGAAAATAATAAAATAAAATAAGTTGTATTGAAAACATTAGTAAAAATGTTATTTAATGATTAATTTTATTTCAATAAAATACATCATATTTTTGGAAATTTTATAGGAATTATATTAATATAGGTTAGAAAAAGGAAAACCTACATGTTGGGTGACAACCTAATGTATCTAAAAAGTTAATGGAGCTTGGACCCATGATTGAAGTACGATAAGGGTTTAGTGCCTACCATTAGCCTATGTGATGTCCTGGTTAATATAACATTTTTTTAGTTAAAAAAAATTATGAATAAATATTAATGATGAAGAATTGGTGTTGTCGTTGAGGATTACAAATTAATGTATTATATTGGATAAATTGTGAAAACCATATTAGATTTGGAAAATAGCTATATATATGGAAATACTTATCACTTTTTTATGTATATTACGTTCCATTAAAGTAAATTTTAGTTCTTTAAGCATAAAAGACATTTTTTTATATTAATTTCTTATAGTAAGGGTTGAATTTAAAATTGATCAAATAAAAAATAAAGGATAAAATTTTTCTTATGAAATATAAATGTATCAAGTAAGCATATTTCCTTATATTCTTAGATAGTAAAATAATTACTCAACTCTATGAAAATGGTATTTAAACACAATGTTATCCTAACACCTTCATTTATGTTGAAACCGTGGTCTTTTAAATCATCACATATTTATTGTTTTTAGGTATTTAACATTTTATTGATCATTCACTTGATTATGATCAATCACCTCTATCATTATCTTTAATTATTTAAAACTTTATTCAATTTCCAAATCTTCACTTTCTACCAATGTTCTCCGACTTAGAAACCTTGTTGTGTGTTATTCAATATGACCTTTGTACTTCTCTTTCTTTCTTATTAGGAGGATATTTTATTAACCCTTTTATGATGTGGGATTTTCAGTAATGGTATTTAAAAATATCAAAATGATGATTACTTATATAAAATATAAATTGTGATGACACAATTTATTTAAATTTAGGGGAAGGTAGTAACCATAAATTATAAAATAAGGACATTGTATTTGATAGTGTATGTGAAAAAAACACCAAGATAAAAATAAAATATAATAACCTAAGATATTATGATATATTAATTTTTAAATAAATTCATTCTCTTTAATATCTTTCATTATATAAAAAACTAGGTTTATCTTGTGTTACACACAACATTAAGTTTATCTCCCATTACACACAACACTGAGTTCAGCTAGTAGAATAAAAAACCCCAAGTCAGATTGAACTGTAATATAGTATACTTAGTCATTAAGTTTTAGGGTATTAATATTACTAAAAAAATTATGAGAATAATTTTTATATATTGATTAGATATGAAATAATAATTATTTGAAAGAAAAAAATGTTTTCTAAAAACTATTTTTTCTAAAATATGGTTTAGTCTTACATTGAGTACATAATTTAAAAATAATTTTTCACAATTTTATAAAATTTATTTGATAAAATTAACTTAATTTTTGAAATCATAATACAAAATTTATATTAGTTTTATGTTTTTTTATTTTTTTGAAATGTTTCATTTCTCAATGAATAGTGAAAAATACCAAATTTTAATTGAAAACTAACTTTTATTTAAATTATTTATAATGTTAAGTTATATTTTAAATTGGTTTTAAAGTAAAATTATTTAAATTATATATAAATTGATACAATTAAGGTCATTATAATCATTTTTATATTGAATTTTGATATAAAAACGTCATAAATTTAGAATATTTTCTTTTTAAAAACCTACTTTCTCATCTCATCTACTGAATTAATTTTAAATTAATTTTTTTAATTTATATGAAATGAATTTTTATAAATAGATTCCATATTTTTAATAATATTAATTTTTATTTTATAATAAGTTCAACTTGATTTTGACCAAAAAGAACCGTGGAAATTGTAAAAATTAATTATCATGGTTCGGGTAAAATGTGTTTACTATGGGATTAAACTAAAAAGATAAGGGTAAAAAATGACCTATAAACTTGTAAAAATATTATTTTCTAGAAATATCTCTACATTATACTTAAAAATTTAGAATATAGGTCCATTTGGTGTATTTTTTCATGTGAATGACTGTTATCTTGGATTATTTTGGGAAATTTCTTAGTAATTTCCAAGAGGGATCTATTTACCCACTTCTAAAAGGACACTACCTCCCATAACTTATTCACACCTCCCAATAAATTTGGATTGACAAAACCCAGAAATATTATCTCTTAAAAAACCTTATTCATATTATAGAGCTTCATTCCCTCCAAAATTACCATCCCTAGGATCCTAAAGAGGGGATTCAAAGGGTGTTTCTCTTAGAGAAGGTAAATATCATAAAAAAGATCTTTCATTTTCTTTCTTCTTTTCAACCTTCAATTATGTCTTAACACTTAAAATATAATAACACCATTATATACCATACAATTAAATGTTATTATGTTGATTTTGTAATAATTATCTATCTCTACTTCCATCAAATGGTAAACAAAATCATCAATTGTGTGTACGGTGAACTACCACCCCACAAACCGATGTAGTTTTTTTTCATAGCCACATTTAAAGGATGGATTTAATGATTTATTTAAAAAAATTATATGATATTTATGATATTATTATACTTTTTAATTTTAATATCACATATACCTTTTTACATTCCATTCTATTTCAAATATTATAATGTCGCTCATATGTGCGGAGGACTACCACCTCGCGAAGCGATGTGATTCGTTTTTCACTTACACTTTACATGGAATGTAATAAGATTAAAATAAGTGAATATATGTGATATATATGTGGTAATATTTATTATTTAAAATTAATATTTCACCCACTTTCTTACCCTTCCAATCATTAAGGGGATGATATTGTCGCTCATGTTTGTATATGGCCTACAATCTCAATGAAGCGATGCGGATCATTTTCCATGCTAAAATTTTAATAATGATTATAATAATGTATATATTGAGTAAATATGATATTTATAAAATTATTATCATTCTGTATATGATTAAACTATATAAAATTCACAACAACTGGAACGTTCATTACAAAACATGCATGAGAAAACAAGGCCATTAACACCCAAAACAATAAAAATAATGAAAGAGTATTAATGAACTAGTGATAATATTCCATAAATGGATAATATATGATATTATAAATATTAATATAGTTCTTTAATAAGTTAATAAAAAATTTAATACCACAATATAGGTGGTTAAATCATGTTTAATAAAAAGGAAGTGTGAGGTATGGGATTTCATCTCAATTTCTTTTCATTGAGACATATTGTAATGTTTTTCACCTAATTTATTTTATATGATTAATATAATTCCCCATTGACATGTAATATCATTAATAATTAATTATAAATGGTAATTTAAGTTTCAATTTTAATTATTTCATCTAAGGGGATTCAAATTAATAGTTACCAAGTGGTGAAGAATTTCATAACACAATTTCTTTTCATTAGGTTTTATTACTTCTTTATCATATTTGATACTATAAGATTATGTGTGTAATGAATTTTAATTATATTATTATTTATTTAAACTTATTTTATGTGTATTTAAAGTTGATACACATAATCTATTATTTGAAAAATTCTCATTTCAATATTATGATAATTGTAAGGGTTTATTTTAAAATCACATTCCCATCAAGATTGTGTATTCTTAAATTTCAGTTGAAATAAATTATATGATAATTATATAATAAACTCGTATAATTTTATCCTCTTATAATTATTCATGATATTTTCAATTAATAGTACCATTTTTTCACTCTTTGGTACTTGAAATTATTGATAAAATGTTTTTATGAAAATATAACTTCATTTCTCTCTTCAGTTGGAAATTTGTTTTCTTCCAAACGCATGTTTTCAAAAAAAAAATAACCTTTCTAAATGATTTATTAAATTTATTTTTTATCATTTTTAATATTTTAAAAAAATATTTCAAATTATTCTTTATGTCATTTTAAAAACAATTCTCATTTGACTTTTACCGAAAATGTGAAAGGAACCTTTTTTTAACATGTATGGTGTGAATGGAATTTACAGACATCATGAACACTCCATTTTTTTAAAACATACTTTATAATTTTCAAAAAATATTTTCAAAGAAAATTATTTTCCGAAAAATTTATGATCTTTTATTTTTAAAATTTTATTTTCAAAATGAAAATGATATTTTCCTTAAGAAATTTTTTAATTATTTTTTAATGGTATTTTTATTCATCAATGACAATAACCATTTTTTATTACTACAATAGGAATATACTGTATTGATACCATCCTTATTCTTCTTATGGATGTTTTTTGATCATTTTGACCAGGAAATTATTGAAATTCACTTTCTTGATTCATTTTTTTAGCTATTAACTTTCGCTTAAAATATTCACTTTCATGTGATCATTGAAAATTAAATTTCCCCAAAATATTCATATTATTTATCTTTGATATGATTATTTATTAAACCTTATCACATGTATACATATGTTTTTTTACTTTTAAATCTATATGATTGGCTATGGAAATACTGATAATATATATTCTTTCTTAAATACATATATATAATGGTAAGTCATTTTTTTATGAATTAAATTGATTATTCAATATATGAGGAATGAATTGGACAGAAATTCATGGTTGGGGTCCAGTTATAGATATCCCTATGATGCATCGATAGTATCATGACACAAATCAGTGAGATATAATTAAATAAGATATCCCAACCCAATGGTTTTATCCCCTATAGTTTTAAACCATCTTGGGAAAGCTCTTGACAGTAGAGGTATCATGATGCCTAAGATCATGGAATCTAATAGTTAAGAATTGTATTCATTAATAATTTAGTTATTATTATACATGATATTTTCATAATGATATTATCTCTAGATGCATTTAATTCTCATTTTATTGATTAAATGGAATGTGTTTTCAGTTATTTACCTTGTCATATAGATTATACCGTATCTAATTATGATATCTAAGTTATTGATTAAATTGAATGTGGGTTCAGTTATTTACCTTGACATATTAATTATTATCCATGATATTATCTCTATATTCACTTCCTTATCAGTTTATTTATTGCATTATATGTGTGTTTATTTATTTACCTTTCCATATTTATTATGCTTATTTATTCATGACTGCTTATATTGTATTAAACACTTACAAAGTATTTAAACTCACCTTTATTTTTTTCATTTAACCAAGACTCCACAAAGTGTACTATGATTTATGTTCAAGGATAATATATAGGGAATAATGTTATTCTCAAAAAAATGTGTTTTAATTTAACCTTTTATAATTTAATATGGGATTCAGGTACATATCTAGTTTACTAAGACTACTAAACTATTCATTTTTTTGAGATTTGATTCCTTATATATTATTTAAATATAATAAATTAGAATATGGCTATATGATATTAGGTTAGGGGTTTCTACACTTAATGTTAACAAGTCATGTGATAAGATAAAATCAGGTTTTACGCATAAGGATAAAACCCCCTCAAATAAAATATTAAATCAGTATAGCCTTCCATTATTTAAGTTTGAGTCATTATATCCTAACATTGATTATTTTTGCATCAAAATCATTATTTAAAGTTTAATGGCCCAATTTTAGGTTCTTATAACTATCTAGGAACATTTACCTCGAATTTTTGGGTTGACTTAATTTGGTTCACATCAAGGGTTGACCAACCAAGCAAGACTCATTGTAACTGAGAGGAATGGGTTGAAGAAATATTTATATAGTATTTAAATATTGATGATTCCACTCAAAATATCATGAATCTAAAAGTTAATTCAGTTTGAAAGTTAGACCTACCAAAACCCTTCAATTAACTTTTCAAGACCAATTTAGGGTTATGAGAAATGGAATATGGATCCTTACCACTAAAATATCTATGAAATATGATATTTTGAAACTAATGGTGAGGGATACATTTTTTTTTGAAAAAATAGTTGAATATTAAGATAATTTAGTTTTAATTTATTAATCTAATTAGTAATCAAGTAATTACTAATAATCTTCTATTAAATTTTGTAAAAATGGAAACCCGCATTACTTTGGCCATATAGATGAAAAATATACTAGAGAATGAAAAACTTCTCACTAGTGTGAATTTCTAGGAATGGTATAGCCACTTATGGGACATATTATTCCATGAATAGAAATTATAGATTTTAAAAACCCCACTTTCTGAGTTTCTTGAGAAAGGGGACAGTGAAGAATAAGTATCTCTCTACCTGAAACATATGGATGATGCAATGCATTTCCAATGTTTCATTCTATCCACCATGTACAGTGAGATTTTAATATAATATGAGGATATGGATTCATATAGAATCATTTCTCACCTTTGTGATCATTATCAGAAGAAAACAATATAATAGAGGTATGAGATCTCTAATTCACTATTCCCATGAAATCTATGAGAGTCAGTGCTAGTTGGGCCTCATATAGTCAAGATGATTGGTTATAAATAATGCTTAGACATATTGGGTTTTAAGATCCTTGATGATTTGTGCATATATATTAGTATGTTCTCACTACCCAAAACCTTCTATAGTTTTATTTTTAATTATAATATAAGAAATAGCAAGAAGACTCTTTCAGAACTTATTACTCTCATTCTACAGATGGATAAATAAATTTGGCATGAAAAATTACTTTTCCTTATGGTGAATGAGAAAATAAAAAATAAAGAAAAGGGTATGAATACTCATTATATGTTTAAGACTCTTTATAATCATCTTTCTAAGAATAAGAAGGTTAATTGGAAATAAAGGAGTAGAATACAGTCTATTTTTCATGTGGAAAGAAAGGACACTAGAATAGGAACTCCACCTAGAAAATGAAGTAAGGGGAAACTTTATGTGAGTTTTTTGTCAATTGTAATCTTTCTATATCTATAATATGGGTATTAGAAACTAATTTTGTGCTCATGTTTGGATAAAAAAACAATAACCATGTATATTTTTAATGGTTTTCAGAAGTGAGGTGGATTTATGCACTATAAATGGGGTGAGGTTGGCTACTCTAGCCATTGGATACTACCACCTCACATTTCCAACATGAATGATTTTGGTTTTAAAGAATTGTTATCATGTGTCTAGTGTTACTAATAACATCCTCTCTATTTCTTTTTTAGACATAGATAGATTTATTCTTAGTTTTGTAAATAATATTTACTACTATTATAAATATAGAATATTTCATAGTATGCCAAATTTGAATAATGGTATTTATGAATTAAATTATTATAACCAAATATTGTCAATTGATAACAAATAAAATTCACTCAACTCATTTCAAACCCAGTTGTGGCATCACCATCGTGGTCACATAAACAAAAATAATTTGATAGTGCTCTATCAAGATTATTACTTATACTCTTTTGATATTAAACCAATTGAAAGTTTTTATTCTTGTTTATAAGGAATGATGACCAAAAAAGCATTTTGTAGTCAAGGTGAAAGAGACAAGAGATTATATAATTAGTATAAACTGGTGTGTGAAGGCCTTTTCAAGTAGAAGTTACAAGTAGATTCTCACACTTTATAACTTTACTTATTACTTGAGTATGTACATTTTTATCAAATTTATGGGGTATAATTTTGAATCATTTAAGAAGTTTAAATAGTTCAAAAATGAATTTGAGAATCAGCTTGGTGAGAAGATAAGGAAAATTTGATTAGATCGAGGTGGTGAATATATTAACCAAGTGTTTATCAAATTTCTATGAGATTGTAGGATTTTATCACAACACACTCATATCTATGCACCACAATGTAATGGTGTTACTGAAAGGAGTAATTGTACCTTATTGGATATTGTAAGTTTGTCGATGATCCATGCACGACTTTCACAATCCTTTTGGAGATATTCATGACACATGAGAACATATATAAGAAATTGAGTATCAACTAAATAATAAAATAGTATTAACATTGAGTTGTGGAGTATAAAGAAACATGTTTTGTCACATATTCATGCATGGGGATGAAAGGTGTTTGTTAAGGTTATCTCAAGAAACAAATTAAAACCCTAAGTCATAAAGAGTATCTTTATAGTTTACCCTAAGGAAATTATGGGATACTACCTATATAAACCCTTGGAAAATGGTTAATGTTTCTAGAAAATATGTATTCCATGAGAGGGAAAAAATACCCAATAAGGATAGTGTGATAAATATTCTCTTCAATGAAGTTGATTGTCAAGATACACAAGAGTTGGTACATGAACATATTTCACAAGTCCATGTGGAATAAGTTGTTCCTAAAACACAAGTACTTCATAGGAGCACCAAAGAGGTTATAGAACCATAAAGATATGGTTTTCTAGTCATAGAAGATGGTGACTCATTATTAATTTACAATAATGATCACCAATCCGACTAGGATGTAGTAGAGGGATTAGAAGCTGCAAAATTGAAAGAGTCTATGAATTCTAAGATGGATTCCATATACTGAAAATGTGTGTGTGTGTGTGTTTTTCAATCCACTAGTAGATGTAAATATCATTGGGTGGAAATGGGTATTCAAGAGAAATATGGACATATAAGGTTAGGTTAGTACCTATAAATCATGACTAGTGGATAAAGGGTTTAGAAAATGTAATGATATAAACTATGATGAAACCTTTTCTCCTGTTTCTATGATTAAATCCATCATAATTTTTCCTTCCATAGAAATTTTACATGACTGTGATATTTTCCATATGGTTATTAAAACATATTTAATTAACGGAAAACTTTAGAAAGATATGTATATAACATGACTAAAAGGTTTTATAAATCCAAAAAATTCAAAAAATTCATTAAATTTAGATAGATTCGATTATGGATTAAAGTAAGTATTTAGTTCATAGAACATTCAGCTTAATGAATCTATAAAGAATTTGGTTTCATTATGAATTAATGTGAGCTATGTTTTTATAATTGTTTTAGTGGATGTATGGTCATTTTCATAGTTTTATATGTCGATGACATAATACTGAATAGAAATGATATATCATACTTACAATAATTTAAGGTGTGGTTGATAAAGTGATTCTATATAAAGGAATTTGGTGAAACAACCAATTTTCTAGAGATCAAGATCATGTGTGATAGATCAAAGAGTTTTTTTGGACAAATACAAGGTATATACATTGACCAAATTCTAAATATGTTCATTATGGGAAAATATAATTGTTTCTAGTATCACATAGCATATATCTTTCCAAGAATATGTGTTCTTTGGAATAATAGGAAATAATGAGAATGATTAAGATCCTATACTCTTCTGTGATAGGATTTATCATGTAGTCCATGTTATAGATGTGTCTTGATGTTTCCTATTATTTGATCATGGTAGGAAGATATCATTTTGATCTAGGTAAATAGTGATGGACTACTGTAAAGGCTATCCTTATGTATCTGAGGTGAACTAAGGACATGCTGCTATTTCATAGAGTATATAAAAAGATAGTGATATAGGGTAATATGAATGTTATCTTTTAGAAGTATCATAATAGTGTGAAGTTATAATTTGGATATATCTTAAGTCTCAACATGGTAGTTGTGGGATAGAAGAGTTCAAAGAATAAAGTTTTCACTGATTTTATAGTGGAGTCTCAGTATATGGTTTCTTCTAATATATCCAAGAAGTTGTTTGGATTCAAAAAAAATCTAAGAGATTGAGTTGGTTCATAATAGTCAAGAACCTATCATAATTTACTGTGATAACACTCCATTGGTGGATAGTTCCAAGGATTCAATATCACATCAAAGGAAAATAAATATACCTCAAAAGTTTCATCTCTTGAGGGATTTTTCTTAATGAGGTGAAGTTTCATTGAGTAGAGTATCCATAAAGGAAAACATCATAGACCCCTTGATGAATTATCTATATCAACAGAGGCATACATATCATATGAGAGCTAGTGGACTGAATATTGTCAATAGTTGTCTCGAGTTCAAGTGTAACATCATTCCTTGGGTTCCACTAAACCGGTGCCCAGATATGGTTCACCATAAGGCCTCAATAATTCCTCCCCCTATGCAAGAGGTTATTGATTAGTAGCGAGGGTCAAAAGATGGTATATTGGGGAGACTATAGCTTCATATTATAGTAAAAATAGTAAAAATAATAAGATAGAATCCATATAAGTAATAAAAATAGTGTGTAATAAATAAATAAACTTAAATAGAACATGTTCCAATAATAAATGAAGTGTTATAAAATCCCAAAAATTCATTTCATAAATAAAACATTGGTCACCCACTGGGTCGAAATATACGAGAGTCCATAATAGAATCTGAAATAAAAGTACAAGTATCTCCTACAAAATCTAATCCATACCACATACCTGGTATATGATACATTTTTTATCTACTCTATCTTGATTATAATAAACCACATTATTTGATCTACTCGATAATTTAACCTTGGTCCTTATCCCTATCCATCATGTGTATGTGATCAACCTAAAAAGAAGTCATAAGATCTATAAGCACACCAAGGTTCACATATAAGTGTGATAAATAATCTCATAAGGCCATCACAATGATGAAACTATAAATATACTATCATAATTTCATGCTCATGCAATATTCTCATTCTAGAAAATTCAAAAGTAGAAATGATAAAGACGACAATAACATAAGTAGGAATGTGGTTGATCCTTGGGTCTATAACCCTTATCAGACATATCTACTTATACCTAATATAGAATGTCCATGGGCCAATTCCATCACACACACACACACACATATATATATATATACATATATATCCCCATACATTCATATATATATATATACATGACAACAACATTGACCTGAGACATTAGACTAAGATTTCCATGAACAACATCATAAAGAAATATTAAATCCACTGTTGAGCCTAAGATCCTGGATCTGGTCTCCTATATATCCTATGACTAGGACTCTGATCTGTATTTCATACCACTCAATCCTTGTATAATTTAGTCAATACTTAGGTCACCAATATAGATAAACAATACTTTCTTCATCCAGTGTTGGAATGTCTCTGAGTAAGCTACATCACCATAGGGGAATACATAACCTATCCATGGGTTCACACATAATCACCTACCATTATTAATATGAAGGATTATAGATATCGAGTAGATATAATATAAATTTGTAATTGATCTATATGTCATACTAATCAATCCATATGTAATCTAGTGTGATTTATGATTCCTAGGTCATTTCCCATAGGAAATCATGACATTGCAACTAAAATAATCCCTATGGGGGTGACCCTTAGGGTATATGTAAGGAATAATATCTTGATCTGGTCTAACAACACAAAATAATTTAATAATTGGATCAATGTACTAACCCTTAAAAATTATGAACGATACTATAAATATGTTTTCACCAATCCTAGTGAGTATCCTAGTCATCAGATGAGGAGATCAGTTCCATCCTTGGGGAGTTCATCAGCATCCCTCTACTCAGGGGAAATGTTCCCACCCAACAACCTTTTTTACCCTCTTTAATTATGAAGGACTATATATTTCTAGAGTGACCTAGTATAGTAAGGGTTTTAGAAACTCTTAGTGACCTACCTTTGTATCCCTAACCAGGGAGGAATCCTAGTGATGATGGGACTTCCAATAATAGTAACAGTAGAATCCAATCAAGTACACTCATAAGCTACACCCAAGGAAGTATGTCTTTAAGTCCCAATAAAATTAGGCTTAGAATATGGATTCTAGGTGGTATTTCTAGAAATCCTAAAATAGTAAGGCTCAATATTCATATCCTAGGAAGTATGTCTGGAAATCCTTAACATTAATTCTTAACATTCGGACCCAAGAATTATTTCTGTAAATCCTCAACAATAAGGATCAACAGCCTCCCAAGAAGTATATCTTGGTATCATGATAAAAAAAATATTCAATAGAAATGGTTCATCAAACAAGTCCTAGGAAGTATGTATGGGAACCCCAAGAAATGAATAGGAAAAAATATGGATCCCAACGAGTGCATATGAGAATCCCAATATTGCACCGCGTCAGGTAAATTAGCCACAAACCAGGAAGCACCTCTAGATATCATAACTACATAAATAGTAACCATGTGAATTCATAAATAAAGAGTAAGGGTGTTCAACACATAACACCTCCACTACTATCATATCCTTGTGGGATTACACATTCGACATGGGTTCTAAGGTGACCCATACTACCATCACTACCCAAACCCCCAATGCACTAGCTCAACATCGGTAAACCATTGGGAAACCCATTGGGTCCCTTGGGTCATAACACTGTATAATCAACCTATTTGGGATCCTCAAGTTCTAAATTTAAGCGAAGTCATCCTACTCAGGATCCTCAGTAGTGAAAGTAAAAGGAGGAATCCTATATGGAATCCTTGACGGTAAGTAAACAGAGGCATCCTACATGGGATCTAATAATAGTATATAGGAATAGGAATCCTACATGGTACCCTTAATAGTAGTGTAAAACATTTTAGGAATTTTATATGGGATCCTCTAAATGAGTAAACATGTAGCAGGAATCTATAATGGATTCTCTAGGTCATCATGTAAGTAAATACATCCCATATGGGCCCTTTATAATAGAGTTCAGGTTGAGGAATTCTACATGGGATCCTCAGAAAAAAATAATCTCATGGACTCCTAGTATATAAGGGAACATTTTTCAAGGCATATTTCCTCAATTAAAGAGTTACAAAACCATTCATCAAGAGATATATTTTATGCCCATCTCGAATCAAGGGTCTCAATCTCAGGAGATAGCTAAGTTCAATACTAAAGGAAGAACCTCTCCATTTAGGAAAATGTATGAAACACTACCTAAGAGTCCTAAAATAACCTCAAGGATTTAACTATCATGATTTCTAAGGAAAGATAATAAAAATTGAAAAATTATGTTTCCAATTCTAACTCTGAGTCATAAAGATGAAAAAAAAACTCAAAAGGGTAGCAAGGGAGGAGTACATGGCATGTGTACCCTAATACATGGAATGTACCCTCTAAGTTCCACCTAGGAGTGTACTTTATCTAGACATGGAATGAAAAATCCCATGTTCATGGCATGTAATAAATGTACACGATGTGTACCCTACATGGGGTACCTTCCCATGTACCACACATGGTCGGGCTATGTATATAGCCTGGTTATGCACTACTACTTGGCATGAAACAAACATTGGGATTGGTTGTGTACACAACACAGGGTACCTAACCATGTATTTTCTTAACTTTTTACCTCTACATAACATGATACTAACACGGGGTCTGCTCGTGTACTCTATACGGCCATGTTCCCCTACACGTACTGTATGTCCGGGTACTTGGATACAAGTCTGAGTCTTGTTTCATGGTGTGTATACCCCATACATAGTGTGTACTTATAAAAATATCATATTCCAGAAAATATAAGAATACTGGTCATATTTTCTTGAACTACACATCGTGTTATCAGTATTTTCATACGGGAAACCCCTTAAATTTCCCAAAACCCCCATTTTCTCCTCAAAATATATAAATCAAAACTCAAGGGGTTTAAAACATGAAAACAATAAATCTATAGGTTTTTATAGAAAAAATTAAAAAAAACATACCTTTGGGTGTAATCTACCAAATCTTTTCTCGTTTCTACGGTCCATGGCTATCACACGATGATCGGGTTCCTCCCGAGCTCTATGGTGGTGCCTCTCTTCCTATATCCCTATTTATCTCTATCTTTCTATCCCTTTCTTTATCATTTTAATAAATTATGAATCCCACATGGTCATTCACAATAAGCTATGGAAGGAAAATAAGTAAAAAAAAATAAAAGGTAGAAAATAAAATGAAAAGAAAAAAAGGGGTCGGGCCGGCTGGGCCTCGGAATTTAACCTAATTTTATGCCTAATCAAGGAAAAACCCCCATTATGGACTCAATTATTAATATGGGATTTCAATATTATGATCCTTTTAAAATATATATTTTAACAAATGAATGAAAATAAATTAATTTTTAATTAATTAAATACTAATTATTCAATGAAAATTCGAACGCTTCAAAATTCCACCAAACTTTTGTATGAGGGTAAAAACCCAATTAAGAGAAAATGGAGTGGTCAAAAAATTTATATGAGATAATATTATTGGTGAAATTTAATTTTTAAATCCTTAAAACTGTTTTAAATAAAAAATTAATATATATGATCAAATTCATAGTCTGAAAAAACACAGGTCCTTATAGGCTCTCCACCATAAACCTTCTCATCCCCGAGAAGCCTTGGTGTTATAAATAGCATCCATGGTCTCATCATAAGCCCCTAAAAAACTAAGATATCTTTTTCATCAAATGGATGGTCTCATAGTATTAAAAACTTTTCTATCAGGGAATATTCTTAACTATGAATGATCTAGTACTCCCCACCATAGGTATACCCTTATCGTCATCTCATAACCAAACTCTATTCTCAAAGGCACACAAAAAATGCCTAATTAAACTAAGAATTAGGGTCACCACCCTAAAATAGCTCATGGTTCACACCCCACCATATGTATTACTTTATACCTCTCCTTGAGCATAACCTCAATAGGTTCCATCACTAATCCAGAAAAGATATTTGAAATGAAAAGAAGCTCAGAGTAGAGCCAATGCTCTCTTAGCATACTCAGAATGATGTTAAGATATAGAATGATCATCTATAACTAGAAGTATACTAATATTACATTGAAATTCATGTATAGATCTATATCTCTCTATCTCTCCAAGCCATTCTCACATCAAATAGGGTGCACTTTCCTTTAACCAACTCCTAGCACCACGTCTCTTGAAAATTCTTGTCCAGGTACAAACATGGGTCAACCATCTTATGGAACCTGAGTCATTTCTAGTGTATCATCTACTAGGGAGGTTCATTAATCCTTTAACCACAACTCCTAGTAAACTATTCCCATATAATGTCTTGAAAACATCGGTCCCCATCTCACATATGGCCACTCACTAATTTAAAATTTAAATTTTACCATGTGTAACTAACATGATGATTTAAACTATACCATGGGAAACCAGCATCTACCTTTATCACCCAAATCGCAATCCCATGAGTCTTAAATCACAAGGATAAGTTGGTTGGACTATAGAACATGTCAATCTCATTTATATAGAATCTCCCTTGTAACTCCTCTTCAAAATCATTCACCTTACTTGTGCCATGGTTTTTTCTATGACTGACCATCACCCAATGTTGTTCCATTCACAAGTTTCTACCCATGGTATAACTACATTAGAAATAGCAGAAACACTGGTCATAAAGGCCAGGAATCCTACCACCCTTTCTCATAGAATCTAGTCATGATACCCCAAGCACCCTAGGTGCTTTATAAAAATCTAAAGGCATCAACATGCCAATATCGCCAAACCCGAGCACTAATCTTGCATTGGTCTCAAATAACCATATAACCAAGATCCCTATCTAAAAAGTCATCTATAAACCTAGGCTAACCCTACTCATGGGTTTTCCTTGATCAAAACAAACATCTACCTGCAGGGGTCTAATTCAAAACTAAGGGCCTCTAGGTCTCCCACCTATCTCTACTAATCAAGTCTCTCAATTGGGTAACAAGTTCTAACCACCTATACCAAAAAATAAAACCTATACAAGGAATCTAAGGATATAACTAACCCATGATGGTTAAAACTATCAAGAATCAACCTACTAGGGCTCTGATCTTCTCTGAGTATCCTCATAAGTAACTTATCCCTAGAGGTTATGATGCCAACATAGAATAGATACTGAACTAACACTCATCGGTCATCCTTATATAGTAATACCCACTCAAGTTCCAGTTCAATAGAAACTTCCTAGTATCTATCAGTATTGTACTCAGCGATCCAGCTAGATAACCACAAAAAAAGTTTAGTTAAGTAGAGTTTCATTCCATGATATGGAGGAAAAAACTATATAGGTTGTTACTAACACTTTAAATTGTTGAACCAATAAAAAAACACCCCATTGGGGGTACAACATTGGGGAATTATGTGTTCTGTCTACCTACTAGGGTCACTACACCTCTCATTCGTGAGGAATGAGTCATCAACCTCACCGTCAATATTTTGAATGTAGATCCACATCACCTACCATAAGAATGAAATATATATATGAAATTTTTCCCAATTGATTATAATTTCACTAAAAATAAATGGGAAAACATAATTTTTGTTTTTGTTGAAACTTTAAACAATTAGAATCTATCATTAGTAAAATCACACACTAGAAGGCCTATAACATGTAGATCCTACATTAAAATTTTGATGCATGAGATACCTCTTTCCTTTTCTAGCTAAGATTCAAAATCCATTAATGGACTCTTTCCAATGGTTGAGATCCAGAAATATATAATAAATCATAATATTTAAAAAAAAATTGCTTCACTTAAAGTGAAAATCATATAAAATTGTAACATCATAAATCAAAGGATAAATCCCATATCCCTCAAAAATAGAACTTCATACTAGAATAGGTGTTCTCAACATGCCATTTCGATATCCATCAAAAGTTCTATCGCATTACTAATAATCATATATACCATATACAAAATAGTAAATCAAAAGGAAAGGAACACATCTGATACCAATTTATAACTTCCCAACCAAGGTGCCACTAAACTGATTCCCTAAGACAATTCTCCAATATGCCTCAAGCATGAATCATCGTATTCCAAATTCTATCAACTATTAGTTAAGGGTTAAATCTAGTATAGTGGGGATATTATACCCTCATACCAGAGTAACAACAAGAGAAATAACTAAATATCATCCATATCCATAATAAACAAAGTGTAGAAGTATGAAATAAACTAAAATAGAACATGCCACAATAATAAATGGAGTTTTATAAAATCCTGAATTTCTATTTAATATATAAAATACCAATCACCTACTGGGTCAACCATAAATGAAAGATTGAATAAAGGAAAATCAAATAAAATTACAATTTTCTCCTACTAACTCCAAGCTATATCACATACCATTCTCTAAGATACTTCCAAGCTTCTCTAGACTAATAATAAAAAACTACATGAGTGACTCTACTCGATCATGAAACCCTAGTAATCATCCCTACCCATCGTGTATTCGCACTCAAACTGAAAACGAATACATAAGGTCTACATTCACACTAAGGTACACATATAAGTGTGATAAATAATCTCAGTAATATGCCCTAATGATGAACCTAAAAATATTATTTCATAATTTCAATCTCATAAAATATGATAATTATATCCAAGACACAACTAGAAATGATGAAGATAGTAATAACATAAGTAGGAATGTAGTCGATCCTCAGGTTTGGAATCCATTTTGACCATATCTTCTTCTACCTAAGTTGGAATAACCAAGGGCTTATTCCATTGCATAAATCTATGTAGATATATATTCCCATACATATATCTGTGTGTGTGTGTTTATGTGTGTGTGTTTTTGTGTGTATACATGAAAACAAAATTAACCAGAGACATCAAACTATAGTTTCCATGAACAACATCATAAAGAAAAACTAAATCTACAATGAGCCTAAGATCCTAGATCCAATCTCCTTGATATCATGTGACTAGGTCTATGAACTAGATTGTGTACCACTCAAGTCTTGTATCATTTATTTGATCCTATAGTCTATAATCCTATTTGAAAATACCTACTTTAGATAGTGTTAGAATGTCTCTGAGCAATCTATGTTGCTATAGGGGATATATGTCTTATCCCTGGGTTCACTCATACTAGCCAACCATAACTAAGATAAAGGATTATAGGTATCAAATGGACATCCTACAAATATGTAATTGAGCTAGATTTCATACTACTCATTCCATATGCCTAGATGAATGATTCCTAGGTCCTGGTCCATAGGTAATCATGATATTAAAAATTGTATAATCCCTAAGGGGGGTTACTATTAGGTGACATGTATGGAATACTCCCCTGATCTGATATAACAACACTAAATCATTCAATAAATGGATCAATGGAATCATCTCCAACTAAGTCTGGGTGATACTATAATGGTGCATCCACTGATCCCAAGGAGTATCCTAGGCATTGTATAAGGGTATTAAGTCCATCCTCAGAAAGATCATCATCATCTCACTACTCGGGGTAAATTCACCCACCTAGAAACTTTTAGCATCCTCTATAGTTCTATAGGAATATCCATTCCTAGAGAGACCCAGTATAACAAGTCTCTTAGACACTCTCAATGAACTACCTCTATATCTCTAATTAGGGAGGAATCCCAATGAAAATTAGGACTTCTAGTAATAGTAACAGTAATATTCAATCAAGTACACTCATAATCTAGACCCCAGGCGGTATATCTGGTAGTCCCAATAGAATAAGTATTAGAATATAGATTCTAGATAGTACATCTATAAATCCTAAAATAGTAAGGATCAACAACAATATCCCATTAAGTATGTATGGAAATCCTCAAAAATAAGACACGATAGCCAGATCCCAAGAAGCATGAGTGTAAATCCTCAACAGTAAGGATCAATAGTCGGATCCTAGAAACTAAAAATAGGTAACATGATAAAATAATAGTTAATTTAAATTTATCACCAGTCAGATCCTAGGAAGTACTTCTAAGAACCCCATGAAATGAATAGGAATAAAATATGGATCATGGGGAGTACATATAGAAATACCAATATCGTATCACACCTTACACACCTACCACAAACTAGAAAGAACCTCTGGATATCATAAATATATCAATTGAAACCATGTGAATGCATAAATTAATATTGAAGGTGGAAAAATTCCAAAATTTACATCTACTTCCACAACCTTGTTGGCTTACACATTCATCACGATTTCTAAGGTGACACCCACTACCATCACTACCCAAACCCCCAATGCACTAGCTTAGGATCGATCAACCACTAAGGAACCCATTGGGTCCCTTAGGTCATAACATTGTATAAGAATCCTACTTAGCATCATCGAGGTCTACACTTAAGTGAAGGAATCTTACTTGGGATCCATAGTAGTGGAGGTAAAATGAGTAATCCTACATGGAATCCTTGATGGTAAGTAGACAGAGGCATCCTATATGGGATCCTTAGAATGGTACATAGGAATACATTTCCTACATAGGAACCTTAATGACAGTGTGTGTATTCATAGAAATACTACATGAGATCATATTAATGATTAAATAGTTATATTTATTCTACAAGGGATTCCCTAGGTTATCATGTAATCAATCATCCCATAGGGGACCCTTGGTAATAGAAGTTGGGTAGAGGAATCCTATATGGGATCCTAAAAAATAACTAATATCACAGCCTCTTAGGATAGAAGGGAACATATCACAAGGTATATGTACTAAAATAAAGATCTACAAAATCATTGTTCAAGAGAGATAGATCATGGACCATATTAGATCTAGTGTCTCACTCTCAGGATATGGTTAGATTTGATACCGGAGGAAGAACCTCTCTATTTAAGAAAATTTATGAAATTTCTCATAAGATTCCTCAAATCACCTCAAGGGTTTCCCCATTACAATATATGTAGAAAGATACTCAAAATGGACTAATAATTTTTCTAATTATGACTCTAGGGATTAAATATATGAAAACCCATCAAAAGGGTAGTAAAGAAGGATAACACAGTGTGTGTACACCGGTAAATGATGTATACCCTTAGATCTCAACTTGGGCATGTACTTATTCCAGATATGGCATGTAAAATCCCATTTACATGTCATATACCCTACATGGGGTACCTACCTATGTACCTCACATGGCCTAACCATGTATATATCCTAGTCATGTACTTATACAAGGTGCGCAACCCGTATGGGGTTTGGTCGTGTACCCTACACGGGGTACCTAGCCATTTATGTTCATAGCATTATACCTCTACACAGAAATCTATCCACATAGTGTCTGGATGTGTACTCTACATGGTGTATGGTTGTGTACTCAACATGGACATGTTCCCCTACATGGGTTGTCTGGCCAGGTACTCGGCTACATAGCTGAGTTCCAATACACTATGTGTATACCCCATAAATAGTTTGTACTTCAAAAATGATCATATTCATCAAATTGGAAGAATAAACTATGTGTTTTTCTAAACTACATATCGTTTGGTTTGTATTTTTTAATGGTAAACCCATTAAATTGACCAAAACCCACCATTTTCTCCTCAAAATATATAGATCAACCCTCAAGGGGTCCTGGGCAGTGATAAAAGGGTTTTAAAACTAGAGAACAATAAATCTACATAGATTTGTGGAAAAACATAAAAATAGCCTACATTTTTTTAGAATCCACCAATGATTCTCTCATTTTCATGCTCGATGGATACTTCATGATGATATGGCTCCTCCTGAACTCTGTAGTGGTACCACTCTTCCTCTCTCCCTCTTTATCTATCTCTCTCTCTATCCCTTTCTCTCTCATTTTCATGTAGGAGGAATCCCACAAGGGCATGTGAGAGAATATAGGGAAGTAAAAGAAGAAAAACAAATGAAAATAAAAATAAAAGGAAGAAAAAAACAAGAAAAAAGGGGGGTTCTCCTGACCATGGCACCCAACTTAAGTTTATGCATCACCTAGGAAAAACACTTCATTCAGGGCTCAACAGAAAATACAAAATCTGAATACGATGATCTATTCAAATTATATAGTTAAATGTACATATGTGAATAAATTATTATTTAATTTATTTATTTATTATTATTTAAATATTTAATTATTTAATTATTTAATTATTTATTTATTTGATTATTTAATTATTAATTATTTAATAAAAACTCAAATGGTTCATAATTACACCAAACTCCTATCATAGTTTAAAACCCATATTTTGGGACCAATGGAGTGGTGAGAAAAATTATCTAAGGTCATATTCTAGGGTAAATTATCATTTTACACCTTAAAATAATATAAAAGGAAAAATTAAAATTTCTACTCAAATTCACTGTCTAAAAAACATGGGTCCTTACAAAAAGTGAGATTTTGTTGGAGTTGTTTCCCTAGAAAAAAAAATTAAGTACCTGAAGATTATATGTATTCATTATCTAGAATGTTAATTAAGTTTCTTATCACAGATTTATTGTTCCTTCGTATGATATAGTATGTAATAATGTCTTAAGGATACCTTCTATTTCGATATTATATAACATCCCTCCACTGTAATGAGATACTTTAGATACTTTGATAGTATTACTTAAACCTATTTTTTATGGGGGGATGATATTTTCTAATAGAACATAGATGATACAGGCTATTAGTCCTTAGACTTTAATATTATCATTAATTCATATCATAAGTCATGTGATTTTATGTATTGAAGAAAACTATGATGAAAAATTCTCCTGATTAATTAGGGTACATTGGTATGTCACAAGTGATATGGAATTAATGGATAATGCAAGAAAAGATTTTTCACTTGTATACCTTGATGTGTTTTTACATATCAAACCCTTTGATGGGAATAGAACTTCCCAGATATCAGCATTAATGAAAGTGGTGGTTCCGAGGAGCGATGATGAAGGAGGTGACTGGATGTTGGATTTTAGTCGGCTCAAATCGAGGAAGGTGAGAAAATTACGTGACTTGAGGTGGCTCTTGGTTCAACCCAAAATGATGTGGTTGGCACGTGGTCTGAAAGTAGTTTTTATGACTTTGAAATTGGAAGTTCATGGCGCGGTGCTTTGGTGAAGAAGTGTGATGTGATGGTTTTCTCTAGATTTTGGAATGTGGTGCGTCTTTGTATTATAGTGGAGTATTTTGATCTTGTGATGTATGGTTACCACTTACCCTTAAAGTGGATATTATAAAATATCAAAAAATAGATTTGTAGGATTAGAGATATTGTGATAAATATATAATATTACATAGTAAATTTTTTTAGGAGGTTTTATATCATTGCAACATTATATTGTTTATATATGGGTGACTTGTAATGTTTTTAGATTCTAAAATTGTATTTTAGGTTCTTGCACCTATTTCTACTGATAAATGGGCCTATAAGGTCACACAATAAGTTTATCTTCAATCTCAATTATTTTCAATATTTAATTTAACAAGTTAGAATAAATATTATTCATATTTTATGCTTTAATATTTATTTGAGGTTGGTTAACAACAAAGATCTAATCACAAGTTATTTTAAAGAATAATCGAGTTAAATAATAATAATAATAAATATTTATTTTCATTGTTTGGAGAATATAATATTTTTTATTTATCTACAAATAATATGTTGATATTTATTTGTTAAATAGATAGTCATTATTCCAAGATTGGTAAATATTGAAGATGATAAGCAGACCGTGTTTAATGGTCTTTTTGGAAATGATGTAAATGATATTTATTTATATATTATTAAGTGATACACATATCAAGTGGTTAATAATAATAATTGTATTATTATTATTATAAATGAGGTCAACTTAGATTTTTATAATTATAAAGGGTCTTATGTGAAAATTTCTAACCCTTAACCTACCATAATAAATATCTAATTATATCACTTTCTATAAACACATTTATTCTACACACAATGGATAGAGAGAATCTCTCTAAAATCCTAGAGAGATTTCTAGATATCTATAGTGTTATCTATCCTCCTCCTCCCCCAATTCATCGATAGATCCACAAAAATTACTTATCCTCAAAGATAATTTTGATGTGATCTCCCAAAATTGATGAAAGGGATTGGGATTGACTGTTTAAGAATCTGGAGATTCTACACTGATATTCAGAGATTTTGGTGCATGTGTGAATTTACTCTAGAGGGATATTTAACTTCTATCCTAAAACAAAATGATGGTATGATGGGATAGAGTTAATCAAATCATCAATGAATAGAGAATTACAAGTTTGGGTAATTCTAGATTTACTTACAAATTAATTATAATTTACATGTGATGGTTCTACTCTTCTAGTTCTGGTGTTTAAGTAAAGTAATATATGATTTAAATCTATTGTTAATGATTTCATTATTTATGTATAACTTGTATTAATCATAAGTTAAGACTAAAATCTAAGTTGGACATCCCATATAGGAATTTCTATTTTTCAAAGAACCTACAAGGGAATTTATGAAGAACCACCAACCTCCTAATGAATCCAATTCCTTTTTAAATTCTCATTCTTATTGATCTTACTAGCCTATCCAAGTATATCGAAGTCCATTCGACCATCACCCATCCACCTGAGGCTCTAAACCATAAAAATCATCACTAATTAATTAATTATAATAGTTATAATTAATTTTAACAATTTATTAAAAATAGGTATCATGCCTAAATTCTCACTGTTCCATGACCACTCTCCAAAACCATGACTAACCACCCATGGGATGTTTGTAGAGTACCCTTCACCTCATTATAGTAAAAATAACTAATATACAACAATGATTTCATTTTTATATTAATTTAATTAAATCTAAAAATCATGTAAAATCACTACAGTGACATAACTCATCATAATATTGGGTGTCCTTGTACAAATGGTGTCTCAGGACATCCTCTTTCAAGGTATAGTATAAGCCCCATCATAAAGGGATGATTCCTCTATGATCCATATGAATAATCCATGAAACTTATCCAAGGAAAAAATAGAAAGGTGGAAGGGGGAGATCAAGTTAGGTCAATGGAGGATAAAATCACCTTAAATTACCAAAGAATAGTGTGAAATACACCCCAAACCAAAGGGAAAATAATAAGTAGAATGGGAGGATATGGGATGTTGTACGCAAAAAAATAAGAAAGAAGGAAGGGGATTCCCCCCTCAAAACCCCAAGGGAAAATTTACTATATTCCACCATTAAAACCCCCATCGTCTATCCATTCTGAGCTCACCAGTCAGTTACTGTTGGGTCACCAACTATTTTATGGCCCTGAGGGTAGTGCTAGGCTACTACTCATCCCACTGGCTAGTCGATTTCCTTCTATCAGTAAGATGGTGGCTACAAGCTACCACTAATCAATATCCCGACCACCCAACCCTTCCTTTGATGTTCATATGATCCTCCTAGATACCTTCTAATCCTTATTCCCTATTCAAAACAACTCCCTTTGGACACTCAAAATCTTGAAATAGAATCCAAAGACCCATTCCTCAATATGAAACATCCACTAAATCAAAAATTCACATTTATCTTAAAATTAAAAACACCCATTCTGACATTGGTTTTTAAAAACAACCTGCTATAGTACTTCTCATCACCATGAAGTATTGTGGGTTATAAAATTGTATCACCTGACTTGCATCTATCACAAATTCAATTCCAAATATACTTATCCCATCCTTGATCTCCAAACATGATTCCAAAGTGAAATTCCTACATTTGGAACTCAAACTACTAAAACATGAGCCATCACTCAAATTTCCTCACTGAACACCAATACAACACTTTATGACACCCATTTACATTAATATTCACAAATTTTATTCATCTAATTGATCATTCGGTCAATGGTTCTCCCTACTATATGTTTTAGATCATAAAACAAATTTCAAAAAATGGTGCCTCACCACCATTGTAATTACCTACCAAAGTACATTCTCACTAGTCCAGCAACACACTCATCATGGTTCTTGATGTACTGAACCTCAACACATTCAAGGGCACTGGTCAAACACTGATATCTATTCTCATTTAAAAAACGCAATCCAAAAAAGACCTTGAAAAGCCTCAACCAATGCCTGAAACATACTCAACGTGCCCAAAACAATGTTACCCAACACGGTTCTCAGCCCATAACATCCAATTATACACAACAACACTCAGACCTCCTCTGGATGACTATTTATAAAAATGATTGTTCATACCCATTGATGCATTATAAAATTACCCAATCATGATGCCTTAAATATCAGAGTCACCCCATGATTGTCCAAAAACACACACCAAATTTTGAACTTGAATTCTCGTGTTATTTCCACAGTTTGATCATCACCAACCAAGTCCATCATCATTTTATACCATAAATATTGATTCACTACCAACTCAAAGAACATTTGGATCGGTTTGAATTCATCCTGAGCCCAAAAAAACACTTAGACTCTATCTAAATTCACTAATAAATTTACATTTTACACTCACCTAGTAATATAGGTTAACCCGTACTCATTTATTCTCCAGCATAAAAATTCCCTATTGATATTTAACAGTCATTTATATGCATCCATGATCCATATTGCATGAATTTGGTAGCACTATAATCATCATCCCACTCCCCACCATAAGAGAGTCTTTTCATCACATCAAGGGGTAAAAAACTTTATTTTCATAGCACATGCACCATCTGTTACCCTACATAATAACCATACATAGCCTCCAAACTCACACCCAAGTGCCGAAAAAATGTAAAACACAACCTGTTCCCAGATCATGGGATCTCCATCCATGAAATCCACCGATTTCTATTTATAATGGGGGCCAAACTCTCAAACAGAAAAGGGTGTACTCTCCACCACCCATCTCCCATTATGTCGCTCCTCGAGCACAACCATAATAGGTTCATGCTTCAAAAAAATCATGTCACACCTCCAAATCCATGCTTAACAAAACCACTAACTCTATAACCATTTATTCATGATATCACCATTTATCACATAAGACACACCTCACGTTTCATCTCAAACTTTAGTCATTCATGATCATAAGAATTCCATCAACACATCAGTCTTGAGATCAGACATTATCATCACTGATTTAAAGTTAAATAGATTCCATGTGTAAGAATGAGAATTAACTTGATCTAATTAAACCCCAAGGGTTGCACGCTCTATTGTGACTAATTACAAAACCCAGCTCACACCTCTATGAGTCAAATTTTATTGAAACCAGGATAGCCATGCTCCATGATAGAGAAAACTCTTAAATATCAAGGAATTGTATATACTTAATCCATGATGGCCTGAAAAAACTCATATTTATAGGTTCACCACCACAACCCTATATCAATTCTCTTACCTCTTTTCAATTCCAACCAACTAGGAGCACCCCAAACACTCCTCTTCAAAGTCGATCTCTTCACCTGTTACATGGTTAATAACATGACTTCTCGCTAACTAGAATTATTCTAAAATTAAAATCATATACCTACACCCTAAACACACTTCTAAATTGAATCTAGGATCAACAGGGCTAGGTAATCAATTGTTCCTTCCCTAGAAAACTAACCTCAATACCCAAAACACAAGCACACAAGGTGTCTTCCTCATAAGATCCCATGTCATTATCATGCATATCTCATGTTCCCAATATCACCTACTATTCCCTAATATTATAATCTAAAGTACCCATCTATTTTTTGATCTCTAATGGTGCTCACATTTCTAGTATAACCCCTCTCATGATTTACCCTCACAATAAAAATGAAGCACCAACTCACTAAAATGCAGAGTCAAGTCTTCAAGGTATCTAGGTCTCTCCCCAAGCCTTATATATTGAGTCTCAAGGAAGGTCATATCTCAAAGGAAAATAATATTTCTTATCACTAACAATCTACAACATCCATAGTTCCCAACTATTCACTCATTACTTTCATACACATATCGAGCATCATATTTTAACTCATCATCCTATAACAGAATTCATTACCATGAGCATCTGCAAATGGGACTTCCCCATAAGAAACACGCTCCCATCCAAACTCATAAATACATACATACATATATATATATATATAATGTAATCTCCCTAACATAATCTATATCACTCAAATCATATTCACAAGTTTTTTTTAATTAGAATGCCATTCCAAGTTATATGGGAAAACACCATATAGGTTGTTACTAAAATTTTAAAAAACTAAACATATAGAAAAAAAACCACATAGGGTATAACCCTAAGGTATAATGTACCTATAATGACCTATTAGGGTCACCCCATGTCTTATACACTGAGGGATTGTATAGTAATAATTAAAAAGAGTCTCACCATAGATCCACATAACCTTCCATCATAAGAAAACATATTCATGTAGGTCCATATAAGTAGAATTCCCCAAATAAATTATACAAGAAAACATTTTATAATACATTTATGGAACTTTAAATAGTTGAACCTATTTTCAGTGATAAAAATCATAATAGTTTGCCTATATGTCATGTGAATCCTACATTCCTACTCATTATGTATGAGACACCTCTTTTCTTTACAAATGAGATACAAAATCCAAAATGAAATCATAAACCTCAAAACATAATGTGCACCACATGAGGTGAAATCATATATATAATTGTAACAATTCATACTGAGAACAAAAATTAAAATCCCTTATTAACCTAGAATTCCCACCTGAATAGGAGTTTATGACTCACCATCCGAATATCCATCACACACTCTGACACATTCCTATATCTCTTAGATTTTATTAAAAATTAATAAAAGAAAAGAAAAATAATGCTTTTATGCCACTTTGTTATATCCTGAATCATCTCACTCTGAATAGTAACCAGATCAACGACACCGTGTGACCTTAGGTGCACCTCCCCATATTTTAGAGGTTGTTTACTAGTAGTAAAGGTATAAGGAGATATCATGGGGAGACTATACCTTCTGTATCAAAGTTCAAAATCATAAAATAAATAACTATGTATCATAAAACATAAATATCCATCAGAGTAATCAAATAAAAAGTATTTAAAACATGCGTCAATAAATTTAAATCTGACATATAGGCATACAATATGAATCACCCATTGGGCCAATTATATATATAGAATTAAAAAATATAAATAGTTCATATTACATCAACGATCTATAAAACATACCAATATTCTATCCCACTCAATATAATAAATCTTGATCATACAATACTAATTCATGGCTCAATTTGTGCCTGCAACAAGTGAAGGATGATCGGGTACCCAAGGGAAATGGAGGACTAAGTAAGGTGTGATTACATAACTCAGTAGTGAACCACCAATGTGTTATCATATGTATTCATTAAATGTAGTAATATATGTATATGGAATTATTTTAATAAATAAATAATTTCTTATATAAAATCAAACAAAAATAACCATAATCAATCCTCAATTCTATGACCCCAATCAACCATACCTATTTCAGCCAATTCCAGATTGTATTTGATCATGTCACGATGGCCATTCCAACCATATAACGACTCAAGGTTATTTCACCTTGGTATAAAGATAATTAATTTGTGTCCTCATCCACCCCAGTATACATTGATCATAACCAAGGGAATTATCTACCCCAATATCACAACCAGGGGAATGCTCTATCTCGGTTTATAATGGTCTCTATAAGATAATCCCCCAGTAGTTTGGAAGGCTCAACCACACCCATCGAAGACCCCAAAATCCCTCAGTAGTTAATATTTGGTATGAACACCATCCTAGATTGATAATAATATCATCATATCTTAAAATTCATGGTATCTTCACCAGTAGTGTCATATAACTCTCTGTAAGGATTATTCAAGATCAACCCTAAGGTTTTTTTTTCATTCTATTTGATATAAACACTACCTAAAGGGTGTTTACCATTTATAATAAAATGAATCCCAAATGAGTTTTCTATTTATAATAAAATACCAGATAATAGAATTTCCCATCTATAATAATATACTACCCAATGGAATTTTCTATTTTATCATCACAAGTATAGTTAATAAAAATAATAACACTCAGAAACCTATAGGAAATACCAACCCCAATCTAAAAAAAGAATCATTATCAACCTCTTAATAGGGTCATCAATGCACTAGAGTACCATTGGGGTCCCCTAAGTCTTATTGGTATCTACCCGCCTAGGTCACCAAGTCTTAGTGGGGAAGTAATTCTCCACAACCATCTCATTAGCTAGAATGATTAAGGGATTCTCTTTGGTCTCACATGGTCAATACCTAGGTCATTCGTCTTGTCTTGTCACTGACCTCTACCTAGAGGACTCTAAGGTATCATATAACTAGGGACACTACAATTTCAAAATCCAACTACACCCAACTAGGGGTCCATATATCTCAGGGACTATATTAAAAAATAAATAGGCCTCAAACATCAGTGACTTAGGAAACCAGTCAGTTCCTAAGGTCCCATGGGGGCCTTGAAACTTATTCAGTCTATTAATTTAAATTAAACATTAATTAAAAAGTTAATCAAATTTTAACATGTCAATTAACCTACATGGAGAGACATTGAATATCACCTTCCATAAAAAAAATTTAAACCATGTGGAATGTATGAGGAATCACTTATCTCTTAATAATGCCAATTCCATTTTATATTATCATCCTAGTAACTCCTCTTACACTTTTCAAGTGTCTCCAATTCCATCTTCACATTACTCATTCACTTGAGACTCTAAACCATTCCAAGCATCTCCAATTGATCAATTATAATAATTATATTTAATTTTGACAATTTATTAAAAATTGGAATAATGCCTAAATTCTCACTAGGTGATTCTTACTCACTAAAACCATGACAAACCACCCATAAAAGGTTCGTACTACTTTCTTGGCCTCATTTTTGGAAAAATCCCTAACATGTAACAAGAATTCCATGACCAAATTAATTTAATTTAATATAAAAATATTGTAAAATGACTATGGAAACATACCTCTTCAAAATGATAAGAAACTATGTGTAGAAAGAATATCAAGAATTCCTCTTCATGGGCATAGTGGAAACTCCATCATATCAAGGTGATTCCATTATGCTCTAGTGAAATCATCCATGAACACTGACCCAAGAAAAATTAAAATTATAAAGGAATAAGGGATAGGTCGAGGGAGGGAAACTGAGGATAAAAATAACCTTATATTAGTGAATAATAATGTTAAAAATTTCATAAAATGGAGGGTGGAGAAGAGAAAGAAGGATATTATAGGGAGTTATTGTATGAAAAAAATAGTTTGTAGGAAGGGGCTTACCCCATCAAAAATCATTGGGGAAATTTGAAGATTTACCCTATTAAAAGCCCAAATGGATTTCCAGTTTGAGCTCAATAGTTGGTTGGTGGCTCACTGAATAGTCAGTGTCCCTAGAAGTAGTGTTCGGATACTTCCCAACCCACTGTCTAGTTGGTGACCTACCAACTACTAGCTGGTGGTTTTAGGTTGTCGCATATTAGCAGCCTGACCACCCAACCCTTCCTATGATGTTTATCTAAGCCTATTAGCTACATTATCCTTATTACCCATAGAATAAAGCTCCATTAGGATGGTAAAACTCTCATAATACTATCTTGAGTCTTAGTAATCAAGAAAAACCATCCACTAAATTGAAGATTCAAATTTCTCTTGCAATTCAAACACTCATACAAACATAGGGATTTAAAAAGTATTAACCTGGAAGTGAAACTACTATATGTAAATACTACATTATTATATGATGATCTTAGAAAGAAGATATACATGGATTAGTTAGGGATATTTAAGGTTAAAGTTAAATAAAATAAAGTATGAAAAATTAATAAAAGTTTTTATTTTCTGAAACAGACACCAAGACAGTGATATAATAAGTTTGACTCATTTATGGAGAAAATTTAGTACAAGATAATGACTATTGATCACTTCATTTTCATCAAAAAAAAATCAGATATTTATTTCATTATTGTTTTTTAATTTGGATTACATGATGATTATTGGTAGAAATATCACCAAGATTTATAGTTGGAAGAATAAATTGAAAAAGTATTTTGAAATAAAGGACCTAGGAGATGCTACTCATATTCTTAGTATGGAAATTACTCATGATGGGAGGATTCACAGTATTTGGATATCCAAGTATTGGTACATTATGAGGGTTATTGAAAGATTCAACTTGAATAAGGAAAAACCATTTGGTATCCCACTTGTGAGTCATTTCAAGCTCGGTACTAGTCATATCCCATCAACTAAAGAGGAGAAAGCAGAAATGGTGAAAATTACTTATCTATCAGAAATTAGTAGTATCATTTATGATATAGTGTTCACTAAAACAAACATTTTTATTCTTATTAGATTTAAGATAATATTATTATCAGTTTTAGGAAAGAATCATTGGATTGTGGTCAAATGGATATTGAGGTATCTTCTTGGTACATCTAGTAATTTTTTATGTTTTGTAAATGATAAAACATTTTTTGTAAAGATACACATATGAAGATATTATTATAGACATAGATATGAGGAAATAAAAATTTGGGTAAATAATATCATTTTTCAGGGGGGGTCTGTCTCATTACATCCATGAATTCATAAGTGTGTTGCCTTGGCTAGTACATAAGAGGATAATATCAAAATCAGTGAAGGTTTCAAGGAGATATTATGGATGGATAAGTTTCTAAAAGATTTGGGATAGAATAAGGAGAACTATATCATTTACTATGATAGTTATAGAGACATTCATTTTTTTAGGACCCCAACATTTTATTATCGGTCCAAACTTATTGATGTGTGATATCACTAGATTCATAATGTGTTTGAATAAAAAATGTTGAAATTTTTTGAAACCCACACCAATGATGATGAGGAAGATATGATGATGAAGGTTATATCAAAATAGAAGTTGGAATCCTGTAAGGAGACTTCAAGTATAGTTTTGACCTCAAATTAGTCATGATGGGGAGATTTTTGGAGGCTACTCTCAATTAGAGAGTCACTTTTGTGGATAGTAACTATTGTGGTGGAAAGTGGATTCCACCATCAGTGGAAAAATACCATAGGAGAAATCCATACCAGAATAACATGTTGTCATGGAATCAATCTGTATAGATCACTAAACAGCAGTCATTGGAAGAATTTTTTTCAAGGGTATATGAACTACCCAAAAACAATTTATGATGATTTATCACTACATAAAAATGGATTAAATACCATGAAAAAAACATGTAACAATATTTTAATCCTTTTAAGTTTCATACAGGGAGAGTATAAATTATAAAAATCAGCCCCCTTCCTCCTGTGGACATTGGAACACCACAAATCCATGTTAATTTCTATGTTCATATCATTTTTAATTTGTGTTTGTATTCATTTCAATATATTTGAGTTCTTCTTCCCCAATAGTTATTTCTAACTTTTAGGGAACTGGATTGTCTGTTTAAATGGGTAGGGTGTTACGTGAGACCATTTATATATTCTATGAATCATTATTTAGTCTATTAAAGTGTATTTCTTGGTTTCTCTATTTCATGGATTTTTATCTTACTCTTTTTCTTATACATTGATTATTTTGTAATTCATTGTGCTTATTCCTTTGTCAAATCCACTTTCTCTATAGTTATGGAGTGTTATCCATAGGTTGGTCTGAGGGGAATAAATTAATCTTACATAGTTTAATTTTTGTACTGTTATATTTATTTTACTCATATTTTATGTTGGGAAGTGAATAATGTAGACTATAAGACAATGTTTGTTTATCATATATTCTATTAATCATAGTTTAACTTTTAACAATATTAAATAAAATTTATATATAATATTTAAAATTTCACATATTACATATTAAATAGATATAGTAGTGGTATATAAGAGAATTCATGAGTTTTAGGTAAGATATGTACTCAAGAGAGGTATATTTTCTCTTATTATTCAAGAATAAAGTGTGTGGTTGATGTGCCTTGAGAAATTATTGAGCACGCTAATTAATCACACTTTATAAAAATGGATGGTTCTCACATGAAAATAATATAATTTAATCCTTTAATGGGAATTAAACATACTCTATAAAACAACAAAGTCGACCACTAAATTTCACTTTTGGATTATCCTTTCTCTATGAAACATTTTCTTTGTTTTATTTTTTACCTTATTTAATTTTTATTCTATTTTCTCCATTTTTTTATGAAAATAATTATATAATAAAATTTTATTTTCCATTTCTTAAATTATTAAACATAAACATGAAAAATTAAAAAAAAAGTGACACACACAAAGAATGACTAATTAAGTGGTTCTCTTTGAGAGACAGCCCATGGTTACCCATTATTCTTTATCCCACTGGGATTAAAAATTACTATTGGAAAACACCCTATAATATGGTTTGCATCAATTTTGCACCATTTCTAAGGAGGATTAAAAAAAAATTATTCAATCACACTTTGAAAATATTTTATTTTCTTTGTTTTTTTATTTTAATTTTCTTCATTTCTTCTTTTATTCTTCTTTATTTCACAATGGAATAGAAATACTTAAGTATCAATTCATCTATAATATATTAAAATCACTTTACTCAGATAAATAAAGTATTTAAACTTATAATGATATCCAAAGACTCATCTCTAATCCAATATTTTATCCACTCTCCTATCTTCTTGTAGGTTCTTGAGAAACAAGGAGTGTAGTGGTCACTTGAAACACAATAGCTTAAGGTGTAAAACAACATATGGTTGGAAGGATTCTAATATGATGAAGAACCAGATCAAAGTCAAAATTAAAAACCCCCCATCCCATCAATAAGAGTAATATCACAAAAATAAGTATCTACTCTTGGACTTGGATAAGTATATTGTGATCCAAGGGGAGATTAAGGAGCTAAAGAAGAATATAGAGATAATTAAATCCATATACGTAGACTTCATAGAGTGAGTACCACACCCAAAATAGTAGTAGGATTATAAATTAGTATTAATGGTTATCATAAATGAGGATATCAAGTATTTTGAAGAATAAATTTAGGATCCTTCACCCCCTCACCTTTCTAATAACCTTCTCGATTCCATTGAAGAAGAGAAAATATTTCTGGCTAAAAACACAAGGTGTTCACCTTAATTTAGTGTCATTTTTATTTGAATATTATCTAACTTAAAATATTAATAACACTATTAAAATTTATTTTTCATAATAAAAACCATTTATGACCATTAAATATGATGAATTAGAGTATATTACCTCTATCAAAGAGGTGGTTATGTTTTAATAAGAAATACTTCCATTAGAATTTAAAGAAGAATGAGCACTCAAAGGTGATGGAATAAATGAGAATTATAAAAACCATTGAATAAATTTTTTTATTCCATGTTATTAAACAAGAAAACTCACCACCAATTCATTTTTTATAGAATCTATACCTTTTATGGCCTGAGAATGTGATGAATAAAAAAAAGAAAATATTGAGAAAAAAGATAGAGTTTTAATTTTAATAAGAACTCGTGGTGCCTGTAGTGAAGAAAATACTTTCTAAATGATAACATGGCCATAAAATGGAGTAATATATAAATAATTTTAGGGATGATAACTTCTTAATAATCCCCGCCTTATTCTATATTAAATTATTTATTCAATCCGAGGTTATCATTTTTTTCTTTCCATGCGTGATTATCCAAACTTAGTGTTTACTAATTGAAACTAAGGAAATTTATATGTATTGGTTATTATTAAATAAACCCCATACACATTTATATTATTGATTAATATTAACGCTACTAAGCATAGTGATTTTGGGGAGGAAACCACATAATTTTAATTTTCTTCATTTAATTTTTATTTCTTAGTTTTGTTTTTAATAAATAATGATTTTTACTTTATTTTATTATAGGAAACAAGTTGGGAAACAATTTTGGAACCTAATTATATATTATTTCAAGCCAAAACAAATGATAAATTATACTTTCCATGATTTTATAATAATAATATATGTGTCCAGGTTACCTCATTCTATCTCACTTATGTATTTTTTTCATACCAAAATTCTTACTTGAAATTTCCATCATGATAGAGTTTCATTGAGTATTATGAAAAAACTAAATATAGAAGATATATATATATATGTGTGTGTTTTTTTGATAAATTTTTCTCCTTTCTTTTTCTTATATATTTTAATTTGTGTATGATTGAGATATAGAAAAAAGAAAAATAAAACTGATTTGTTTTTTTCTGATGTATTTTTTTTACTTTTTTATTTTATTTTTTTTATATTTATATTTTTACAAAAAAATTAAGATGAAATTTATACTCATATTTAGTTTAAACACAAATTCATATATATATAATTCAATCTTAACATTCATACTTATAACTCAAATTATTGTCGATAAGTGTTTACTTTGGTTTTTATTTTCTGTCATTTGAATGAATTTTGAATTGAAATTAAAAATTAAACCTACTAGTGAATGAACCAAATTATTTTCCTCATCCTAATAGGTTTAATAGCATTTTTCAACATATTATTTTTTCATATATTTACTTTTCATACAAGACACATCTGTGTGAAAACTACAACTTGTTATTTTTTTAAATTTTTTATGAGTTCCTAAAATGTTTTTAAACTGATTGAGGGGAATTTTTTTCTATCCCACATAATCATTGTGTTACATCATTTAGATCAATCATATTTAATCCATTAAAATAAAATAAATGGGATTGTTATTTTAAGATAAATTATAAGGGTATTTACCCTTTCCTACAATAACTTTATATATTTTTCATGATAATTTCAAGTTATAGTGTAGTGGTGTAATTTCATGTTTTCTTTATATGAAGAACAACATGTATGGGGGAATGTGATAGATTATCTTATCAAGTTTGGAATTTGAAATATAAAATGTGTATGAGTTATATAATTCATTTTATTTCATTAATATCATCTCATTTTTCTAAAAATGTGTATAAAAAAGTAAAAGAAACAAATTTGTACAATTAAAAAAATGTTTGGATGGGTGTCACATATTGTAACTAAAAGTTAATTAGTAAATTTTATAGGGTATTATTAAATTAATTTAAAATTATATTTCAATTGTAAAATCCTCCTCTTTTTAACCTTTTTTAAAAATTTACTAAACACCAAAATTAAACCACATAATAACCCTTTTTAAATATCTCATGACTGATTTGGTTTTAAGTTTATCATTTTGTGGAGATTGATAATTTTTACTAGTATATGGTAAATCATTCATTTTTAAAGTATGATAATAACACTATGTATTCATATTTTCTTGAGTATATAGTGACATGTATTTCATGTAAGGTATGTTGCAAAATTGGTTTTGTATGGATATAGAAGGTTGAATTTCATTTTAATAAGAGAAATCATACCTTCGAAAATAAATTCATAAATAAAGTACGGTGAATTTTAGATGAAATAATGGAAAAATATATCTTATATTTTAATTGTTTATTTCAAATTTTATTATTATATATTTAATTTTTATTGGTTGAATTTGTTGAGTGGATTTTTAAGAACTTAAATTGATAAATATACATTGTGTTCCCATAAAATTTGTAAACTATAAATATTGAAACTAATTTGGGTTTTTCCCTAGAGGATGGAATATATTAGAAATAGAAAAAATGAATGTTATAAATTTTTTATTATAACTATTGATTTTTCTAGAATATGTTAATCTATATAATAAACTTAGACTAAATTATTTTTTCATTTTAGTTTTTTATATTCTATATTTTGACTAATATTAATATATCTATTATAAAGACTTCAACTCTAGTAGAACAGAATTATTTCTTACATTATTACATATAAATTTGATGCGAGATATCACATACCAATGGAAGAATTATTTTATTAGTATTTTTAAACTAGATATATTCATTAATCTCACATTACATTATCAATATAAAAATATAATGAAATTAAAACTTATACATCCTCAAACTCATTCAATGTTTTCTTCTTCATAACCTGGGGAAAGGAAACAAAATAATGGGATTCTCATATGCCTAGTAAGGTAATTTGAATATAAGAATATAATATATAATAAATAAGTCATAATAAATATTGCAAAATGTGTAACTAAAAACACATGTCATTTAATCAATAACTTGAGAATGAAGAATAATATGGCAGGAGTAAATGGTGATCAAATAATGTCATATAAATAACCACATGATTTTGAAACTTATCCATGTATATAATAATTATTTAAATAATCACATGTACATCAATAACTGATTTTATCATGATGGAATGCATAATGTCGTGAAAATTAAACATACCATTGAGGCCTCATGTTAGGACATCTTACATAAATAGGTAAGTCCTTCGCCAAATACCCAACCTCTTTTTTCTAATGAGACATTATGATTCATCTAAAGGCTATGTGATTTTATCCCCCACCCATAACCTAATATTTATGATGCATTTATTTTATTAATAAATAAAATAAATTAATCAACATGCCTTAATAATCAATAATGTTACATATTATTAGAATTAGCATACGGGGTGCCAATTTTTTCCCTAGTCAAACTGAATATAAATCATCTAGAGAAATATTTTGGATGGTACAATTAGATTATATCCTAATTAAAGCATAATATTCATCAAATTATGTTTAAATAGATGAAAATAATTTTAAAATATCATTAAAATATTTCTTGAGGAAAATATCCTTTTCATTTTAAAATAAATTATTTAAAAACTAAAAAATTAAAAAATATTATGGGTAAAATATTGAAAATAACCATGTAAACTTATAAAGAAAGGTTCAAAGAAATTAGTGGTCATTAATTTGGGAATTTCTTTTTATTATGTGTATTTTAGAACAAATATTTTGTTCACACCTTCAAAAAAATGTGCCTCATTTGGAAAATAAAAAGAAGGTTTCTTTTAAAAAAATTATAAAAAATAAAACATAAAAATACATAAATGAATCATTCTATAATAGTATAAAAATTATTGAAATTTTTTTTAATAAAACATGCTTACGTAAAAAAAATTCTCTTGACTGAATAGAAAACAAGGTCGGTTTTTTCTTAAAACATTGTTTTGGTATTTTTAGAACGTAAAATGGAAAATGAAAGGAAAACTTGTAATATAAATAAATAAACATGGGAGAGGAAAATAGATATAATTCAATAAAAAAAGATTAAATATTTCCCCCAATGGGGATTTAAACATAAAAAATCCCGAATAATGATGAGATTTCGAAATAAACACTTAACTCTTTGGTAACTTTTGAATCATAACCCCCATGAAATAAAATGATCTAAATGAAAATATAAATAGTATAAATATAAATGGAATCATGATATATATGATAAAATGGGTATTATATACTCCACATAAAAGAAACATGTGGTTAATATGGAATATGTATTGCAGAAACAAAAGTGAGATGAGAAACTCTTACCTCAAGTCTGACTTACCTTGTAAGTGATTTTAACCTTTAGTATAACAAATTTAATTTTATTATAATTCTATACTATAATCATGTTCATACTTATAATATCATATATAATCCAATTGTAATATTTAAACACTCATTTATTAATAATTCCTTAATAAAATATATATTTTCATGTGTTAAGTGTCTCATTTTTCATGTAAGATTCCATTCGACAGTTTTGGTCCTTGTACTTTGATCATTGTTCCATCATCTCAAAAATTATAATCAGGATATAAATAAAATATGTATTCATTATATACATATTTATAATCATACACTAAAAATATAGATAGAAAAATAAAATATATTGTTCAAGGAGATGGTAGGTCATATGTACGCACGAACGCTATTTTCACTTTTTGAGGGATGGAATGAAAGAAAGGTAAATAATAATTCACCATTAAAAAATCATTATCATATCATATATATAATATATATTAAAAAAATATCTTTATTACCATATATGTAAATATGAAATGAAAAATGGATTACATCGCTTCATGGTGGTGGTGGTACACATGTACGCATGAGCAACGTTATCATTTTTCAATGAATTGGAAGGTAAGAAGGTATATGAAAACCCTTCTCTTTATTACACATTAATTCATGATATATTATATAATATTACACATAAAAAACCAGAATATTTAGAATTCTAGTGTATTTGGTAATTAGGTACATTATATAACAACTTAAAACATGGGATACGACAACATTATTGAAAACTTCCTTGACATGCTCATATTACTCTATTATACTTAAAACTACATGGGATAACCTGGGGACATACATAAGTAAGGGGTGAAATATAAAGACCAGTAAGTGAATAAACATGGAATAACATGAATAAAGTGATACATTTTAGACAATAGGCATATCAATGAGACATAAAAGGAGTGAGTATCATAAACATGAGCAATGAGGCATGATATAGCATGATAATCATAAAGACAGCATGGGAAATGTGGAAACAACTTAAAACATTTCATCATAAACATAGGTCAAGTATAACTTCCAATACATCATGGTGGAAAATTTCCCATGGTGTATTAGGTTCACTCCCTAATCCCTTGCATTAATTCTAATGAGACTAAAAAATTACCCAATTTATTTGAGAGCTATATAATTTCGGGTTCACCCATCACCTTCATTTCATTCTCATGCTTAAGTGTGCCACATAGATCATACAACATAGATTCATTCACCATAATATTTTATTCCACGATAAATAAGTTTGGAATAAATACATGTAATTCACAAATTAAAAATTATAAGTGCATAAAGGAGAACATCCTTGATAGTAAATGGGTATGGGTATTCACTATACAATTGTTTTTCATGGAAAATCATGGTGAAATTTCAGCAACAAAATAGGGGTGTATGAATGTTCATTAGAGGTATTGATGATAGTTAAAGGGGTATATAATTGTTTAAAAATAAAATGGATAGTAATGGTGATATTTAAGAACATATCCCAATATTAGGAAATGAAGATAAAATACATAAGACAATGAATATACTTGAATAAATAGGAGAAGGAGATGATCTCTTACTAAATTTCAGCATGGTAATGGGTGTACATAAAGGTTCATGGGAGGGATTAATGAGAGTTAAAGGGGTATATAATAATTTATAAATTAAATAGACAGTAAGGGGTATATTTATGAACATATCCTAACATTATGAATTGGAAACAAAAGTCATAAAATGTAGAAGATATTTGAATTGAAAAGAGGAGAGAGTGGTCCCTTACCTTGGGAGTGTGATTCTAAAAGCTTGGGAGGATCTTCTTGAGATCTTGGGGGCACCATGAGAGGACTACAGATAGATTAGGTAAGATTAATGATGTTATCCATAGTTTTTTAGTGGAGATAAATGGGATCTTGGTTGGGTTTATATAGGAAAATATAGGGGAGTTCTTTATTATTTCTCAAACATAGGTTTTGAACTCCATATAATAAAATAACAAAAACCACAAAAATTCCCATGGTTTCTAAAAAATAAGTTTCTTTTAAATTATTTTATAAGGTAAAGGTATGAACATATTAAAATAATACCATTGAAAGTATGGAAGTGAATCATTTTTATAAATAAATGATTTTAAAAGCTTAAAATATATTATAGGTTTTAGAGGATTCATAAAAATTTTAAAAAATTAATCAAATAGAATAAATATTACATTATTTTTAAGATAAAACATATATTTGGTCTTGGATATCCTTTATTGTATTTATTACATCATTTTTTTCCATCATGATGTCATAATACACATCATATATTTATATCATATTTAATTTTTACCAAAAAATTCAACTGTCTCAGAAAATTATGAAAAATTGACCATTAGATAATTACGAAATTTTGATTACAAAAATAATATTTATTTTAACAAAATAATTTTATAAATATATAAACTTTAAAATTTAAAATAGAATTAGCATTTATTGAGAAATGTTAAGTTTTTTGATAATAACAATTTTCAAACCATTGTAGAAATTACATTTGAAATCATAAAAATTATATTATCAATTACATTTATCAATCATAATTTAATAATAATATTTTTCAAAAATATAATTTATTTCATAAATAGAGTAATTCATCAAAATGAGTGTCTTAATTTAAATTTCATATTACGTTAAAATACAATATATGTTTTATCATATCACAATATAATTTTTATCAAACTGATTACTTAATCATTTATAAAGTAAAAAAACTATAAGGAATAAATATAATCATCATTGAAATGAAATATAAATATTACTCATATAAGTGTTAATTTATTTCTAGTATTTTTTAAATTATTTTTATCCTTAATTAAACTATTTTCCTTTTACAGTGATAATAAATATTTACTACAGTTACTATTCATATTGTTCAAAAATTAAGTTAACCTTATTAACTAATATTAATTATGATGATTAAAAATATGGAATAATTTTTTTCAAAATAAATTCAAATAATTGAAGAATTTAATTTAATATTAAACCTATATAGATGATGGAAAGTAGTTTTTTGAAAAATCCATTTTTTAAGGAAAATATTATTTCACTTTAACTATATAACTAGTAATATTCATTATATGAATATGAATTCATAAATATAAATATTTAATCTAAAAATTTAATTTAAATCATTTATCATTAGGGTGTTTTAATTAATTTATTATATTGTAGAAACATTATTCCTTTTAAAATAGTTTTTAGAAAAATGTAGTTGTAATCCAAAAAATAAACATTTATTAAAATTTAGTATAAAGATGATTTAAATGTAATTAATTGAATTAAAAATAATTAAATAATACTTATGTTACAATAAAATAAAATTAAAATAATAATTTTGATTTTAAATTAATTAATTTATCAAAATAAAATGACATAAAAATGGTATTTTTCACTATTCACAGAAAAATCTATATTTTCTGAAAAATCCCAAATTTTCACCCTAAGTTAATTTTGATATGATGATATAAAAAATGTATTTTTATTTATCAAATAAATTTTATAAATGTTCTAAAAAATAATTATAATATTCATAAAAAGAAATAAAAATCATTTTTGAAGAAAATATATTTTGAAGAACAAAAAGGCATTGCCAAAAATTGATTGATTATTTACGAAGTATTTATCAATATATATATATATGATATATATATATATATATAACAAGTAGTTAATCCTAATCATATCTATGAATTTAATTAAAGGTTGAAATTTTCATATTTAAATAATTATTGTTTGTTTGGATTTGGTGTAACATATCGCATACACTATCGAACATAGTTTTCTCTTTTAAAAACTCAGGGCGTTACATTATTCTTATATTTAATAAATTACATCCTTTAAATTTAAACTTGATCTCGGTATGAAATTTTTTTACACTTGAAAATATATTTATTGAAAATATATTTATTGAAAATAAATATCATAAAAAGGGTTAATAAAACATCCTCTTGAAAAGAGAGAAATTAAGGTAAGAATTTCATCACAAAACTAGGTTTCTAAGTATGAGAACATTTCTGGGAAGTGAAAACATGGAAATGGAAGATAAAAATAACACCAAAGGACTAATTGAGTCTGATAGATAACATGTTCATGAGAAATTCAATGACCATAAAACCATAAATTTGTGATGGATAAAATGACCATCAATTCATTTTAAATGGTCATAATATTAAAAAAAATTATTAAAGATTATTTTTCTGGAGTTAAGGAATTCATTTTTAGTCTAGACTTGGAACATAAGGAAATATATTTCCTTGAAATTTATAATTTCATCCTATAATTAATTCCCACTACAATCTCATCTTTTCCTCTAAATTATGATAGCTCAAGATGATTTCTTTTTTTCTCGAAGCACTAGAATAAACTTTCAATGGATCACATAATCCATCAAATAATAACAAGTTGTTCCTTATATTTCAAGGAATAGACTAGAATAAACGGAAAATTAGGGATGAATATTTATAAACTCTTAAACATGTAAATAAGAATATAATTAACATTAAATAGATAACTTATAAACAAAATGTATTTACTTAACTTATGAATTTCTTGGCTTCAATCTAAGTTATCCGTTATCTATTTCCTAAAATAGACTCTTATAGGAATTATTGTTCCCTTAGTAATGGTTTATAATGAGATTTTGATTTACCAAATCATATCCATTGGGAGTATTAAACCAGGTGTGCGGCAAGGCCCATTGTTGTGCACTGGTTCTTGATCAAGTCTAGATCAATGCGGTGTTTTTTGGTTTTACCCCTAGGTATATATATTCTAGATCAAAATCCACTTATAATATCTAGAAAGGTATGTACTTTATTTGAAACTAATTACTCTATAAATTACACAAATTTAGGGATGTTTTATTATACTTATTTCTATCCCTAAGCCTTTCTTAAGAGTTTTCTAATCCTAATCCCGGAAAATAACTAATCTTTTTCTATGATACCAACTATGACAACCCTTCTATTTATTACACATTAATTAATGATTTATTACATAATATTACACATTAAACAACCTGTAATATAGATAAGTTTATTATATTTTGGAATTAGGTATATTACATAACAACTTAAAAACATGGGATACAACAACATTATTGAAAACTCCCTCATCATGCTCCCCCTGAATGGCCCAAAGACCTTCATTTTTATTGATTTTTGATAACCCCCCTTTCAAGGGATGAGGGGGAACCCTTACAAGGCCCGTAGGCTTAGATATTACATGGCCCATATGCTTAGGAGATTACATAACCCGAAGGTCTTAGGGAATTCAACCAGACTATCTACAAGGAATTGCCCCTCCCCAGTATCTGCATCAAGAAAGTAGCTCTCCACCTTCGCATGGCTATCTGGATAAGATTCCCGTGAAATCATAGGCTAGTCCCGATGTCATAGTCATACCCTCTCATTCTGAAAAATCCATTTGGCTCTGCTCTGGTGAGTACACCTGCTCTAAATCCTCTTCTAGGGCAACTCCTTTTTTTGAAGTGTGTCTAGGGAAACTGCATGTGGCCTAAAGGCCTTGAGGTGGCCTAAAGGCCTTAAAGGTCGCCCGAAATCCCTACTAACCTGAATTCCTGGGTGTCCCAAAATCCTTAAGGACTCCAAGCCCAAATCGGTGGCCCAAGGTGAATAGTTCCAGTTGCTACAGTGCCGAACAGTACCTGGTACATTAATTTCTACAGTACCGTACAATGTACATTTCTGCTATAGTACCTATATAGTGTATAGTTCTTCTATAGTACCCACATAGTGTACAGTACTACTACAGTACTACTACAGCACTTCTGAAATATGCCTCTACCTGGTTTTGAACCCGGGTCTTGTGGATGCACTTAAGGATACCTCACCAACTAGGATGAGGCTCATGTGCTAAACATGTGTTGCTAACACTGACTCCCAGAGGTGGGCCACTAGCCCAAGTGCATGCCATATTCCCCAGATAATAAATGGCTTTGAATCTCCCTATTCATAATACGAACAGTGTTCGAGCCTGGTGGGACTTGATCCTAGGGACATACATAAGAAAGGGGTGAGGTATAAAGCCCAGTAAGGGAATAAACCTAGAATAACATAAATAAAGTGATACATGTTAGACAATAGGCATACCAATGAGACATAAAAGGGGAAATGATAATAAACATGAACAATGAGGCATGATATAGCATGATAATCATAAAGGCAGCATGGGAAATATGGAAACAACTTAAAAACAATGCATCAAAAACATAGTTCAAAGATAATTATCAAGACATCATGATGGATAAAGTATCATGGTAGATTATGTTCACTCCCTAATCCCTTTCATGACGTTTTGTGAGACTAAAACATTGCCCAATACATTTCAGTTCTATATAATTATGATCGCACTCATCACTTTCATTTCATTATCATGCTTAAGTGTGCCACATATATCATACAACATAGATTCATTCATCATCATATTTTATTACATGATAAAGGATTGTGGAATAAATACATTTAAGTCCCCAATAAAAAATTATAAGTGTATAAAGTTGAACACCCTTGATAGGAAATGGGTATGGGTATTCACTACACAATTGGTTGTCATGGAAAATCGTGGTGAAATTTTGGCAATGTAATGGGGACGTATGAATGTTCCTGGGAGGGATTGATGAGGGTAAAAGGGGTATCTCATCATTTAGACATCAAATGGATAGTAACAAGGATATGTAAGAACATATCCCAACATTATTAAATGAATATAAAATACATAAGATATAGAAGATACTTGAATAAAGAGGAGAAGGATAAGATGTCTTACTAAATTCCAGCATGGTAAAGGTTGTACATAAAGGTTCGTTAGAGGGATTAATGAGAGTGAAATGGGTATGTCATAATTTATACATAAAATTTAAATTAATTGGTATATTTAATAACATATACCAACATTATTAATTGGAAAAAAATCATAAAATGAAGAAGATGGATGAATTGAAAAAAAGAGATAGGTCCCTTACCTTGAGAGTGTGATTCAAAAAGATTGGGTGGAGCTTCCTGAGATCTTGAGGGAACTTTGGGAGGACTCTAGAGATTTTAGGGTAGAGTAAGGACATTCTACATGGTTTTTTAGTGATGATAAATAGAATCTTATGAGGGTTTATATAGGAAAAGAGAGGGGAGTTCTTTATTATTTCCCAAACTTAGGTTTTGGAATCTATATAATAAAATAACAAAAACCACAAACATTACCATGGTTCTTTCCCATTATTTCTTCCAAATATGGGTGTTTTTAATTATTTTATAAGTTAAATGGTCGAACATTTTAAAATAATACCCTTGCTGACGTGGAAGTGGATCTTGTTTATAAAGAAATGATTTTAAAACCTGAAAATATATTATAGGTTTTGGAGGATTCATAAAGGCTTTATAAAATTAATAAAATAAACTAAATATTAAATTATTTAAAATTTAAAACATATATTTTTTAGTGGATACCATTTATAGTATTTATTACATCATTTTTGGGTTATTATGATGTCATAATACACAACGTATATTTATACCATATTTAATTTTTACCTAAAAATTTGATTATCTCAGAAAATTATGAAAAATTAAAAATTGGATAATTGGGAAGTTATGATTCAAAAAATAATATTTATTTCACTAAAATAATTTTCTTAAGATATGAACATTCACATTTAAAATAGAATTGTAATTTATTGAGAAATATTGGGTTTTTTGACAAAAACAGTTTTAAAACCATTATAGAAATTACATTTGACATCATAAAAATTATATTATCAATGAAATTTATCAATAATAATTTGATAATAATATTTTATTAATATATAATTTATTTCAAAAAATCATTAATTCATTAAAAGGAGTTACTTAATTGAAATTTCATATTACTTTAAAATATAATTTTTGTTTTATTGTAACACAATATAATTTTTATCAAACTGATTACTTAATAATTTATAAAGTAAAAACAATAATAAATTAATATAATTATCATTTAAAGTAAATATAAATACTCATAATATAATAATTACCTTTTTTCTAGTCTTTATTAAATTATTTTTACCCTTAATTAACCTATTTTTATTTTACTGTGGTAATAAATATTTACTATAGTTAATATTCATATTGTAAAAAAATTAAGTTGAAATTATTACCTGATATTAATTATGATGATTCCAAATTTGGAATAATTTTTTTAAAAATCAATTCACATAGGTGGAATAATTTAAATTAATATAAAACCTACAAGCACGATGGAAGATAGTTTTCTAAAAAAATCCATTTTTCAAGGAAAAGATAATTTCAATTTAACTATATAACTAGTAATATTCATCATATTAATATAAATTAATAAATATAAATATCTAATCTAAAAATGTAATTTAAATATTTTCTCATTAGGTTTTATTTTAATTAATTATAATGGAGAAACATTATTCATTTTAAAATAGTTTTTAGAAAAATACGTTTTTACTCAAAAAACATAAAATTTTATTAAAATCTAGTATAAATATAATTTAAATGTAATTAATTTAATTAAAAATAACTAAATAATAATTATGTTACCTTGAAATAAAATTAAAATAAAAAATTGAATTTTAAATTAATTAATTTATCAAAATAAAATACATAAAAATTTTATATTTCATTATTCATTGAAAATGTATATTTTTTGGAAAATACAAAATTTTCCCCCTGAGTTAATTTTTATATGATGATATAAAAAATGGAGTTTATTTTATCAAAAAAAATTATAAATTTTCTAGAAAATAATTTAAATATTTAAAGAAATAAAAATCATTTTTAAAGAAAACATATTTTAAAGAACAAAGACATTACCAAAAATTGATTGATTATTTACGAAGTATTTATCAATATATAATCATGAAATATATATATCATAAATATTTAATCCTAATAATATATTTGAATTTAATGAAAGGTCAAAATTTTTATATTTAAATAATCACTGCCTATTTGGGTTTGGTGTTACGTATCGCAGATGTTATCGAATATAATTTTCTCTTTTAAAAACTCATTGCGTTACAAGGTAGATATGATATTATAATATGAGAAGAATAATTATGTCATAAATATCATATATAAATACATTATTTTTATATTTATTACCATTCATTTATAGTGTGTATGAAATACGAATTACATCGCTCTATGGAGATGATAAGTTGTGTGTATACATGAGCGATGCTTTCACTTTTCATGGGATGGAAAAGAGATGAAAAATGGTTGTCCCATGATCATAATAACATATCAGTATATTTATGATACTAGAGTTATTATTTTTTTATGGGTATATAAAATTTATAGAACATATAAGAAGAAAGAAATTTGAAATATTCGGTAAATATTATTTTCTCTTTTTCGATAGACTTCCTTCAATTTCCTTCTTAAAGAACATTGGAATGGTATTTTAATAAGCCCAACACCTATAATTAGTGTATAGGGAAGTTTATAAGATTAAATTTCTATGTTTTCTCAATATATATTTATAAAAATGGTGTGAAAAATTGAGATAAAGGGGTGTCCTTTTATAAGAGAGGAAAGGAAAAACATAGAATTACCAAAAATATTATAATATAACTAAGACTGTATCAATAAAAATGATTCCAAATGTCCATATATTTAAATAAAAAGATCATAAGTTTTAAATATCATCATAAAATAAAATTTATATAGGTTTTTGTGTCTTTTTAAACCTTAAATTTTGGTTTATCCCTATCATTAACTGATTTTAACCTTAATTACAATAATGACGTTTTCCATCTTAAAGGGTTATAATTGTAATTATAATGTTACGATTTGATCATAAATGACCAAGGGATGAATTTTTCAACCATTTACCATCCTAAATTTCTAAATACAAGATTTTTATAATTTTTAATTGATATAATAAAATATTTTTGTTATAAAATACTATTAATATCATTTTAACAATTATTCACAAAATTTGACTTTGAAAACAACATGAAAGAAATAGAACTAGAATATAAAAATTAAAACATACCTAAAATATTTTCTTTATCTAAAAAATTTGTGTAACATGATAATTTACCAAAATTATGTTGCTTTTAAAAAATTTAAAATCATTTATTTTATTTTTTAAAATTTATTAAATACTATATCAGCATTGTGTAAGCATTTAAATAAATTATTTAATCAGTAAAAATTAAAAATAAATTAAAATGATAAAAATATAAATTTATATTTAAAATAAATATTTATAAATAAACTTATTCTCTTTTATCCTTGTATCAAAAATTTAGAGATGTTAAATTCAAGAGTGTGACATCTTGTATTTATTCTTTCCTTAACTTAATATAAAGGTCATAATCAAAGAAAAATTTCATAAATTTGCCATATATTTGATACTTCTATGGAAATGTATTCAATAAAACCATAAAATAGGATAAATTCAAGTTTTGGGTTGATTTTTGGATCTTAATTCATAGATATAACCCTATTTTACCTATTTTACCCTTTATTGAGGTGACAAATATTCATCACGGTTACAATTCATAATGATAAAATATAAAAGGGAAATGTTTACCAAATTTTTTAAACATGATTTAAAATATGTAATACATTTTTTTAATATTAAATTTCAAGAATTTTCAAAAAATAATTTAATATAAAAACAAAAATCATAATAAAAAACATTTTTTAGAAAAATATCTTTTAAGTTTAAAAATATTTTTAAACCAAATTCAACCATAAAATTGATTCCAAAGAATATAATTGGATTATTTATAACATAATATAAATAATTTTACTATGAAAACATTTTAAAAAAATCAACTTTCTAAATGCTTGACATAAAAATTCAATTTTCAATAAAAATCTAAATTTTTCACTATTCACTAGAAAATCATTTTTTTCAAAAAAATACCAAAAAAAATCTCTAAGAAGATATTAACATGAAAATTAAAAAAATATATAATTTCTATCAACTAAAATTCCTAGATGTTCTATAAATTAATTATAATATTTATCCCACAAAAAGCAATAAAAATTATTTTGATGAAAATTTATTTTTGAAAAATTAAATGACATTACTAAAAATTGAGTGATTATTTCCTAAGAATTAATAAATAATTTTTTATTGATTAGTTACTTTATATATATATTATAATATTATTAATCCTATTCATACCTTCCAATTCAATTACTAGGCTATAATAGTTATATTTATATATAATAATTTGTGGTTTGGTTTAAGCTTAGTGTTGTGTTTTGTATACACTATAGAACATAGTTTTATTTTAAAATATTAAGGTGTAACATCCCCCCCCCACAAATAAATTTTTTCCTTTAAATTTGAACATTTTCTCAGTAATAAATTGTTTAACATTTGAAAATACCATTTCTGAAAACCCACATCATAAAAATGGATAATAAAACTTCCTCTAAAAAAGAGGAAGAGGGAATTATGAAGGTAATATAGAATAACACATAATTATGTTTCAAAATAGAACATTAGTGGGAATTGAATATAAGGAAATTCAAGAAAAATAAATACCAAAATAATTATGGATAGTGACAGGGAACATTGATCATAAGAAAGTGAATGATCAGGAGGAAATAAATGACTGCAAACCCATAAATCAATAATGGTGTGAAAAAAACCATAGATTCATTATGAATGAAAATAATAGGGTAAAATTTTTTGTTTCGAGATCATTTTCTTGGATTTAAGGACTTAAATTGCCATATGGAATGAAAACATAAGGAAATATACTTAGTTAATAAGAATAGTATCATCCTTTAATCAATTTGTACCACAATATCATCTTTTTCTCCAAATGATGAATATTCAAGATGAATTTTTCTTGCCTAAAGAACTAAAATAACATTATAATAGATTAAATATTATAAAAAAGGATAACAAGATATTCCTCCTATATTTAAAAATTAACCAATACTGAAATGGTTACTACAACTTGAGATAATGTCCAAAATTCATAAACCTTCAGATAAATAAATACTAAATTTAACTTCCAAATTTACACAAGAACACCAAAAGTTCAACTTTGATTATTCCACAAATAAATAATCCTAAATCCTAATTAACCTCAAAAACATAAACATTAAATAATGTTTTAACATTAAAGGTTATCTCATAGCTTTTAAATTACATCCTAAAAAAATTAATTGTATTCTTCATAAATAATATTTCATGTTAAACCACATGTTAAACTAAAAGGTTACATATACCTCAACCCAATGAATCATCTATAGAAATATAATTAATCATATTAAAAATAACTATTTAATCTTATAATGTAGAAAACCTCACAAAAATATCATGAATAAAATTTAGATACTAACCTGAAGGGTAATCCTTTTCTTGACCATAAATATCTCTAAAAATATCACCTTTTCAATAAATCACTATTTAACAGAAAATATTTTATATATACCACTATCCAATAGACTATAATTTAATTAAAATCAAATCATATAATAACCCAAAGGGTTATTTAATTCTCAATAGATTATTCTTCCTAAAACCTAGTAAAAGTTTCAAATCACCTCAAAATTCCATCACTTAAAGCATAAAAAGTGGTATTTATGCTTTTGAACTTACGATCAAACTTAAACATACAAACACATGATGATATACATAGATATTAAGTTAGACTCACATGAAAACATTTATTTTTACAAAAATTAATAAAATACTTATTCCACAAATAAAATAACTAACTATTTCCATAAATTCATAAATTAAATAAACTTATTCAAAGATGACCTTAATCACTTTTTTAGAAAATCACTATTCAATTTCATAGTAACTAATACTATCCAATTTACTTCAGCAATGTCAATAATCTCTTTATCACAACAAAACATTATCACATTACCGCTAAATCAATTTTCTTGGTTATTGGTACCTTTCAGTATGTGTTTTCAAATATTTAAATAAAATCTACTATGGAATAATCCTAAGATGTCTCATTATTATAATATTCATAATATCATTGATATAACACTTATAAAACATAATTTTTAAATCATAATACATAAATACTTAATTATTTTCACTTAAATGATTGGAATAGCATAGGTTTTTCCTTAGACTATGAGTTAACCCATAGATTTGGGCATTGGATCAGATAATTTCCATATTCCTCACACATAAGACATTTTACTATAATTGGTATGTTTGGATTAACATCATATACCTCTATCAAAATTATATTTTTTTGTGATAATTCACTAATATATGCCCTTATTTTCCACAAATAAAACATTTTCTTATTACTTTGAGACATTCTTAGGGGTGTATATTTCCACATTTTTAACATGAAGAAAATTTAAAATTATTTAATCCATGGTATCAACCACATGATATCTTTAAAAACTCTATTTTTCTCTTCTCTAATGTGTCCAAGGGTCAGTTAATATTTTTTTTTGATCATATGTCATGATAACTGATTATACATAATCAAAATATCTTTAAATCCTATCATTATCAAATTTGGATGCTCATAATCATCATATTGTCTATTACATTCAGTGATAACATGATTCCTCCTAGTTCTAGAAATTGAATAAAACTAAAAAACATAGTATGAGAAACAATAATCATTCTGGGAAACTACTTAATCATGAAAATCATTTATAGTATATCTAAATAATGACACATTATTTTCAATATAATACACCTTAGGTTTAAACTAGGTTATTTATAATCATCATTTATTCAAATCCTTCATAATGGTTTGTAAATAAAACGTAAATTAAACCAATCATATCACTCAGGATTGTCAAAACTAAGTGTGTAGTTAGGAAACACTCACCATGCACCAGAATAATGGTCAAGATATACCCGACTAACTCTTTTTGGGGTTACTACCCCTAGATTTGTCTGTTCCAAAAGTACATCCACTTACATTGTCTAGATAGGGATGTATTGCAAGGAAAATCACATAATCTCTACCTTACAAAAACTTTATTATGTTATAATATACTTATAATTATCCTCAAAGTCATTCATAAGGTTATGATACCTAGTATATGTTTTCCTAAATCTAGTTCTCAAGGCTTCTACTAAAATTTATCTGATACCAAATGTAAGGACCTAGACACTAGTAGCCCAGAATTAGTGGTTACATTATTATATTGTAATTTGATACAATCCATCGCATCCCAAAGGACATAATATTTTATTAGTCTTGATAAAATTGATACATAATTTAATCTCCCATTACATTGGTAATATAAAAACATAGTAAAAGTTAAAAAATAATCCTTTAAATCATGCAAATATTCCTTCTTTATATCCTATAGAAATGAAAAAAAATAGGGTGATCTCATATTCCCAGTAATATAATGTGAATATTATAATCTATCATAAAATAAATAAGGCATAATAAATTTGTAAAATTGAGTAACTGAAAACACATGTCATTTAATCAATAAATTGTACATGAAGAATAAAATGCTAGTAATAAATTGTGATCAAATAATGACATATAAATAAATAAATAAGATTAAAAAATATATGTGGATATCAAAATATTCAAGTAACCACATGAACATCAATAACATATTTCATAACAATGGAATTCATAATGTTTTACATCTTAAACATTCCACTAATGCCTTATGCCAGGACCTCTTACATAAATGTGTAAGTCCTTGAAAAAATACCCAATATATTTTGTCTCATGGGTTCTACATATGCATCGAGGTGTTATGTAATTTTGGGCCCCACCAATAACTTAATAAGCCCAATTAATTCATCATATAAATAAAAAATAAAACCTAATCGAGATTCCTTAATAATCAACAACTGTAAATATTGGTATAACTAGAATAAAAAATATTAATACTTTCCCCTATGAAACTAAATATAAATGATATGGATAAATATATTGAATGGTATAATTATATTATTTCTCATCCAAAGAAGTTGACATAGATGAAAATACTTTTAAAATATCACTGGAAGATTTCCTGAGGAAAATATCTTTTTTCATTTCAAAATCACTTATTTAATGTAAAGACCCAGAACTATATTAATTAAATTTACCTTCTTATAGTTATTTAATATAGTATGAATCATATAAAATCACTTAGATAATACAATATGAAATTTATAAATGAATAATTAATTAAATAAGAGGTATTTCTAGAAGTTAAGGAACCTATACCAATGGAATAGTAACCTAAACTTTAGAATAGTAATGTAACTATTAGGAATAGTAATATTTCCAATAGAATATTAAATTCACCTATTAAAGTATAAATAAAATATTGGTATCTTATAAATGAAAATATGATATATTTATATCTTGATATAAGTAAATAAATGTTTTAAAAATAATAAGTTAAGTGTTTTTATTTTTGTAAGTTATAAGTATTTAATTAAAGTTTTCTAATTGATATAATGATTTAAAAGAATTTTTTTTTCATAAAATAGATTCATAAATAAATAATTTGTTGTCTTATGTTTATAATATAATTTTATGAGACCTTAATTAATTTTTCAAAATGTTATAAAATCAATAATAATTTCAAAATTTTCATTTTTTAAATAACTGGTGATTTTATTTAAAAATTAAATTTATCAAATTTAGAAAATTATTTTCATAAAATGTATTCCATTTTAAAATTATACACATTGAAAAATTCTTAGGGTAAATTGTTTTTATCTTTCTAAAATACTTGAATTTTTGTGAATAGTAAAATATGATAATTTATGATAAATGCTAAATACATAAATTATTATTTAATGGATGATTTATGGATGATGTAAGCCCATAATCTTGAACTATAATTCTTTATTTTAATATATTTAGTTAAATTTATCAAACTATTCATAGTCTTGAGAAAAAATAATAAACTAACGAATAAAATAATGAGAAATCACCTCTCTAATCCACTATAAATACCACCCCTCACCACCTCTTCTTATCACACCATTAAAGCATTGAGACTTATTCAAATTGTTCCCAAAAATTTTCAATATCCCCTTCCCCGCATTTAGGATCCTTTTTTCTCATTAAAAGTCCAAACCATTTTCCTTAAAGAGATTCTCAAGGGGGAGAAAATCAAGATGTAAAAAACTCTCTCTTTTTATTTTAATTTCTTTTCAATTTCTTTTATTTTATTATTTTATCCTCACTTACCTATACCAAAGTAACATGATATCTAAATTATCTTCTATATAATATAATTTTATTTTTTTGAGGTAATAATATATCATCAATTTTATTCCCTCTCCTTTTTTTCTAAAAATAAAAACATCGTCTATGGTGTGTTGATTTCAAGGATGAAGAATTTTAAATTTCTATTAACATATTCAAGGATGGTCATAAAAAATTATGGTTAAACCATATTATAATAAATTTTTTATAGACTATGTAATATTCTTAAACCATTGTATATACATGATGTTAATTAATAATAAAAAACTAGTTTGTGATGATCGAAAACCCACCAAAATAATCTAAACGATTATCACTAACGCCTTATCTAATGATTTATCCTCACCCAAAATAACAAAATCAATTACATAACCATTTAACATTATATATTTTCATTACTAACATATAATTTTAATTCTGTATAACTATTCTTATTTTACATGTTCTTTCGTACATGTATACAAGTAAACTGATCATTAAAACCAAGGAAACGAACGCTCTCAAAACGATGAAATCGAATATTATAACCCATTAAAAGACCATAAATGAACTTAGTAAAATTATAATAAATGAAATACATGTTGAATATATTCTAAATTAAATTATTAATGAATCTAATTTCATTATCCAAGATGTTATGTGCAAGTGTAGAACACTTTCGGACATAAGGTAAGTGTTTCTTCCTCAACCTCCATTTTTTCATCCAGGATACACTTTATCTCTCTTTAACCCAATATAATTATTATTTATTATTATTTAATCCTCCTAAATTATATTTTAATATTCTATAGATATATACCTAGAATAATCCTTCTTTATTTTATGGGTAGTTACATGTTTTATAAGGATCCTTTCTCAATTATTCCTAATAAACAACCCCGATTAAAGAGAACTTCACAATTTCTTACCCATTTTTAAGTATACTCAATAATCTATTTTAAGGAGACAATATTTTTATAAAAATCAAAAAAATTATCATTAAAAAATATCTTATTTCATTTCCTATTTTATGAAAATATTTTTCCAAAAGAACTCTTCTTTGAAAAATAAAAAAGGTATTTCTCTTAAGAATTCCTCAATGATTTTTTTAGAATATTTCCATATATTTCAACACACTTTGTTTAATCTTATTCTTAATTGGGATTAATATTTTATGAAATAATTTACTATATTTTATTGAATATTTTATGATTATTTTGACTGGGTATGTACTATCTTGATGTCATTCTTCATATTACTCCGAATGGTTTATAATTATGTTTATTATTTGGGAAAAGTTATTTACGTTTAATATGATAGCTTTAATATGTATATATATATATATATATATATATATATTTATTTATTTATTATGTCTCAACCCTTTAATATGAGTAATTAATTGGACTTATTAAGTGATATGTAGGGCCCTCTATATCCCCTTGATGTATCGGTAGGTCTCATGAGACAAACTAGACTGGTTTTCTACCCATTATGTATGGTGTCTTGGTCGAGGAATTGACGATATGTTTATAATGTCTGGAATTATGGATTACCACATTATGAAAATAGTTTTTGATATTTCATGTGACTATTTGACTAGTATATATCCATGGTTAATTTTTATTATGGAATTATTTAATCAGCTTTTATTCCTTCCATATTATTCTCAACATTATGTTTTAATGGAATGTGTTTTTAGTTATTCACCATCCCCTATTATTTATGTTTATGATATTTTCTGATGTATTTCCTACCCTTACTGAGCATCTGAGATCACCCCTTTATTATGTTTTATTTTTCCCCTAGATGCGGAGATGTATATTATGAATGACTTATAGGGATAATCTAAGATTTTATGGGTGTTTCCAATTGAATTTTTATATTGTATTCATTTTCAAGTTGTAATGTAAAGTTCATATATGTAATATATCTTCCAAAAATAATAAATTGATCGGTCCTTTTGGATTCATGTCTTTTATCTATGATAATGTATTAATGTAAGGCATCGGATCAGGGTTACTAGGGTCGGGGACTCTACTGTTGGTATTAGGGAAAGTTTAGTAGAAACCTAGGAAAATAAATTTAGAAAAAATATATTAGGAAACATAAACTTAAGATAGACTTTGAGGATAAGAATATAAGAACATCCTAGAATTTTGGTAAGGTAGATATTATGTCGGACATCCTATAAATACATCCATGTCTGGATACTACAAGTGGATGTGGTTCTGAAATAGATGTACCTAGGGGTAAAAAATCTGACAAGGTGTCCCAACCCTGATTCAGGGTAACTTGGTACATAAAACTGGGTCTTATTGTGCCCTTGTTTGACACTCCCAAGGGATATTCTTTGGATAAATAAAATTTTCTTAACAAACCATTATGATGGATTTAAAAGTAAATATGTCCCCAAATAAACCATGTTTATGATTATGGGATTATCTATTCCAAAATTCCAATTTATGTTAAGTTTTTTTCTGGTTATAAATTATGAATTATGATTCATAACCTAATTTAGTGTATTCCATTGTTTAGAAATGGTGCCTAGTTAAATGAATGGAAATAGTATCAATGCATGTATCCTATGTAGGGATTTCCCTCTCATGAAAGATAATGATGTTAGATCAGGAGCTGTAATTGAAGCTGATAAACTTATAACTTTACTACAAAATCTGACTTAGGATACGAATAATAACCTTACCCATATGGATCATCCTGATCCAAAATGGGGTGTAATAATGTTAGGCCACTTTATGTGACAATAACCTCCAAAATTCAATGGGACTACAAACCCATTTGAAGCTGATCAGTGGATAAGTTCCTTGGAGGAATATTTCTTTCTCTAGGAAGTAACTAAAGGGATAAGGTTGTCATGGAAATTTATCATCTCTTAGAATATGTGGATCAATGGTGGTTATTGATTTAAAACATAAAGGAGGATGAAGAAATAGTAAACATGGAATGGAAGTATTTTAAGGAAATTTTCTTTTCAAAATATTTCCCTTGCTAACAATGAGAGGATATAGAGAGATAATTATTAAATCTGAGGCAAAAGGAATATGAGAATGTTTTTAAGTATGAATCCAACTTTATAAGGTTAGAAAGGAATGTTGCGGATTACATATGCAATCTAAATAGAAATATTTATTATTTCTTTGATGGTTTAAAACCATTCCTCTAAAGGGAACTAGTCTCCAAATATTTCTCAACATGTGAAGATATAGTCTCATGTTCTATCAAGATAGAAAAATAATTATCTAATAAAATAAATAAAATAAGAGGTTTATTAAAGACTATAGAAAAGTAAATAAAGAAAATAGAATAAGGTAAGAGTTGAATTTTCAGCATGTGATAATTGTAGGAAGAAACACCCCGGTACTTTCCTGAAGGGAATGAGAGTTTTTTAAAAGTGTTGAGAAAAATCCCACCAAGTCCATGATTGAAAATGAAATAAATAAGATACCAATTTTCAATGTTGTAATTATAAATAGATGGGACATTATGAAAATTATTTTCCAAAGAATCAATGAATCTTTCCCTAGAAAAGGCCAAGGGAGAAATTCCAAGCTTATGTGATCACAACTTATGGGGTTGAAATTCCTAATGATATAGTGGAAGGTACTTTAATCATTTCCTCAGACTTATTCTATGATTTATTTAATTTTGGATCATCGCATTCTTTTATATCATCCCAGTTTTCCAAGAAAATTATAAATTTCCCTTTTGATTTAATAAAGGAGTTGTCAATCAAAACTCCTAATGGAAGTATCATTATAATAAATATGTGTCAGTTAGTCCCCTTTATAACACATATACATAATTTAGTTTCTAACCTTTTCATCATACCTATGATTTAATTTGATATAATTCTTGGTATGGACTAGGTTTTAAAATAAGATGTGAAAATCTATTTCAAGAATAATTAAAATATGATTGGTGAGTAAGATGTAGAATCCCTTATCTTTATAAAAGAAACCTCATCATCTGAGTCATATCTAGATCCACCTTTAGTAGATCTTATAAATGAAATTCTTGGGGAGGAAGATAAAAAATAATCTATGGATAAGGAAATAAATCTTTAAATTGAATATGTACCTATTATGCAATAATATATTGATGTATTCCTATAGGATTTACCTGGACATCCTCTAGAGTGGGAAGTTGAGTTATCTATTGATTAAATTCCTTGTGAAAAAACCTATATCAAAGACTCCCTATAGAATGACCACTATAGAATTAGTGGATCTGAACAAAAAATTAGGGGAATTCAGTGATAATGGATTTATTTACCCTAGTGCTTCTCAATGGAATCCACTATTCTTTTTTTCAAGAATAAATATGGATCCATGAGGTTGTGTATTGACTATATAGAAATCAATGCTATTACAATAAAGAACAAGTATCCCCTACCTCGTATTGATGATTTATTTGATCAACTTCACAAAGCTTAAATTTTTTTGAAGATTTACCTTCGATATAGATATCATCGGTTGCATGTGAGGAAAGAAGATATTCTAAAAATAGAATTTTGAATCGGGTATAGACATTAAAGTTTATAGTAATTCCATTTGTACTGACTAATACACCCTCTATTTTTATGGATCTAATGAACATAGTGTTCAAGGAATATCTTGATAAATTTTTTGTGGTATTTATTGATGATATATTGATATATTTAAAAAGATATGAGGACTATGAGAAACACTTTGGGGTTGTTCTAGAGACTCTTAGAAGAAAATATTTATATGGGAAGTTTAGAAAGTGTGAATTCTGGCTTCAAAAAGTTTCTTTCCTTGGCCATATTTTCTCTAAGGAAGGAATATCAGTTGATCATGTGAAGACAAATTCATCCCATGAATGGCCTACACCAATGAACATAGTCGAGGTGTGTAGTCTCATTGGTTTAGCAGGTTACTATCAGAATTTCATTCATAATTTTTTCTGGTTATCTAACTCGTTAACCAAGCTTACTTGTAAAGGGGTTAAGTTCATAGGGAAAAATAATGTGAAGATTGTTTTGAAGAATTGAAGAAGAAATTAGTGAATGATCCAATATTGAATCCACTATTGAGAAATGGTGTATTTGTGATTTAAAGTGATGCATAAAATAAAGGACTTGGTTGTGTCCTTATGTTGAATGATAGGGTTCTTGCCTATGCATCAAGACAGTTAAAAATTCATGAACAAAATCTATCCAAATCATGATCTTTAGTTAACAGCCATAATCTTTACTCTGAATATATGGAGACACTATCTCTATGGAGAAAGATGTGATATATATAGATATCACAAGATCTTGAAATATATATTCTCATAGAAATAACTCAACATAAGGTAAATGAGATGGCTCTATCTTCTCAAGTATTATGAATTTTCAATACACTATCACCTAGCAAAGGAAAATAAGGTAGTTGATTCATTGAGAAGGAAGGATCATGGAGTTCTAAAAAATGAGGATTGAAAGGGATCCTTTGTTCATGGATTTAGTGAATATGTATATGGAAATTATCAAGGAAGGTGAAACATCATTACTATTTAAATTGGTTTCCCAAACATCTTTATTAGAAAGGATTAAAAGTTCTCAGCCTGAAGATGAGAATTTTCAAAGGAAACTTAAAGCTGTGAATGATGGGAATTTGACAGACTTCATGTCTGAGGATGGAATTCTGAAATTTGGGAAGATACTTTGTGTTCCCTCTACACTCGAGCTAAAAAGGAGTTATTTTATTATGCACGTTGCTCGGATTTCTCAATACACCCTGGTATCACTAAGATTTAAAAACATTTGAAGTAACATTTCTGGTGGGATAATAGAAAGTGATAATTTGTTGATTGTTTATCAAGATCTTTAGTCTGTCAATAGGTGAAGGCTGAAAAACAATATCTAAGAGTATTCATGAAACTTGTGAGTGTTCCTACATGAAAATGGGATTATATTACTATATATTTTATCATTGTATTCCCAAAAACTCAAAGAAATAATGATGCAATATGGGTAATTTTTGACTGACTTACCAAATCTGTATATTTCCTCACTATAAGGGAGTATTTTCCACCGTATCAGCTTGCATGACTCTATATTAATGATGTTGTAAGAATTTATGGAGTTCTCATTTAAATTGTGTCTAATCTTTATCCACAATTTACACCAAAATTCTAGAAAATTATTGAGAAATATTTGGATACTAAGCTTCATTTGAGTAATTATTATCACCCTCAAACTAATAGGCAGTCAGAAAGGACAATCCAAAATTTAAAAAACATATTTATATCATGCTCACTTGACTTTAAAGTCATGTACAATCAGTATTTACCTTTGTTATATTTTTCTTACAATAATAGTTTCCATTCTAGTATCCAAATGGCACTATATAAAGTATTGTATGGAAAGAGATGTCATACACCAACTTGTTGGGATGAAGTTGGTGAAAAGAAGCTTGTAGGCCTAGAAATTGTGGATAAAACAATAGAAAAGGTAAATAATATTCAAACCCATATCAAAGAATCTCAAATTAGTCAAAATAGATATATCTATAATTGAAGAAAGGATTTGTAATTTCAAGGGGGAGATCATGTTTTCTTGAAAGTATCCCCATAGAAGGGTGTTATAAGATTTGGGAAGAAAGGGAAATTGATCCCTAGGTACATTGGAAATTTTGAAATCCAATAGATATTTGGAGTTGTGTCTTATTATTCAGTGACGTCATCTAACATTTCCAAATTTCATGATGTGTTCCACATATCTTTGTTAAGAAATGACATGCCAGACCCAACGCTTGTACTCACTTCTGAAGGAATAGAATTGGAACCAGATTTATCTTATTGTGAAGAGACTACTTAGATTATGGACACTAGAGAATAGGTTTTGAGGAATTATATGACTTGGATGGTAAAGGTAATTTGGAAAAATCATAAAATTAAAGAGTTGATGTAGGAACTAGAGGAAGTTATGATGAATAACTACCCAAATCTTTTTATGAGGTGACATTTTGGAAATTTTGATGATGAAATTTTTTATAGGAGGGTATAATGTAATGACCCATAATTATATCAATGAAATTTTTATTCTTATATTTATTTTATATAGTATGTGTAACACCCCATGATTTTATGATATCCCACATTTTAAATTTAACTTCATCAATATCTTACGATCTTGAAAATGATTAAATTTTATTATTTAATTATTATAGTTATCTTCTAGATTTTGGTAATTTTTGGAATGAATGAGATTTATTAATTATGAAAATATAGATTAAACATGTTTATAAAATTAATTCATTAGTTATCCATTAATTATAAACAAAAAAATTGATCATAAAAGATGTATTTTTATAAAAACTATTTTTATTCCTATAATTGACATTTTAATCACCATTAGTTAATGATCATAATAAAATTTATATGTTATATATTCAATAAAATATATCACCATTAGTTATATATTATATATTCAATCAAATATTTAATATATTTTGTGATAATTCTCAAATTATTCATGGTCTTGTGTCAAAATAATAAACAAATGAATAAAATATTCAAAACATACCCCTCTCTTACACTATAAATACCATCCCTTCTCCTCACACCTTCTAAGATTTGAGCCTTATAATTTTTTTACTAAAAAATTTTTCCAAATCCCTACCCCACTTCCTAGATCCTTTAGTATCAAAAAAATACTAAAACCAATCCTCTTATGAAGGTTCTCAAGGAGAATAATTCAAGAGGTAAAAATCTTCTTTCTTTTCTTTGATTTTCTTTTCAATTTCTTTGATTTTCTTATCCTTCCATAACCTCCCCTATCCAAAGTGACATGATAACCTCTGTATAATTTATATATTGTAATTATATCATGTTAATGGAAGATACATCATTAAAATCCTTTCTCTCTCTCTTTTATTCTATAAATGAAAACATCGTCCCCGATGTGTCATTTTATGGACACTATGAACGATACATTTTCATTTTCCATTAACTCCTTAAAGTATGCTCATAAAAAATTATGATTAAACAATATTATAATATATTTATTTGATACTATTTAATATTCTATAACCATGATATACACATTATGTTAATTAATAAAACAAAACTAGTTTGTGATGATCGAAAAACTACCAAAATAATATAAACAATTATCACGAACATCTTATCTAATGATTCATCCTCACCCCAAATAACCAAATAAATTATATAAAAATTTAATATTATGGAATTTTATTAATAAAATATAACTTCAATTATGTATATTTATTCCCATTTTACATGAAAATCCATACTTATATACAAGTAAATCGATCATGAAAACCAAGGAAAAAAATGCTCCCAAATGATAAATTTGTATCTTATAACTCATCAAAAAGACCATAAATGAACTCAATAAACTTATAATAAATAAAATACATGTAGAAATTGTTGTTAATTAATTAATTAATGTATTTAATTTGATTATCCAGTACATTAAGGTCAAGTTCAAAACACTTTCAGACATAAGGTAAGGGTTTCTTTCTAAATATCCATTTTCATTCGAGTTATGCTTTATCCCTATATACACCAATGTAATTATTCATTATTTTTAAATAATTCTTATAAATTAATTTAATATGTTTCAAAATCATATATATAGATCATTTAATCATTATTTTAAGGGTAAATACATGTTTTATAGGGTTCACTTCTCAATTATTCCCGATAACCAAACCTGATTAAATAGAACATCCTGATTTCTTACCCATTTTCAAGTACCATACATAATATTTTTTAACATACCATTATTTTTATAAAATAAGTAATTTTTTCCTAAAAAATATATTTTTTTTACTAGTTTTATACAAATAATTATGAAAAATAAAAATGATTCTTCTAAAATAACTCTTCTTTGAAAAGTAAAAGGGGTATTTCTATCAGGAATAACTCGATGGTTTTATTAGAGTATTTTCAGTTGTTTCAAAACCTCTGTTGAATTTTATGATTTATTTAGATTGATATATTATGATTATCATCTACCATGTTTTATTAAATGGTTTATTATCAATTTGACTATGGATGTGCTATCTTGATACCATTTACCATACTACTTAGAATGGTTATTGATTATGTTTACAGATTAGGGAAAGTTATTTATATTTCATATGTATATGTTTTTATGTTTAACCTCATTCATATAAGGAAATAATTAGACTTATTAAGTGGTGGTTGGGGCCTACTATAGACCCTCAACGCATCGGTAGGTCTCATGAGACAAAACAGAAATGGATTTTGGTTAAGGCCTTAACAATTTATTTTCAGTTGTTATGGACAATGCCATGACAGTATGTTTATGATGTTATGAATATGTATTCACTCATTATGGTTATTAATTGATTATCCATGTGAATATGCTACTAGTATAATTTCTATGGTTATTATTCATTCTCATGTAATTATTTTTATGTCATTATTTATTCACCTTATATTTTTTCATATTATGCTCAAGTTTATGTTCTAATGGCATGTGTTATTAGTCATTCATCGTGACTTATTATTTATATTAGATTCCACTGTATTAATTAAACTTACTGAGAATCTAAGATCACCCATTTATTATGTTTTATTTTTCCACAGGATGTGAAGATATATATTATGAATTATTTGCAGAGATAAACTAGGAGTTTGTGGATTTTTCCAATGGAAATGGTATGTTGTATTTCCTTTCATGTTATAATGTAAAGTCAATGTAGGTAATCTAGATTTCAAAACTACTAAATCGATTAGTCTTTTAGATTTGAGTCTTTTATTTATTCTAATTTATTAATTTAATGCATGGGATCAAGGCTACTGGGGTAAGAGTATTTACAATTAGTGTTATAGGAAGTTTAGTAGAAACCTTGGAAACAAGATTTATAAAACATAGATTAAGGGATATAACCCTAAGATAGAATTTTAAGATAAAAATATAAAAACATCCTATAATTTTGGTATAGTAGAGATTATGTGGGTCTTCCTAACAATAAATCCTTGTCTAGATACTGTAAGTGGATGTGGTTCTAACATAGATGTACCTAGGGGTAACAACTCCGACAAGGTGTCCCGGGCCTAACTCGGGGTAACTTGGTACACAACAATAGGTCTTATTGTGCACTTATTTTGACACTCCTGGGGGATATGCTTAGTATAATTCATATTTTATTTACAAACCATTTGAATAATTTGAATATATGATGAAAATAAATAACCTAGGGTGTTTTAGATTGAAAAAAAGGTTTCATGATATTCTATATATGATTATACATTTCTCTCACTATGACTACTGTCACTCACACTATTATTTCTGGTTTTAGTCAATAGTTGGAACCCATAGGACTCGTGTTAACATTGAACGTGATGGAAAAGGTGGTGGTGGTGAGAAACCAAATGGGATGTTGATAGGATTGAAAGATATTGTGTTTATAATTAATCAGTTTTCTCAAAATATTATTAATAACATATACCTTAACCAACTCCAAAACCTAGTAAAGAATAGAAGTATGGAGTTTGTTAAGAGCTCCAGTGGTGGAGATCATGGAGAAAAGAAGGCTTGATTTCTATCATGAAAGTAATGTGGAAGGAGAAACCCAGGAAAGTGTCTCAACGGAACAAAGAAATGCTTTATGCGTGGGAAAGAAGGCCATAAATCAAATAATTACTGAGGAAAATTGAAGGGTATTATGGATGGAAATAAAAATCATCCTAAGAATCCATTTTTAGTTTATTGACTTAAATGTGGGGAACCAAGGCATTACCCGATTCAATGCTCTCTTATATAGGGAAAAATCTAGACCAAGGAAGGACCTATGTATAAATCAATGGATTAAGTATTTATGTATTGGAGTTTTATTGAAACCCTTAGTTAAAAGGCAATGTAGTGATTTACCTTATTTCATGGATATACATTATATTTATTTTGGAAGTTATATAAATATTTTTTAGAAAAAGGACTAACCGTAGGTCGGGTGACAACCCGTTGTGTCCAAAAAGGTTGCAAGGTTTTAACCCACAACTGAAGGGCATAAAGGGTACAGTACCTACCACTATAATATGTGAAGTACTAGTTATCATGAACTTTTTAGTTAAAATATCTAATGGATAATGGTTATTTTGATTTTAGGGAAATTTTTTGTATCAAATAAATAACTTTGGGATTGGAAAATGATTTGGTGATTAAGTGATTAGTGTTAGTTCAAAAGACATTCACTATTTTTGGAATCCAATGATATTAGGGTAAATAGAATATTTTGAGGAATAAATTTTAAATTATATTTTTGAGTCAAATATGATTTTATTATATACTTATGGTGATTCAGGTTATTTATGTAAATGGATAGAATATCTTGGATATTACGTGATATGGGAAATTAAATTTTTTGTATAAGACATTAAGAGTGATCGATGTTATTTGGAAGACTATATAAATAAATAATTATGATTTTAGGGAAATATTATAGAATACTTTCATGGAATGATGGTGATTTTCTAAATAATCTATGTTTAAATTTGAATTTTACATTTTAATTTTAGAGATTAAAGTTTTTTTCAACATATAAAGGTTTTCTATTTTTGGGTAATCATATTTTCTTATCCTAACCATTTTTTTGGTATAAATATAGGAGGAATATATATTTATAATTTGGTGGATTTTGTGATCCATAAAAGTTGATTCGAATTTTTCTGGCATGAAAAATTCATCTTAAATACTCATCATCTAGAGAAAAAAATATGAGTTTGTGGTGAGAATTTATTAAAGGATGAAACTCTAATTTATAATTTAGTATTTTTACATATTTTCATATTCTAGGATGAAAATGAATTCCTTACCTATAGGAAAATTATTTTGGAATAAAAACATTATCTGTTTACTTTTCTTATAGGGAAATTAATGGTCTTTTAACTAATCACAAGATTTATGGTTTTTCTTTGTTAACTTTATAGTGAACATGTTTTATATCACTCTCTATCAAAACATGAAAGTTATATTTCTCTTCCATGTCCATTTTATCTCTTTCCACTAATGATTTCCTACTCAAAATTCTCATTTTTTTGGTAACATTTTCTTTTCCCTTTCCCTTTTATTAAGAGGATATTTTATTAACCCTATTTCCGAAGTGGGTTTTCTATAAAGGAATTTTCAAGTATTAATCTATTATTTTCAATTAAAATTTCAAATTGTTAGGATTTAATTTATTTAATGAGGGGATAATGTAACACCCCAAGATTTTACGGTGTTCCACTTTTTAAATTTAACTTCTTCAATAGCTTGCAAGCTTGAAAAATGATTAAATGTTATTATTTAATTATTATAGTTATCACCAAGATGTTTTGAATGGTGTTAATAAATTAGATGAAGTAATTATGAAATATATATTACACGTGTTTATAAAATTAATTCATCAGTTATCAATTAGTTAGAAATGAAAACCAATTGAACATAAAGGATAAATTTTTATAAAACTATTAATATGCCCAAAATTGAAATTTTAATCACTATTAGTGAAAGTTCATAATGAAATTTATATATTATATATTCAATAAAATATTTTTATATTCATACAAAATATTTTTATAGGTATAAGTTAAGAATAAATCCAATTCTATACATAAAAAAACTATATTTTTTTAAATGTTGTTTACCACCCTTTAATGGAGAACTTGTTTTAAATATAAATTTTGACACTTTTATAAATAAAATTTTATAAAAATTATTTTTTAATGTGTGGTATCAAAATTTACTTTGGTTAAATTTTGGATATTTTTCTGATAAGTTTCATTTTTAATGAATAGTAATGTGACCATTGGAATAATAATGTGATCGTTATGAATAGTAATTTGGTCATTAGAATAATAACCTCTCCTGTTAAAGTATAAATAAAATTTATGTATATTATAAATTAATATGTGGTATATTTATATCATGGAATATGTAAATAAATGTTTTAAAAATGATAAATTAAGTGTTGGTATTTTTGTAAGTTATAAATATTTAATTATAAATTTATAATTAATATAATTATTTAAAAGAAAATTTATTTTCATAAAATATATTTATAATTAAATATTTTTTATTATGATTTTAAGAAAATTTTATGAGACCTTAGTTAATTTTTTAAAGTGTTATAAAATCAGTTATAATTTTAAAATCAGTATTTTTCGAGTAAATAATGATATTAATTAAAAACTAAATTTCTCATTTTTAGAAAATTATTTTCATAAAATGGAGTTCATTTTTTAATTCTACATGTCAAAAAATAGTTAGGATGTATTTTTGGTATTTTTCTAAAATACTTGAATTTTTTGTGAATATTGAAATTTGATAATTTACAATAAATGCTAAATACATGATTTATTGAGTCATAGGTTATATATGGATGATTTAAGCCCATAGTATCGAGATATAATTTATTATATCAATATATTTGGTGATAATTCTCAAACTATTCATATTATTGATCCAAAATAAGAAACAAATGAATAAAATATTTAAAAAACACCCCTCTCCTCTACTATAAATACCACCCATCACCACCCCTTCTCCTCACACATTAAAATCTTTGAGACTTATCAAATTTCTGCTCAAACCTCTTAACAAGACCCTCTACCATTCATAGGATCCTTTTTCCTCAAAAAAAGGCCAAAACCAATCCCATTAAGGAGGTTCTCAATGAGGAGAATTCAAGAGGTAAAAATCCTCTTTCTTTTCTTTTATTTTATTTTCAATTTTGTTTATTCTATTATCCTTACATAACCTCCCCTATAAAAATTGACATGATAACTCTAGTATAATTTATATCATGTAATTATATCATGTTAATGGAAGATCCATCATAAAAATCCATTCTCTCTCTCTTTTATTCTATAAATGAAAACATCACCCATGATGTGTCAATTTATCGACATCATGAATGATGCATTTTCATTTTCCTATAACACCTTCAAGTATGGTAATAAAAACATTTTTATGGTTAAAAATTATAATATATTTATTATATACTATTTAATATTCTTGAACCATTATATACATATGATGTTAATTAATAAAACAAAACTAGTTTGTGATGATCGAAAAACTGCCAAAATAATCCAAACGATTATCATGAACACCTTATCTAATGATTCATACTCAACCCATATAAAAAATTACTTATATAATTATTTAATATTCTAGATATTCATTAATAACATATAACTTCAATTCTGGATATCTATTTTTATTTTACATGAACATTCATACTCAAATACATGCAAATCGATCATGAAAACAAAGGAAATGAATGATCCTAAATGATAAAATTGTATCTTATAACTCATCAAAAATACCATAAATGAAGTTAATAAAATTATATTAAATAAAATACATGTAGAAAAGGTTCTGAGTTAATTAATTAATGGATTTAATTTTATTATCTAGGACATTAAGGTCGTGTGCATAACACTTTCAGACATAAGGTAAGGGTTTCTTTCTGAATCTCCATTTTCATTCGGGTTATGATTTCTCCCTCTATACACCAATGTAATTACTAATTATTTTTATATAATTATTATAAATTCTATTTATATATTCCAGAATAATATATCTAGATCATTTCATGATTATTTTAAGGTTAAATATATGTTTTATAAGGTCCCCTTCTCAATTCTTATCGATAACAAAACTCTATTAAAGGGAACTTTCTGATTTCTTACCCATTTTCAAGTACCATCCATAATTTGTAATAATTCACCATTATTTTTATAAAATCACTAATTTTTTCATAAAAAACTATATTTTTTAATTACTATTTTTATATAAACAATTATGACCAATAAAAATGATTTTTCTAAAAGAACTCTTCTTTGTAAAGTAAAAGAGGCATCTCTATCAAGAATTCCTCGATGATTTTATTAGATTATTTTTAGCTATTTCAACACATTTGTTGAATTTTATGATTTATTAAGATTTATATCTTATGATTATCATCTAACATATTTTATTAAATGTTTTATTATCATTTTGAAAGTGTATGAGCTATCTTGATACCATTTATTATTATACTCAGAATGGTTATTGATTATGTTTAAAGATTTGGGAAAGTTATTTACATTTAATATATATATATTGTTTATTTTTAACCCCATTCATATGAGGAAATAATTGGACTTGGTAAGTGATGGGTGGGGCCTGATATATCCCATTGGTAGGTCTCATGAGACAAAACAGAAATGGATTTTGGCTGAGGCCTTAAGTATTTATTTTCAAGTGTCTTGGTCGAGGCCTTGACAGTATGTTTATGATGTATGAAATTTGAATTACCTAATTATGATTAGTAATTGATTATCCATGTTAGTATTCTACTAGTATAATATTCATGGTTAAGATTAATTCTCGTGTGATTATTTTTATGGAATTATTTATTCATCTTTTATTCTTGTCATATTATGATCAAGTTTATATTATAATGGCATTTGTTATTAATCATTCACCATTCCTTATTGTTTATATTAGATTATTCTGTATTACTTACCCTTAATGATCATCCAAGCTCACCCATTTCTTATGTTTTATTTTTTACAAGTATGTGAATGAGTATATTATGAATTAATGGCAAGGATAAACTATGATTTTATGGGTGTTTCCAATGGAATTTATTTTTTTTTATTTTCTTTCATGTTGTAATTTAAAGTTCATATATTTAATATGGATTCCAAAACTACTAAACTGGTCAGTTCTTGTGGATTTGAGTTTTGTATCTATGCCAATGTATTAATGTAAGGCATTGGCTAAGAGTTATTGGATTTGGGGTCTTTACAGTACAATTCACATAAAATCACTTAGAGAATACAATAAAACATTATAAATGAATGATGAATGAAATAAGAGAAATTTTTAGAAGTTAATAAACCTATATAAATGGAATAGTAACTTGAGCTTTGGAAGAGTAATGTGACCTTTAGGAATATTAATATGACCAATATAATGCTAACTTCACCTATGAAACTATAAATAAAATTTGGGAATCTTATAAATGTAAATATGATATATTTATATCATGATATAAGTAACTAAATGTTTCAAAAAAATAAATTAAGTGTCTATATTTTTGTAAGTCATAGATATTTAATAATAATTTTATAATTAATATAATGATTTAAAAGAAATTTATTTTCATAAAATGTATTCTTAAATAAATAATTTTTTATCTTATTATTATACGATGATATTATGAGAACATAATTAATTTTTCAACATGTTATAAAATCAATTATAATTTTAAAATTAGTATTTTTCAAATTAATGGTGATTTTATTTAAAAATTAAATTTATCATATTTATAAAATTATTTATATAAAATATATAAGGCCCGGCCTTAAACATTACTTAATATTGAATTAAATGAATAATTCACATAGAGGATCTTTTCAGGTTTAGAGTTTTAGAGAATTAGGACATAACTATTACATCTCAAAAGATTAAAAAGTAGACACTTCTACTAAGTTTCCATAAAATAAAAACTCTTAAAAAGAAACATGTCCAGTTCCAAGTTTTAGATAGCATGAATTTTCATTGATCCCATCCTTGACCCTATTCCACATTATGTCCTGTGAAAAACATTTCAAAAAACTTGGGGTGAGCATAAAAAGCTCAGTAAGGGATACACAAAAAAGGAAAATTGTTAGGTTTTCAAAACAACAAGTAAACCAAGAATAATCTATCAAAGTATTACTTTTCACCTTTATGAAATAGTAAAAACTCTTCACTAAATAAAAGATCATTACTTTCCCTTTTATAACCAAAATATTACCATAAAACTCATATAAAGAACACATAACATATAAAGGTAACTTGGGACATAAACATACTTAAATGGAATAACCATACGGTCGACTTCCACACATATCACTAAATGGAATAGCCATACGGCCGACTTCCATACCCAATGAATTGGAGGTTATAATGTAACCACCCATCCTGGTATTCACGGCACCACCCGTCATATGGTTTATCACTTAACCACCCATCAAATGTCCAAGTACCAGTACAAAATCATAATACATAAAACAATTATAAAGGAAAGAAAACATTTCCATATTTCAATCACAATATATCACTTAAATATATTGACTTAAAAAATCCATTATCAAAACCATTTTCAATACCAAAATACATAAGAGAGTATATGGTATTTATTTACTTTTAAAAAATATTACGGCTTGTTGAGGAAGCCAAATATCAAATAATACTCACGGTGGCAAAAAGGTTGTTGTCATCTCATACGTTAAAAGAAACATACCTTTTTTCATTTAGTAAAATGCTTCGTATATAAAAGATTCCTTTTGAATAAACGTATAAGTCAAAGGGGTTTATATAGAGTATAAAATAAAGTCTTGTATTAGAACAAAATATGCCTCAATGAAAAGAGATTGAGATGAAGTCCGTTACAAAGTCGGTATCCTTAGATTAAGGATAAATCAATTACATAATTATGTGTGACAAAAATAAATACACCCAACATAAGAGGATATTAAGTGTAAAAAAATCATAGGTCATCCACACATATTCATATTATGACATAATCAATAAGTAGAGGTTTAACCCAAATAATTGAAATTGAGTTAAGAAGTTCCTTTGCAAAAATTTGACAGCCTAACGGCGTCACTTCAAAATTCATAAAATTAGTCGATGAGAGAGAGAATGGTATCTCATAATTTGGACATAAAATTTACATCAATAAGGATATATAAGAACATATCCCACCATAATAATATGTAAATTAAAAGACATAACAAAAGAAGTCTTTTAAAAGAGGAGGGTGAAAGGTTCCCTTACTGATTTGGGTAACTTTCGAAACGTACACCCCATGAAAGAAGGACTATACAACATTGATGTAAATAAACATAAAAGAAAGTATATTATACAAAGAGTAGAATAATGGGTAGTACATACACCACTCAAAGGAAATGGTGGAAAATGTAGCATAAATCTCACGGGAATAAAAGTGAGATGAAAAATCCCTTATGAAAACTCGGCAGCCTAACGGCGCCACTTAAAACATCCAAAAATGGATTTATGGGATCAAATAGGGTCTCTCGTAATATGGAAATAAAAATTACAGAATTATGAATATAAAATAACATCCCCAAACATAATAAATATGAGCTTAAAATAAATGAGATAAAAGGGAGTACTTAAAAAGAAAGAGAGAGGTAGGATCCCTTATGAAAATTCGGCAGCAAAACGGCGCCACTTAAAAATTATTAAAATGAATTTATGAGAGTAAGAGGGGGTATATAATCATATGAAAATAAAAAATACATTATGGTGAATATAAAAAACATCCTCCAACATAATAACATAGAGCATAAATGAAATGACATAAAAGAGGGTACTTGAAAATAAAGAGAGAGGTTGGATCCCTTACCTCAAGTCCGACTTGTCTTGTTCATTTCTTTATATTCATGAATAATAAGCTTTGGTAAATTTATAATTTCTTAAGGACCTCCTTTAAATATTATTATTCAGTTCATATCACATATTATAATGTTATAATAATTGGTTAATAAAGTGAGTTCATATCAGACGTTTTTGTCGATGTTCAGTACATGAGTAAAAATTGAACTTGTTGGAAAATAATTTTCCATGTAGTTATAGGTACATCATATCCAGAATAGTATTAATGTTTTAAATATCATATATATCCAGTATATATTCATTTTATACTATTTAAAAACATTTGGAGATAAAAAATTAAAAGCACCGTTCATGGAGACGGTAGGCCGTAAGAACGCATGAACGCTACTTTCATTTTTTTGTCATATTAATGGAATTAAAGTTAAAAGAGAGATATATATATTATAATTCCAGAATTATATCCATCATTTAGATGTAATATATGACATATATATCCATTATATATATGTACTTATAATAGTACATAACATTTGGAGATAAGAAATGAAATGTACCGTTCATGGAGACGGTAAGCCGTACGTACGCATGAACACTACTTTCATTTATTTTTTTTTTTGTATTCAATGGAATGAAATAATAATTATATAAAGGTATATTATAATTCAAGTATTATATCATATTAAATACCATTAATTCCATCCTTTATACCTCCCACATATGGCATTAACGAATCAAATCACTTTGAGGGGGCAGTAGTCCGCACTTCCTAAAATGAAGATATCGCGTTTACCAATAATGAAAACCATAAAGGTATTCCATAAATGAGAAATACAGAAGTTTAACGAAAAAATAAACATATTATATATCATATATAAATATAGTGACATCTTAATGTCCACCTTTGAAGGTGTTAAAAGAATATTGAACAATCATCGTTTTGTGAGGCAGTAATTCGCTATCCATAGAAACAGTATGTTCTTTAACCATTAGATGGAGGTGTGTGGAAGTTTAGATTGAATAAATCTTATAACAACATACTAGTATATTTAAGATACTGGTGTTGTTATAGAAAAAGGTAATAAAAAGAGTTTATGGGGTTGGAGAAGAAAAATAAAACAAAAGAACACAAGAGAAGTCATTACCTTAAAATCGGGTAACTCTTTTTGATTTGAGCCCAAATGCTTACTTGGAAAGGGTTATGCCCAAATTGAGGATTCTAGGAGTAATATAGGGATGATTAGAGACAAACTGAGCATATTGTGGCTGATCCAATGGCTTGAGAGGTGTTGGTAAGGAGGTAGAGGTGGGGGCCTTTTATAAGAGGAGAGGAGGGGCACTCTTGGAAAGTTATAAACTTTTACTTTATTATAAAATGATTTTCGGATTTTAAAGGTCCCAAAATTATATATTTTGAGGATAAGGTGATAATAGTTCGAAATCCACCCATCCAATAGGTTTTTTACAAGTGTAGGTCTTATATTTTACATTATCTTTTCATTTTATTTAAATCGTTAAATAATGAGGTAATCGCTGCATCATCATGGTGTCATAAATAAATTAATTTATTTAATGTTTAAAAATTATAAAAAAAATACTATGATGTAGGAAATCCTTTTATATTTCCAATTAATATTTATAGTCAAAAATAATACGTGTATAACCCCATTTAAAAATTGTTTTAGTAAAACAATACATGTTTGTGACATTTTTATTTTAACTTTAAATAAAAAGTTATTAATGTCATTTTCCTACAAAAGTGGCTCAATGGGGTCCCCAAGTTGACCCATAGATTTTCTTGGTCGTCCATGACTCATCAAATAAGGTTATTACATGTGTCAAGGTCATTTCATATTATTATAACATTATCTTTACCTTAAATTACACTAATTACCTTTAATCGCGATTAATAAAACTTAAAAGTTAATATTCACCAAAAAATTATTTTAATCTTATTAAACCACATTTTACGTCCTAATGAAAACCATGTATGTCGTATTTTTGAAATTCAAATCACAGAATTGGTAGAGTTTCATTTAAACTAAAAATCAGTTTATTAACTACCACTTAGTGGTTTCACTATTCATCAAAAATTGAAGTTTTTCAGAAAAATACAAAAAATTCACCCTAAGCTATATTTGATATTCCAAATTCAAAAATGATGTCTATTTTACAAAATTCACAACATATAAGTTGCATTAATTAATTTAATAATTAATTCCCGCTGTCAAAACAAATAGCATGTTTTTAAGAAACAATATCTATTAAAAGATTGACACTAGTTTAAGTCCAATTTCAAAGTGAAATTAATTCCAATAACCACCATTGGATTAAATGGTAAAAATATATCCTAATTTAATTTTAAAACCAATTCAAAATATGATCTAATCATATAAATAAATTAGATTAAAAGAAGTTTTGAATTAAAATACAACATTTTTCACTTATTCATTAAAAATAGATTTTATCAAAAAAAAATAACAAAAACCTACACAAAGTAAATTTTGATATCCCGATTCTAAAGAAGGATTTTATTTGGTCCAATATAACATATAAAATTGTCAACAAGTGTATTTTAAAAGGGTTCTCCATCAAAAGGCAGTTAAGCAACCTTTTAAAAGAATATTAGAATATTTATGCATAAAATTTGATTCATTCTCATTTTAAGCCTCTAACATTTATTGGATAAAAGTAAAAATACTTGACAAACATATATAATCATTTTGTAGTTAGTTATATTAATTCCCGCTATTCCAATGGCTAGACGTTATCTATCATTTATAATAATATTATTATATTATTAGAGTGCAACGTAAGATTTCAAAGAAACTCATTGTTGTGTATTAGGTATGCCATCGAGCATAGCGTCCCCTTTAAATTAATTTTAACATTTTATTCACAAATATGGATAAATATGAAAAATTAATATTCTTTATTTACCTGGGATGTTACATACTTCCCCCCTTTTGGGAATTTCATCCTCGCAATTTTAAAATTTGGGCTTGGAAACTTCATTGAATGTCCCACATCGGATCAAGAGTCAGTAAAACTATTACTTTAAAATAAAGAGAGAGAAGTACAAAGGTCACCCGAGTTAAACCATACTAGGATTCCATGAAAACATGGATATGGAGGAGAAAACAAAGGGTCATGTTCTGATGGAGAGTGATAGAAAACATGTTTAGGAGAAAGTTAACCACCAGAAAATCACAAACTGGTGATGGGTTAAACGGTATTTGATTCCCCAGTAGGAAAAGTTAATAGACAACATTTTTGTTTTTAAGTTAATTTTCATTAAGGAATTTATTTATGATCTTAACTGAATCATAAGGAAACATACTTACTTATCATGTAGACTCTCATGATCTCCTACTAGATTTCTTACACAAACTCATATTTTCTCCAAAAGACGAGTATTTAGGATGACTTGTTCACATTAAGAGAGATATAATAAACATCTTGAGATACACCTAATCCACAAAAGAGAAATATATATTTCCCATGTCTTTAGACCTTAACCAAAACCAAAATTGTTAGTACGAGATCAGATAATCCCCAAAAAGGATAATCCTTTATAAAAAGAAACACTACTCTTAATCTACAAAATTTGTCAAACATTATCCAAAGTTCAACGAAGACCATTCGATAAACAATTTGTCTATAAAATTATTCAAAGTAAACCAAACTAGGATTGAAACCCAAATATTTGAAGGATTTAATCACATAGTCTTCCAAGGTACAAATTAACATTTATCTCCAAATAACATCAGTTGCTCTTAAAGTCTCATATTGAAAAGAAATTAACCTAATCACATATCCTCCATGATAGGTTAATAATTTCCATAGATAACCCAAAATCAACTTACTCTTGATTCATAAAATCATTTAACTAAAAAGAATTAGTCAAACTAACTATGGACTTCACGTAGTCCAGTGGTAGGTGATAAATACCAGTCACACTTTGGTTGTGGGTTCGATTCCCGTAGCTTTTTCCGACGCGACGGGTTGTCACACGGTCTGCGTGTTGTCCTTTTTCCAAACTATATAATTCTCAAAACATTCACCAAAAAGAGATAAAATCATCAAAAATAACCATAACATAATTTAACCTCAATTTTATCTCATTCCTTTCATTTTCCATCATAACATATAGTAACCCATAATTACCTCAAAAGTAAGGATCATATAAACCCTAATGGTTACCTTTATAATTATCACCTGAACTTCCACATCGAGTTGGTTATCTCATACAAGATGCATTAGAGAACTCACCAAGGTTCAAGTGGTTGATCATGACTCCTGATAGTTGGTTTAATAACCACGATATTTCTCATTGAATCCCCTATTTCATCCAATCCCTTAATCAGAGAACCACCATAGTTTCCTTCAAAACCATTGTCACTTTGGTGCCTGCTAGATCCATCCATTTACTAAAACCAAAAAGGTCAGTGTGATTATATCAACAAAATCATCATGTACTAAATAGGTATATAGACACTAAGATATACTTATCCAAGTTATCTCAAACTCATTCCAACATTCAAAAATAACAATGACTCTATCTAATATAATAACCATTGTGGTTATACACAACTTGTCACTTATGCTTAAACAACACTCTAACCTCTAAAGTTATCTAAACTGACCTCTGATACCAAATATAAGTCCTCAGCCATAAACATTACTTAATATTGAATTAAATTAATAATTCACATAGAGGATATTTTCAGTTTTAGAGTTTTAGAGAATTAGGACATAACTATTACATCTCAAAAGATTACAAAGTAGACACTTCTACTAAGTTTCCGTAAAATAAAAACTCTTAAAAAGAAACATGTCCATTTCCAAGTTTTAGATAGCATGACTTTTCCTTGATCCCATACTTGAACCTATTCCACATTAATTCATGTGAAAAATATTTGAACAAACTTAGGGTGAGCATAAAAAGCTCAGTAAGGGATACACAAAAAAAGAAAATTGTTAGGTTTTCAAAACAACAAGTAAACCAAGAATACTCTATCAAAGTATTACTTTTAACCTTTATAAAGTAGTAAAAACTCTTCACTGAATAAAAGATCATTACTTACCCTTTTGTAACCAAAAGATTACCATAAAACTCATATAAAGAACACATAACATATAACGGTAACTTGGTACATAAACATACTTAAATGGAATAACCATACGGTCGACTTCCACACATATAACTAAATGGAATATCCATACGGTCGGCTTCCCTACCCAATTAATTGGAGGTTATAAAGTAACCACCCATCCTGGTATTCACGGCACCACCTGTCATATGGTTTATCACGTAACCACCCGTCAAATGTCCAATTACCATTACAAAATCATAATACATAAAACAATTGTAAAGGAAAGAAAACATTTCCATATTTCAATCACAATATATCACTTAAATATTTTGACTTAACAAATCCATTATCAAAACCATTTTCTATACCAAAATACATAAAAGATTATATGGTATTTATTTACTTTTAAAAAATATTACAGCTTGTTGAGGAAGCCAAAGATCAAATAATACTCGCGGCGGCGGAAAGGTCATTGTCATCGCGTACTTTAAAAGAAACATACCTTTTGTTGTTTAGTAAAATGCTTCGTATATAAAATATTCATTTTGAATAAAAGTATAAGTAAAAGGGGTTTATATAGAATATAAAAAAAATTCTTGTATTAGAACAAAATATTCCTCAATGAAAAGAGATTGAGACGAAGTCCCTTACAAAGTCGGTATCCTTGGATTAAGGATAAATCAATTACATAATTATGTGTGAAAAATATAAATACACCCAATATACGAGGATATTAAGTGTAAAACAATCAGAGTTCATCCACACATATTCATATTATGACATAATCAAGAATTAGAGGTTTAACCCAAAGAATTGAAATTGAGTTAAGAAGTTCCTTTGAAAAAATTCGACAACCTAACGGCGTCACTTCAAAATTCAGAAAATTAGTCGATGAGAGAGAGGATGGTATCTCATCACTTGGAAATAAAATTTACATCAATAAGGATATAGAAGAACATATCCCAACATAATAAGATCTAAATTAAAAGACATAACAAAAGAAGTATTTTAAAAAGAGGAGGGTGAAAGGTTCCCTTACCGAGTTGGGTAACTTTCAAAACGTACACCCCATGAAAGAAAGACTATACAACATTGATGTAAATACCCATAAAAGAAAGTATATTACACAAAGAGTAGAATAATGGGCAGTACATACACCACTTAAATTAAATGGTGGAAAATGTAGCATAAATATCACGGGAATAAAAGTGAGATGAAAAATTCCTTACGAAAACTCGGCAGCCTAACGGCGCCACTTAAAACATCCAAAAATGGATTTATGAGATCAAATAGGGTCTCTCATAATATGGACATAAAAATTAAAGAATGATGAATATAAAAGAACATCACCAAACCTAATTAAGATGATCTTAAAATAAATTACATAAAAGGGAGTACTTAAAAAGAAAGAGAGAGGTATGATCCCTTACAAAAATTCGGCAGCCTAACGGCGCCACTTAAAAATTCTTAAAATGAATTGATGAGAGTAATAGGGGGTATCTCATCATATGAAAATAAAAATTACAGTATGGTGAATATAAAAAACATCCTCCAACATAAGAACATGGAGCATAAATGAAATGACATAAAAGAGGGTACTTGAAAAGAAAGAGAGAGGTTGGATCCCTTACCTCAAGTCCAACTTGTCTTATTCGTTTCTTTATATTCCTGAATAATAAACTTTGGTCAATTTATAATTTCTTAAGGAACTCCTTTAAATATTATTATTTATTTCATATCACATATTATAATGTTATAATAATTGGTTAATAAAGTGAGTTCATATCAGACATTTTTGTCGATGTTCGGTACATGAGTAAAAATTGAACTTGTTGGAAAAGAATTTTCCATGTAGTTATAGGTACATCATCTCAAGAATAGTATTAATATTTTAAATATCATATATGTCCATTATATATTCATTTTATACTATTCCATAACATTTGGAGATAAAAAATTAAAAGCACCGTTCATGGAGACGGTAGGTCATACGTACGCATGAACGCTACTTTCATTTTTTTGTCATATTAATGGAATTAAAGTTAAAAGGAGACATATATATATTATAATTCCAGAATTATATCCATAATTTATATGTAATATATGACATATATATCCATTATATATATGTACTTATAATAGTACATAACATTTGGAGATAAGAAATGAAATGTACCGTTCATGGAGACGGTAAGCCGTACGTACGCATGTACGCTACTTTAATTTCTTTTTTTGTATTCAATGGAATGAAATAATAATGATATAAAGTTATATTATAATTAAATTAGGATATCATATGTAATACCATTAATTATATCCTTTATACGTCCTACATATGGCATTAACGAATCAAATCACTTTGAGGGGGCGGTAGTCCGCACTTCCTAAAATGAAGATATCGCGTTTACCCATAATGGAAACCATAAAGGTATGTCATAAATGAAAAATACAGAAGTTTAAAGAAAACATAAAGATATTATATATCATATATAAATATAGTTACATCTTAATGGCCACCTTTGAAGGTGTTAAAAGAATATTGAACAATCATCGTTTCGTGAGGCAGTAATTCGTCATCCACAGAAATAGTATGTTCTTTAACCATTAGATGGAGGTGTGTGGAAGTGTAGATCAAATAAATATTATAAAAACATCCTAGTATATTTAATATACTGGTTTTGTTACAAAAAATGGTAATAAAAATAGTTTATGGGGTTGAAGAATCAAAATAAAACAAAAGAACACAAGAGAAGACATTACTTTAAAATCGGGTAACTCTTTTGATTTGAGCCCAAAGGCTTCCATGGAAAGGATTCTGCCCAAAGTGAGGCTTCTATGAGTAATATAGGGATGTGGAGAGACAAAATGAGCAGATTTTGACCGATACAAAGGCTTGAGAGGTGTTGGTAAGGAGGTAGAGGTGGGGGCCTTTTATAAGAGGAGAGGAGGGGTACTCTTGGAAAGTTATAAACTTTTACATTATTATAAAATAGTTTTCGGGTTTTAAAGGTCCCAAAATTATATATTTAGAGGATAAGGTGATAATAGTTAGAAATAAACCCATACAATAGGTTTTTTACAAGTTTAGGTCTTATATTTTACATTGTATTTTCATTTTATTTAAATTGTTAAATAATGAGGTAATCGCTGCATCATCATGGTGTCATAGATAAATTAATTTATTTAATGTATAAAAATTATAAAAAAATATTGTGATGTAGGAAATATTTTTAGCTTTCCAATGAATATTTATAGTCAAATATATGACTTGTATAACCCCATGTAAAAATTGTTTTAGTAAAACAATACATGTTTGTGACATTTTTATTTTAACTTTAAATAAAAAGTTATTAATGTCATTTTCCTACCAAAGTGGCTCCATGGGGTCCCCAAGTTGACCCATGGATTTTCTTGGTCATCCATGACTCATCCAATAAGGGTAGGATATGTGTCAAGTTCATTTCATATTATTATAACATTATCTTTACCTTAAATTACACTAATTACCTTTAATCGCGATTAATAAAACTTAAAAGTTACTATTCACCAAAAAATTATTTTAATCCCATTGAAACACATTTTACATCCTAATGAAAACCATGTATGTTGTATTTTTGAAATTCAAATCACAGAAGTGGTAAAGTTTCATTTAAACGAAAAATCAGTTTATTAACTACCACTTAGTGGTTTCACTATTCATCAAAAATTGAAGTTTTTCAGAAAAATACCAAAAATTCACCCTAAGCTATATTTGATATTCCGAATTTAAAAATGATGTCTATTTTACAAAATTTAAAAAAATATAAGTTTCATTAATTAATTTAATAATTAATTCCCGCTGTCAAAACAAATTGCGTGTTTTTAAGAAACAATATCTATTAAAAGATTGACACTAGTTTAAGTCCAATTTCAAAGTGAAATTAATTCCAATAACCACCATTGGATTAAATGGTAAAAATATATTCTAATTGTATTTTAAAAACAATTCAAAAGATTATATAATCATATAAATAAATTATATTAAAAGAAGTTTTGAATTAAAATACAACATTTTTCACTTATTCATTAAAAAGGACTATCAAAAAAAATAACAAAAACCTACACAAAGTAAATTTTGATATCCCGATTCTAAAGAAGGATTTTATTTGGTCCAATATAACATATAAAATTTTGAACAAGTGGATTTAAAAAGGGTTCTCCATCAAAAGGCAGTTAATCAACCTTTTAAAGAATATTAGAATATTTACGCATAAAATTGGATTCATTCGCATTTTAAGCCTCTAACATTTATTGGATAAAAGTAAAAATATTTGAAAAACATATATAATCATTTTGTAGTTATTTCTGTTCATTCCCTCTATTCCAACGGCTAGACGTTATCTATCATTTAAAATAATATTATTATATTATTAGAGTGCAACGTAAGATTTCAAAGAAACTCGTTGTTGCGTATTGGGTATGCCATCAAGCATAACGTCCCCTTTAAATTAATTTTAACATTTTATTCACAAATATGGATAAATATGAAAAATTAATATTATTTATTTACCTGGGATGTTACAAAATATCATCCATTTTTGAATTATACGCATCAAAAATTTGTTAGGGTGAATATTTGAGATTTTTCTAAAATGCTTGAAATTTTTTGTGGATAATAAAATATGATAATTTATAATAAATGCAAAATACATGAATTATTGAGTCATGGATGATGTATGGATGATTTAATATGATAATATAAAACTCTCTTTCATTATTTTAATATATTAGGTGATAATTCTAAAACTATTTGTAGTCTTAATCCAAAATAATAAACAAACAAATAAAATAATGAGAAATCACCACTCTCATCCACTATAAATACCACATATTCTCCTTAGACCATTAAAGGTTTGATCCTTATCCAAATTTTGCCCAAACCTCTTCCATATCCCCTTCACCACTTCTAGGAGTCCTTGGTCTCATAAAAATTCCAAACTCTTTTCCTTAAGAAGGTTCTCAAGGAGAAGAAAAACAAGAGGTAAAAACCTATCTTTTTCTTTTAATTTCTTTTCATGTTATTTTAGTTTTTTATTTTATCCTCATATACTTATCCCAAACTAACATTATATCTCAAATATATTCTATATACTTAAATTTTATTGTGTTTAGGGAATAATCCATCATCAATTCTCTTCCCTCTCATTTTTTTCAAAAAATGAAAATATCGTTCGTGATGTGTTGATTTCAAGGATGAAGAGTCTTCAATTTCTATTAACGCTTTCAATTCTAGTCATAAAAATATTTTTATGGTTAAACCAGATTATAATATATGTATTACATCCTATTTAAAATTATGTAACTATTATTGTCATGAACCAACCTGGGTCAACCCTGAACTGGTCACCTAAGTCAGTCTGTGGCATGGCCCAAGGGGCGTTCTCGATCCCCACGGGCTGGAAAATTGTGTCAGAAATCAAATATTAATCATTGGGAACTATTTTTCCCATTAAAAAAAGATAAATATATAAACAAGAATAAATAAAACAATAAAACTAAACTCTATAAGAAGAAAATAAATAAATGGAACATCTCAACATACCTCCACGTGACCTTCCAGGCCACCTCCCAACCAAAGGCTTACCTTGATCTAATAATTAGCAACTCAGCCAAGAAAACCTTAGTAAAGGAAAACTACAATTGAAATGATCAAATATGTGTGAGCATTAAAAATGCTCAGTATAGTTTCCAAGATAAGCCACAGAATCCAAGAATCTCACTCCCCAAATCAATCCAATGACACAAGTTTGAAATATAATTATAAAAGTAGGGTTTTCACATTCTAAAATAAGAAACATGATTTCCCTATTCAGAAATCCAGTATATGCCACATTATATTTCAATAAAACCATTTTTTATTTTATAAACAAAAACCTGAAATAAAATATACCAAAGATGGGCTAAAATAATACAGGTAAACAAGGCAAGATGGAAATATACTAGTATGACATAAAGTATACAAGAAATGTAAATAAATGAGTAACCATGGGTGATCCTAAGAATCACTAGAAGACCCCTGGATGTACTCCGTTTCGGAACTAACTATCGGCATATGGTGAAGCTTCTAATTTTATAACCAACTGGTTGCCCTATAACTAACCAATCATGTGGCAACGCCTGCCTGGCCTATCAACTAATCTAGGGGTACCAACCTGTCTAATTGGGGTTGATTAGTAACTGTCACTCGATCATCTAAAATATTCCTAGGAACCCATGGTGGTTATAATAATACTATGTAAGTAGGATTACCTCTCACATGTGACACACCTCACCGCAATTGCCTACCTGAAACATGAACACTTCATACCATAACCCATAAGGGATATCCCCCCTATAGAGGTGCCCTAAAAATATATATATACATCATATAATCAAAGGTGCCAACCAGGTCGTCATTACATGAAATCATTAAAACCATTTGATACCTTTTTCAAAATATTAAAGTTTTTAAATGGTCATACAGTGATCATAACACCATCCTTTCAAATAATAAACACAGACATTACACTAAAGATGAAAGTGAAAAATGGGCCGTTACGTTACATCCATGTCAAAACCATTTTTCTAAAAACATTTCAAACTCTGACCAAACACGCACAATTTTCCCAAACCATATCCTTTAATAAAATCTTAGTCAACATCACTTTTTAAGTTCAAAGTTACCAATGGTCCATAGATTTGACATGTCCAAAAAACACTATCAAACTATTAAAAAACACCACTTTTACATTTTCAATCCAAACATGCCAACCTTGAGAAACACCTTTAAAAAATCAATCTTTTCAAAACACATAAAAAAATACTTTATAAAACTCATCTAAAATTTTCCTTCGAAATACAATAAGAAAACTAACTTTGTTTTTAAACTAAGCTCATTAAAAAACAAAGGTTTTAATAAAACATCGTTTCCAAGCACCGTCTTCACTCGAGGGCACATCCATGTGTGTACCTCATGCACCCATGTGAGTTCCAACATCCAAGGGAAAGTCAAGGCTCAAAAAAAATATTTTAAACCGTTTAAAAAAGTCACCATTTCCTTTCAATCAAATCCAACCACACACACATTATTTAGAAAGCACAACTCATTACTTCAAAGACACAAAACCATTTCCTTAAAATCATAAAACCTTTCCAAAGCAATTTAACATGTTTATAATTCTATACCAATATAAATCCTTACACACCCAAAAACCTCTTTTTAAATCAAATGTGCACCAAGAAAATATTTTAAATCCTTTCCCCTAAAATCACCACTTCCCCACATTATTTTAAAATACCACCAAATAAAAACATTGAATCCATTAAACCCTTACAAAAATGTTTTAACAAATTAACCAATCCATTTTCATTAATAAATAATGTTATTATAATGTAATAATGAAGATACATTTCATGAAGGCCCAATTATTCCTTAAATAAACAAAGGCAATTTAAACAAGTTTCCTAGATATCATAAAACTAATCAATTTACACTAAAACTAATTTAAAATATATTTTAAACAAATCAAATTAATTTAAAAGTTCTATAATAATTTAAACAACGGTGTTATAGAGGTGATAATAAACTTGATAAATTTATTTAAAATTCCAATCATCAAAGGAAATAATTAGGATTGAGAAACATGGAAACGCCTACCTCAAACCAAGTGTGGATGCAACGAAACTCTAACAGAATGTAGAAAACTCCCTCGCAGACCAACTGCGCATGCTAAACAGTGAGAAAAGCACATGAAACAAAAATTTGGTGTTAGGGTTTCAATAAATTAAAGAAAAAAACACTAAAAATTAATAGGAAAACCAACATGGAGGAGTGTACCCACCAGATAGGGAGACGGACGGAGAGGTGAGGCCAGCGCAACGGAAATCAAGGAGTCACCGTGTTTGGGTGTGCTGTTGGGTAGAGGGGAGAGAGTAGGTCAGATCAAAGGGAAGCAAGGATGTGTTCGGCTAGAACAAAGAGCGGCGAGGGGAGACTTGGTCAGGGCAGGATAGGCTTGATGGGGCACCAGTTGGAGCGGCTTCTGGGAGAGGGTGAGGCCGGAAGTCATCCTTACCGGTGGTGTGGAGGGCCAAAACAAGAGAGGTCGGGTGCTGGGGTTGGATACCAGAACAAACTGGGGGAGGCGGGGGTACCGGCCAGGAGCAGAAGGATGAGGCAGTTGGGGCAAGCGTGGATGGGCTGGAGGCGTGAGGTGAGGGCAGTAGGTACCTGCTGTGGGTCAGGAGCGCCATGCGCCGTGGGGATAAGGAGAAGGGTTTGACTGTAAGGGTGAATGGGGAATGCGGTGCGAGGTCCTGGAGGGCAAGCTTCATGAGAGGAGAAAGGAAGGGAGTTGGAGTGGTCATTGTTGCATGAGCGGAGGGCGATCAAACTAGGGGAGGGGGAATCAGAGTGTAGTTCACACCACGAAGGGGGTCCCTGGGGTTTTCTATATTTTTTTCATTTTATTATAATAACAATAAAATAATAACAATAATAATATAAACAATAATAATAATAATATAAACAATAATAATATAAATAATAATAAAAATAATAAGAATAATAAGAATAATGATAATAAAAATAATAATAATGAAAATTCGTAATTTTACTCATTTATTTAAAATAATATCATTAATTTAAAAATTTCAAAAAAATATATTTACATGGAATTTTATTTGTTTTAAACGTTAGGAAATTGCATGACACCTGAGCTAACTGCATGGCTACTTCCAACTGCGTGGTGACCATACATGGGTCTGAAACCCAGTAAAAATTATTAAACATCAAAAAATTTAAACCAGGACCCAACCCAAACCTTGGTGAGAGAACCCAAATCCAAGAAATAGTGAAATAAAAATAAACTTAAAAGTCGGTGTGTGAAAATTATCCCCACCACAGACACTTTCTACCCCTAGAAAGTCACTAAACTGAACAATAGACAAAACAAGAATCCATGCCTGATAGAAACCAAAAGAGACCACTACACAAGAGAATGGGAGAACACGAGAGGTTTCTCTCCACCACAAGAACTCAACTAGTGCATAAATTTAACACCTAAACATACCACCCTGGGAAGCAGGGCTGACATGGTAACTCCTAACCGATCCAAAATAACTTTTATAGTACGATTGAACCAACACCTCAGGTGAAACTTGGAACTCTCAACTCAAACCAAAAACCCCCAACACTAAAGAAAAACCTATGAGTAGAACTTAACCCAAGCATTGAACCCAAGAATAACCACAAACATTGGTCCTTCCATAGTATCTTACATCTCTAAATGAACACAGCTAAACCAAGATCAACTCAGACAAGGGATAAACATGCTTTTAAGAAAAACTCACAATTTAGAAAACCACATGTACACAAACAAGAATGCTTGTATTATAATAGGATGAGTCCATCATTACTTCACAATAAAACAATTAACTTACAAAAACCTAAAAAATTTAACATTAGAAAAAAAATAATGTAAAGACTTTAAATTTTCCACTGCCAACATGGAACACAAAACCTGAACTGAGGTTTCACACCCTTGATAACTCTGGACTGCGCACGAGATTCACCCCAAGACCTGTGGCTAGGGCTCTAATGGCTAAATTATCTCCCGCCTCATAGTCAGGTACTATAATCCTCTTGTCATAGCATCTTCCTCAGGAGACTCTTCCTGCAAAACTTCTTTAGATGAACCCAACACCCACAACGATGGAACATCTTCGGAGGGGTGTGACATAATGGTTTCGTGTGCCCTAAATGTCAACACTGATGGTACACTATTGAATGGTCTAAAGAACTAGATGCCAGGACCACTTCAAAGGATTATTTAGAAACAGTTCCATCTGGAAAACTCTGCTCTCCAGATGATAGAACCTTTACGAGCAACTGGATACACTAGATTTCTAACCATCTGCACTCCGGAGACCAACTCAGCTAGGAACGCCTCATCCACCAACTTCTCAAAACAATGGTCCTTATAAGGGAGGAAATGATCCTTGATCTTTCAACAGTGACCCCTGATGAAGAGAGAATTCTTCATCAAATCCTACGATGCTGCCTCTGAAGAAAAGGACACAGGTTCCTTGAAACAGTCAACATATTTGTTCACCGTCTGTTAGCCTTGTTGAATACGCATGATCTCTTCCCTTTTCTTCATCTTCACCTCTTCAGGTGTGAACCATCAGATGAATATGGATTTAAATACATCCCATGTCATCCCAAATTACAGTGATGGTGCAGTGAAAAAATCCAATTCATCTAGAGCTGGACCTTCGAACAGACCCAAAACAGCACGCACTCTAACAGCTTCAGGAGTTCCCAATATCCTGAAGACACGTTCGACCTCTTCAAGCCACTATACTACCTATAATGGACCCCAATCACCATGAAGTATAGGAAACATCCAAGAAGGACCAAAAACTGGGCATGACTTATCAGAAACCTTGGGGACATTTCCATGCGGCATTTTCTGAACAACATATAAAACACATAACCAAAACCAATATCAAGTCGAAGCAACATCATTGAAATCTCCATCATCTGAAAACAACCAGATCAAAAAAACCAAAAAAATACAATAACATCCCAAAATTCCATTTTCAAAAACCCCTTTTCATTTTAGATTTCAAAACCACCTTTTTTTAAGTCCACTTTCTAAATACCAAGTCCACTTTTCAAACCAAATTTAATTTCCAAAATCATTTACCCTTTTTAAAATCACTTTAGAAAAACAAGGTCAAGACTTTAATTACATGTACATACCCAAGTAATATCATGAACCATTGCACATTTCTTTATCCACTTTCATCCATACACACCAACACACACTTCCCATGCATCCCCTCACA